>OY992876.1:299649589-299734589 GCA_963921405.1 Cepaea hortensis
TATCATCATCATCATAATCATACATGTGTATCAACATTATAATCTTAACTGCATCTTGATTATCAGTGACACGTCTCGTTCAGACAGCAATAACAATCAACTGAACGTAAAATTGTAGATACAATTAACCTGGGCTTGATTGCAAGTCCTACAAAGGTCATGCACCGCTTCTTTTTTTTTTAATTTTTGCGCTCGTTCGCTTTGAACTCAAGCCTAGTCCATACACACTACTTCAAGTAGTGCTGGACTGAATTTTGCGTTTTGATTAGCTTTCCCTATTAACCATGTCTCTCGCCATCAGGCGAACCCACTCCGGCTTCAGATGTACTTGAAATTTACGTCCCCACGTCAAGGACGACAGGTCAATATTTCAGTCCCACTGTCAGGTGTAGGGGTTGAAACCCTTACCTCGGCATCAGCACACCGGATGTTTAAGAACACACATTCTTATCCATTTGGCCACGCTGACCTACTCTGCCATGCAGCGGTTAAATGTTGGCATGACTACGGGTCCTGGAAACTTTGTCTTATTGTTTCTAATGTGTCGAACAGCACTGTAGGCCACGCCATTTTACAATGATCAAACCGGCAACAGACTGAGGAAAGAAAACAGCCGATTAACTAACAAACAAAACAGCTGCACGCGACCGGTTAGGTTACGAAATTGAATTAAATGTTACACGAATGCACCACAGAGATCGACAAAAGTCAGCGCTTTTAAAATAATTCTGCCGTCTAGAAGTTTCGTAAAGCCACGTGGCGGAACATTCTAGAATATCCAGAGAAAATGTTAATCCGATTAGCACATATTATCCTGACAATAAAAATGACGGCAAGCTAACAATGATGACATATTAAAAGCCAACATTATGTAATGGGTGTGTTTATAAGTTGTTCGTCTTAAAGACACACACAACTGCGGTGGTTTGATAGTAATGAGTGGCAGCAATGATCGTTTTCTGATTCTTTTCCGATTGTTAAATCATTGAAAACAAAGTGATTTCTAAGCAATGAACTGACGTTTTAATTAATGTGCTTTGACTGACGGTGTTTCCTCACTCGTGGCATTCGTAATTTTTTTGGGGGAAGGGGAGTGGCCAAACCCTTTACCTCGACATCAGCACACCGGAAGTTAAAAAGCGAGGGCTCTTATCATTTGGCCTTTTAGTTAATAACCACAACGTTTAGTTGGCCATGCGTCGGAGTATACTTGTTCCTACAGCGAGGCGCTGTAGACATCTGGAGGTGCCAGGTTCGAATCTAGATTTTTTTTTTTTTTTTGCGCTCGCTCACTTTGAACTCAAGCTTAGTCCATACATACCACTTATAGTAGTGATGGATTGAATTTTGCGTGTGGATTAGCTTTCTCTTTAAACAGTGTCCCTCGACATCGGGCGAACCCACGCCGACTTCAGAGGTACTTGTAATTTACGTCGCCAAGTCAAGGATGATAGGTCAACATTTTAGTCCAGCTGTCCGGTGTAGGGGCTGAACCCCTTACCTCGGCATCAGCACACTGGATGTTTAAGAAGACGCGTTCTTATCCACTCGGCCATGCTGACATACGAATCTAGGTATAATAACTAAGATCCGCTGATAATGTCAGGAGCGCGTTTGGACTAGGGTTCAATGCCAGCGTTCGTCGTTCGCTAATAGATGAAAAGACTGGCCAGATATTCTTCCGCGCATTCAAGCTAATTAAATATTGATGACCCTAACACACCAAAGACGTGACATTTTTTATATGTTATTGGATGGATTATATACCATATGGGACACTATATTGACACAGCAAGACACAAAAGGCATTTTATCATAATTCAGTGCCTTGCCGGCTGGCGTGGGCGATCATGACTCTCCACAAATTGCGATTTCCGACGACATGGATCATTTCGTGTGTTGACTTCCTACCGTTAGTTAGTTAGTTAGTCGACAGATCATCCTCATTGCACATCGAACCATTCAGTCCATAAGTGCTCGGATCCCCTCCTCAGCAAATCCCGCAGCGTGTAGCGGCTAACGACGCCAGTTCTGTGTTGGTTTATTAATCTTCTTTGGCTTCCTGTGTAGTGTTCTTGTTTGGCCACCCCTCTTTTAATTTGCTGCTCTCGCAGTCTGGCCATTGTTGTAGATTCACAGTCATCACTTGGTTCTCGCAAAAGTCTCACTTCTCGTAGAGCATTCAGAATGTCAGCCTGGTCCATGGCTCGTCCGCCCTCCACAGTAGCCTCACCTGCGAGCTTGTCAGCCCGCTCATTTCCTTGTACTCCCGCATGCCCTGGCACGAAGATGAAACTAATCTTTGCCAGCCGAGACCGCTTCAGAGGCAGCAACCATTCTCTTCGGATCGACTCCTCCTCTATCCTCTTGATCATGTTCATTGAGTCGCTAAGGAAACAGGCCCTAGTGAATGTCTGTGTCTCGAGCCATGTTATTGCTTTACTTACTGCCACGACTTCCATGGTCAGGCTACTTGTGGTTTCAGTGAAAGCACCAGAGTCCTTGTCGTGTCCTCCTTTAAAGTGTCGTCCCTGGAGTGAGGAGATCCGACACCCACATTATAATATTATTTTTTTTTCCCCTCAATATTCTGGAGAATCCACCAGCTTCCGTCCAACACACTCCATCAGCCTATGGACACCTTTTCCTATCACTCTCTCACTGTCGTACTATGCCCCCTTCTCATACTTCCCCAACGCAACATACTCAACAACTCTTGCTTCTAGAAATTAATAAAGAGTAATTTATTAAAATAAAAGTGTAACGTATATGAGACGTGTATGTGAAGAAAATGTGTGACGTGTTCTATAAAGTGTGTAGACTCTGACTCTCAGACAGCAACCCAGTCAGCTGATCCCAGCAAAGATAGACCACAGCACGTTACGTCAGAACATGTACTTCTCACCCGTTGCCGAAACCATCTTGCCGGATACTGCTTTGCCTCTGTAGACCTCTGGTAATCCAATTTCATGAACATCCGAAATAGACACCGGTGGTATTAACAGTTAATCATGGACCGGTTGCACTCTACAAAATGTCCGTTCCTAACGTTCCTTAACAAACTGCACAAGTCTTTTGCAGTGTGTACGCAGTTAGTTAGTTAGTTAGTTAGTCGACAGATCATCCTCGTTGCACATCGAACCATTCAGTCCATAAGTGCTAATTTCTAATGTTAATTGTTGCTGTACTAACACCAGGTACTCTTAGCCGGTTCTAGGTTCGTTACTACTGTCTAATGCTGTGTGGTGCATCAGTATGCATCACTCTCTTTGATGAATCAATTTCCTTCTAGCGTAAGTTACTTTCTGTATGCAACTCTAGTGACTCTTGAACTGGTGTTCTTCCTATTTGGATTTGATTTTTCCCCAAAAACTTGTTGAGTTTCCTTGGATCTGGTAGGGAACCTAGGATAGAAACAACACATCTGGTGATAGTACTAGTCACTGATCCTTTCGGCTGAGTGTAAGCCTATCACCTTGCTTAATGATCTTTAGCTAACTAGAATTAGTCATAGAGCAGATTAGCTACCCACCTAGAGTCGAATCAGGCGATGACAAAGAAAAAATATCAGCAAACAGAATGCGGAACCCCGCCCACCAGGGACACCTACGGGAAGATCCCAATTACCCCTCATTACTCAATTCTCAACTAGTAAAGCTTATCAACACTTCACTAATCTATTCTAGCTAACAGAGCCAAGTATCACTTCACTACTCTAGCTAGTTTCCACTAACAGTGCTAATCATCACACTATAGTTTAACAAGGCCACAGTCTATAGTAATTATAACGAATATATTATAATAAGTTATACCTTAAATGGCACTACTGCAGTCCTATAAATCCTATCTACATCTGCCATATAGGCACGCGTAAAATTAAGTCACTAATTAACACACGGTAGATATTATTTTCACTGGCACTGCAGTGCCCTGCACTCTGTCTAGAGCATTATTCAAGTCCACCCTAGTTGATCTCAACTCGAGTTTATATGGCAAACTACCAAAGTTGGCCACGTGACGTTATCCTTTACTCCCCCACACAGGTGGCACAGTGGCAAATCATCCCCTGTCAAGAACTATTTTCCTGGCTTAAATCCTGTCAAAGTTGTCAGTAATTGCCTAGATTCTCAAAACAAGCCAGCTAGTTTCTGTATACTCCCAACAAAGAGTTTCGATACCAAGCTGCCAATCATCTTGATGTGCCGGAAACCAAGAATTGACAGATGCACTGTTTTCCGTACTAGGTACTTCCGTTTTACATCTGCCCCTGTGATCTCACGGCTTCCATCTGCATTCAAATGTTGACAAACTTGTCAATCTTCTGTTCCGTGGTGACAATCCCAGCAGCCATTTTCGTCTGATGTCCGGCCGTATAGATGACAAACGGAACCATTCCATATCCTAAGCTGACAATATATGTGATTCTACTTGTTAATGAACTGCCAACTCTGTGTATCCATTCCTACTCACTCACCACCAAATGTGTATATGGGCTGACACGATGTAACCTGTACAGCTGTGTTTACTCTGTTAGTACGACTGTTGTGGCCTAGAAAATATACGCCAAGCAAACGTCGGTATTATTATCTGGTTAACTCATGGCGAGCTCGTGACATAGGCCCCCTCTTAAGAGAGTAGTCCATCTCACTCTTCTCCCCCATGAGTTAAATCCAGATGATTCATTCCTCTTCTTCAGGAGCTGGGTGTCTTGACAAGAAATCCGCTCCAACATTCTCCTTCCCCGGAATGTACTCTACTGTGAAATTATATGGTTGAAGTAACAACGACCACCGCATCAAACGTGCGTTGAGCTTCTGAGAAGTAGCCAGGAACATCAGGGGCTGATGATCCGACTGGACCCGAAACTTAACTCCATACAAATATGGCTGAAATTTTTGCACTGCCCATACGAGGGACAAGCACTCTCTCTCGACGGTTGAATAATTCCTCTCCGCCTGTAGAAGTTTCTTACTTGCGTATGCTACAGGTTTCAAAACCGAAGCATCGTCTTTTCCTTCCTGTAACAAAGCGGCTCCAATTCCAATCGCACTCGCATCTGTTCTCAACACAAATTGTTTGGAAAGGTCAGGGAGCTGTAATACAGGTTTGCTGACCAAGGCCTCCTTTAACTGACTATAGGCATTCTCACATTCTGGTGTCCAATTGATTTGGTCCGGGAATCCCTTTTTCAAGGTTTCCGTCAACGGAGCTCCCAGTTCAGTGAAATGTGGGATAAATTTGTGGTAGAACCCACACAACGAGAGAAAAGATCGCACATCCTTCTTCGTTTTTGGCCTTGGTGCATTTCTGATTTTCTCCAGGTTCTTCTCTTCTGGAACAATGTGTCCTGGAGTGATGGTGTGACCTAGAAATTCCAGAGTTTGGTAACCAATCATGCACTTGGTTGGACGAGCAGTAAGCCCTGCTTCCTTGAGTCTATTAAACACTCTCTCCAAGGATTGTAAGTGGTCATCCAAGCTGTCACTGGAAATCAGAATATCATCCATGAATGAGATGATGGACGGATCCTGTAACGGATCTAGTAAAGTCCTCATCATGCGTGTAAACACACTAGGTGCATTGCTGAGTCCAAAGGGCATGACTTTGAATTCGTAGTGTCCACTGGGTGTACTGAAAGCTAACAGTGGTCGAATCTCCGGTTTGACTGGTATCTGATAATACCCCTGACTCAGATCCACCTTTGAAAAGTACCGAGCCTTATGGAGCCTAGCGAATAACTGAGTTGGATTCGGCAAAGGTTCCACCTGAAACTGGGTATGACTGTTCAGCAGTCGGTAGTCTATACACAACCTGTGTTCTCCACTTGGTTTGCGTAACAAAACTACCCCCGCATTGTATGGGGATGTGGATGGTGCAATCACATCATCCTTCAGCAATTTGTGTATTTCCTCCTCCAGGGCCTTTTCTTTAGAGAATGGCACTGGGTAAACCTTTTGGCGAACAGGCTCCTGTGTGGTCAAAGTCATCTCGAACTCAACCAACCTCGTTCGTCCTGGTTTATCAGTCAGTATCTCCTTATGAGACTTGAGAACCTGGGTTATCCTTTCCCTCTCCTGGGAGGTCAGATCATGGTTCACTTGCACATCCCTATAGGTTTCCTGGTGTACCAAGGGATATTCCCTGCCCTCGCTGGTTCCCACTTCTGTCTCCACTGCAACTGCCATTGCCACGAGGTGAGCTGCCTTGTCTCCGGGTCTCTCTTCATATTTCCGCAAGAGATTGATATGGAAAATCTTCGACTTTCCCCGGATCCGGATCTGATAGTTGGTTCTGGATATCACCCTTTCCAAGGGAAATGGTCCTTGCCAACCTATCTCCAGTTTGTTGTTTCCCGTTGGGAGTAGCAACAAGACTTTATCTCCCACCTCTAGAGATCTTTCTTTAGACCTACGGTTGTAGTAAGCCGCATGTCTTTTCCTGGCCTTTTTCAAGTTTTGATTTGCCAGAGTCCATCCCTTGTGGAGTTTTTCTTTCAGTTCCTCCACGTATTTGTAGGATGAGATCACTTCTTCTGACGTCCCCTCTTCAGTCCAACTCCTCAACATGGCTTCCAACGGTCCTTTGATTGGACGACCAAACAGCAACGTAGCGGGTGGTAGTCCTGTTGAGCCATGAGGAACTTCCCGATAGGCAAAGAGTGCTGCTGGGATATATTCATCCCACCTATCAGGTTTTTCCTGCGCTAGTTTCCTGAGCATTGTCATCAACGTGCCGTTGAAACGCTCTACTTGTCCATTGGCTTGAGGGTGGTAAGGGCTGGTATGTATGTGGTTAGAGTGAAACACCCTAAATACCTCCTCCATGAGTTTTCCACAAAACTGAGATCCATTGTCCGTCAGAATTTGATCCGGAAAGCCTAATCTGGTAAAGGCCTCCATCAGTGCGTCCGCCACTCTTTTCGAGTCAATCGTGGTCAACGGTATAGCCTCACCCCACATTGTACAGCAATCCACCATTGTGAGTATATACATGTTCCTCTTCCTAGTCCTGGGAAGTGGATCCACGATATCGATGGCTACCCTCTCGAAAGGAGAGTTCATGATGGGCATCTCACCCAACATCACCGGTGCTGTCCAGTGTTTCGGTGCCACCCTCTGGCACTCAGGGCATGACTTCACATACCGACGCACATCATCTGTCATTCCCGGCCAATAGTAGTGGCAGGAAATCCGCTGCATGGTGGCGGCAATACCCATGTGTCCACTAAAGGAGATGGTATGCCCCATATGAAGAATCTGGGACCGGTGAGCTTTCGGGACGACCAACTGACCGTATAGGTTGTCTCCCCTTCCTGCTCTCCTGTAGAGTATCCTATTCTTCATGTAGTACTGCCCCCGTCCTGGTGGATCAGCACTTTTCTGCAGCTTTTTGTAGCAAGGACGTAAAGTATCATCCTCACTCTGGGCAGTTCGTAGCTCCCCCGGCATTGGGTTAGTCACAATTGCATCTGCCTCTTCCGTTTTTGTCTGAGAGCGAGTCTGCATTGCTCCCATATGGATTGGCTCCCTGGGCATTCCCAGAAAGACATACCGGCAACCTAGGATGACTGGAAAAATGGGATCGGTCAATACAGCGGCCTTGATGGTGCCGGTGACGTACCTTGACCGAATCTCCACATTAGCAATAGGCAACTTCATGACTACAGCACTCTTCTGTGCAGGCTGTATATCCAACGTCTCACCTGTGAATTGTTCTGGATGTACCAGATCCGCAGAAATCACGGCCTCCCCGTCCAGTCCTGTGTCGTATAAACACTCCACTTGACGACCGTTCTGCTAATTTAGTCACGAGGTCAATACGTTCCGCTCCTTGTTCTCCCAGGAACGTCCTGAGAGGTTTAGACATTTGCTTCTTCAGCTGGTCGACCACCATGAGCTCTTCCAGACTCTCATAGTCATGTGCGAACCCAGCCAAATCCATCCACTTATGGAGATAAGATTTAAGACGCAAACTGTAGGCGGCAAACAACTCTCCCGGTTCTCGTTTCGCTGCTCGAAATTTTTTCCGGTAGGTATGTGACGTAACCTCGAATCGTTTCAGCAGAGCCGTCTTTAACTCATCATAATTGTTCTCATGTCCTGGTGGCAGGCGAGTATAAACCTCGTATCCCGTCCCGCGTAATCCCTGGGATAGCTTAAGATTCCATTTGTTACGCTCCAGACCCATAGCAACTGACATAGCCTCGAAGCGTTGAAGGTATTGGTCAATCTTCTCTTTGTCCTCCTCGTAGACCGCTAAAGGAAACTTCATAGCATGGTACCCATGTCCACCTACTGGTGTTGATCCTGGGATGGAGGAACCTCCAACTGCTCCCTCAGTTTCTCCATTAGATTGACTCTTCAACTCGAGTTCCCTCATCCGGTACTCGTGCTCCCTTTTCTGTGCTTCCTGTTCAGCTTCTAATTTCCTAGCTGCTTGTTCAGCTTCAAATTTCCTAGCTGCTTGCTCAGCTTCCAATTTCCTAGCTGCTTGCTCAGCTTCCAATTTCTTAGCTGCTTGCTCAGCTTCCAATTTCTTAGCTGCTTGCTCAGCTTCCAATTTCTTAGCTGCTTGCTCAGCTTCCAATTTCTTAGCTGCTTGTTCCAACTCCATCCTTCTCAATTCCAACTCGGCCTTTCGATCTTCCCTTTCTGCTTGACGATACTCTCTCTCCACTTCCTGTATGTAATCCGTTAGAGCAGAACCCCCCAATCCCATTTCTTCCCCCCTTGCCTTTAATTCTGCTGTGCTAAGTTTAGGGGTGGCCATTATACAGAGAGGTAAGCTAGCAGGTCTAGTACAATATAACTGCAAACTACTATACAGATATATGAACAAGTACTATAAATCTAGATATTACCACACACAGTACATTCACTCAGTGACAAGAGTAGAATCAGGACCACAGACCTATGCAGACGTGTGAAGTGTGAAGAGGTAAGATATTAGTCCTAACCCCTATCCACATTCACTCTAGCTGGATTCTCCAAACTGATATCTCCCTCTTATAACTAAGGATCCCGTGTCAAAAGACCCCGTTGTCAGAAGATCCCACTGTCAAAGGTTCCTGCTTGCAGGAGATCTCGCTGTCCAAGGATTCCGTTTACGGGAGATCCCGCTGTCCAAGGATCCCGTTTACGAGAGATCTCGCTGTCCAAAGATCACGTTTACGATAGATCCCGCTGTCCAAAGATCCCGTTTACGAGAGATCCCACTGTCCAAATATCACGTTTACCAGCCCCCAATAATGTCGTGTCCTCCTTTAAAGTGTCGTCCCTGGAGTGAGGAGATCCGACACCCACATTATAATATTATTTTTTTTCCCTCAATATTCTGCAGAATCCACCAGCTTCCGTCCAACACACTCCATCAGCCTATGGACACCTTTTCCTATCACTCTCTCACTGTCGTACTATGCCCCCTTCTCATACTTCCCCAACGCAACATACTCAACAACTCTTGCTTCTAGAAATTAATAAAGAGTAATTTATTAAAATAAAAGTGTAACGTATATGAGACGTGTATGTGAAGAAAATGTGTGACGTGTTCTATAAAGTGTGTAGACTCTGACTCTCAGACAGCAACCCAGTCAGCTGATCCCAGCAAAGATAGACCACAGCACGTTACGTCAGAACATGTACTTCTCACCCGTTGCCGAAACCATCTTGCCGGATACTGCTTTGCCTCTGTAGACCTCTGGTAATCCAATTTCATGAACATCCGAAATAGACACCGGTGGTATTAACAGTTAATCATGGACCGGTTGCACTCTACAAAATGTCCGTTCCTAACGTTCCTTAACAAACTGCACAAGTCTTTTGCAGTTTGTACGCAGTTAGTTAGTTAGTTAGTTAGTTAGTCGACAGATCATCCTCGTTGCACATCGAACCATTCAGTCCATAAGTGCTAATTTCTAATGTTAATTGTTGCTGTACTAACACCAGGTACTCTTAGCCGGTTCTAGGTTCGTTACTACTGTCTAATGCTGTGTGGTGCATCAGTATGCATCACTCTCTTTGATGAATCAATGTCCTTCTAGCGTAAGTTACTTTCTGTATGCAACTCTAGTGACTCTTGAACTGGTGTTCTTCCTATTTGGATTTGATTTTTCCCCAAAAACTTGTTGAGTTTCCTTGGATCTGGTAGGGAACCTAGGATAGAAACAACACATCTGGTGATAGTACTAGTCACTGATCCTTTCGGCTGAGTGTAAGCCTATCACCTTGCTTAATGATCTTTAGCTAACTAGAATTAGTCATAGAGCAGATTAGCTACCCACCTAGAGTCGAATCAGGCGATGACAAAGAAAAAATATCAGCAAACAGAATGCGGAACCCCGCCCACCAGGGACACCTACGGGAAGATCCCAATTACCCCTCATTACTCAATTCTCAACTAGTAAAGCTTATCAACACTTCACTAATCTATTCTAGCTAACAGAGCCAAGTATCACTTCACTACTCTAGCTAGTTTCCACTAACAGTGCTAATCATCACACTATAGTTTAACAAGGCCACAGTCTACAGTAATTATAACGAATATATTATAATAAGTTATACCTTAAATGGCACTACTGCAGTCCTATAAATCCTATCTACATCTGCCATATAGGCACGCGTAAAATTAAGTCACTAATTAACACACGGTAGATATTATTTTCACTGGCACTGCAGTGCCCTGCACTCTGTCTAGAGCATTATTCAAGTCCACCCTAGTTGATCTCAACTCGAGTTTATATGGCAAACTACCAAAGTTGGCCACGTGACGTTATCCTTTACTCCCCCACACAGGTGGCACAGTGGCAAATCATCCCCTGTCAAGAACTATTTTCCTGGCTTAAATCCTGTCAAAGTTGTCAGTAATTGCCTAGATTCTCAAAACAAGCCAGCTAGTTTCTGTATACTCCCAACAAAGAGTTTCGATACCAAGCTGCCAATCATCTTGATGTGCCGGAAACCAAGAATTGACAGATGCACTGTTTTCCGTACTAGGTACTTCCGTTTTACATCTGCCCCTGTGATCTCACGGCTTCCATCTGCATTCAAATGTTGACAAACTTGTCAATCTTCTGTTCCGTGGTGACAATCCCAGCAGCCATTTTCGCCTGATGTCCGGCCGTATAGATGACAAACGGAACCATTCCATATCCTAAGCTGACAATATATGTGATTCTACTTGTTAATGAACTGCCAACTCTGTGTATCCATTCCTACTCACTCACCACCAAATGTGTATATGGGCTGACACGATGTAACCTGTACAGCTGTGTTTACTCTGTTAGTACGACTGTTGTGGCCTAGAAAATATACGCCAAGCAAACGTCGGTATTATTATCTGGTTAACTCATGGCGAGCTCGTGACAGTCCTCCTTCACAATTCTCCCTCCGGCCCGAGCTGTAAAGGCCCATGAGCTTCTCACATGTCGGACGACCGACCCATCTGTGTAGATGACCGCGTCACCGTCTAGCGAATTCTCGAAAATCAACGCTTGTACTTCAGCCTCAACAGCAGCCGGATTTTCTTGTCTGCATTTTCTATCTAGTTGGATGCAAACTGAAAAGGATGTGCAGAAGTCTGTTGGCACTTGCACCCACTCCTCGCCAGGTTCTAAGTCCTCAAGTGAACACACCTGTTGATATCAACTTCCTACCGTGCCACGAACCAAGACTGCCAAAAATCTTTTCTCGCTGTCTTCCTCTAAATCTCGATCCGCAAATCTTTCCGGTTGTCACGTATTGCAGTTTTTGTCTCATAACGTGGCCAAATAAAAAGCCACAGACTGTGAGAATTGTATGGATTTGTTGCCCTGGCCATGCGGGAGGGCGGGGGAATGAACAGGCTGATAGACTGACAGGGAATGCACCTCTTGGTAGTACCTTACCTACTGATAAGGGAGAGTTGGTCGATCGCCCGTGGGACCAGTTGGAGGGGACGTGGGAACAAATTGAGAATCAGTATGTGCAGAGAATGATAATGCGGGGGATCGACAGGGGTTCTGAAAGAATCTCAAAACTTAGATGGAAGACCAGGAGAACTTTCAATCAGATAGCGGTGGGTACAATTAGTATTATGACTCTTCTTCTTCTCTGACTGTTGAACGGAAGAACGAACTGCGTATGGGAATATCCTGAGTGCAGTGATGTCGGTTCTTAGCTCAATTCAATTCTTCTTCTTCTTCTTCTTCTTCTTCTTCTTCTTCTTCTTCTTCTTCTTCTTCTTCTTCGTTCATCCAGAGTGTTTTTTTCCCCAGACATAATTGTGGTGTGTCTCCTTATGCACCATTGAGCCAAAACCCTTAGACCAACACATTCGACTTTTGTGTGCGTTTTTTAACATCAGGTTAGCATTCCTCGGGCAACTCAATTCAACAGCTCAACTCGTCCTACAAACTGTGACTGTCCTAAGTATCACAGACCCATAAGAACGTTCCTGTTTTAGAACGTTATGTATAACAGCACAGCGACTAGTAAACAGTCACCCAAACATATGGAAGACAGCACACGTCTTTTAAAAGATGTCTCCTACAGTTGCCTTAAAATTCTACGGTAACTTTGAAGACGTAATCTGAGACGGGAATTACCATAAATTCAATATCACGCCTAGTCTGACGGTGACTTTTATTTCTTATTGTTCTTTCCTTCTCCTTCTCGAATTGAACTTTCATAAAGTTAAGTGGACTGTGGTACGTCAGCTGCGGAAATGTAAACGATATAAAACCCACAATGTATAAGGCAGCTTTACAGAACACAATTCTGGAAAACAACATCCTTTGTGGAGACAAGCCTTCGTCAGCTATCAAAAACAAGATAACACAACAACATATACTACATTAAACCATAATAACAGAATCAGAAGAATTGAAAAATTAAAAATAATAAAACAAGAAATGAAAACAAAGACGTGTGCTGCTTATCTCATTACCCTAAAATGTGAAACAAGGCGTTTCATTGTGTTCATTGTTCTCAGATGTAGCTACGAACGGATTTTATTGTCTTCGATTATTTGTCATTATATTTTGAGCATTTATTTTTGTTAGCTCGCTTTGAACTCGAGCGTAGTCAATGCTGGGCAGATTTCTGCTCCTTGATTAGCTTTCCTTATTACAAGTGTTCCTTGCCATCAGGCGAACCCACTCCGACTTCAGAGGTACAAATAATTTACTCCTCCAAGTCAAGGACGGGACGTCTGCATTTTGCGTATTCAGCCACAAATATTTTATTTTCTGGCCGAACAGGCCAGATTTTTCTCAACACGAAAGTGAAACACGCATTTCATCGCAAAGGTTTCCCTACATTTGCTTTACGTGCCGCCAAAATAACAGTGTTTTCACACACTTCGTTTGCGGTTTGTCGTAATATTTCAAGATCAGCACAAAAATTGGCCCCAAGGAAGGAAAAACATTGATTATGCGACTCTGTTATGTATAAAAACGGTCACGAAAGGACAAACAAATTCAACACAATAAAACATCTTGATAAGATTTCCGTAGAATGCTACAAGGCTTACCAAATCAATTATTTGACATTTTGGGGGGAGTTGCCAGTGACAGGTTTGTGTGTAACATCTCTTGTTAAGCCTCTTTGACAGTGTGGGGATAGTTGGCAGTACCAAGATTCTGCGTAACTTCCCTTGTCAAACCATTTTAGCAGCACGGAGATAGTTTGCATTGCCAGATTTGTGTGTAACAGCTCTTGTCAAACCATTTTGACATTGTGGGGAAAGTTGGCAGTGCCAGGTGTCTGCGAAACTTCTCTTGTCAAACCATTTTAGCAGCACGGAGATAGTTTGCATTGCCAGGTTTGTGTGTAACAGCTCTTGTCAAACCATTTTGACAGTGTGGGGAAAGTTGGCAGTGCCAGGTTTATGATGTAACTTCTCTTGTCAAACCATTTTGATAGCACAGGGATGTATGACAGTGCCAGGTTTCAACGGAACTTCCAACCATTGTGACAGCACGAGGAGATATGCCATTGCCAGGTTTCAGCATTAGCTTCTCTTATCAAACCATTTTGACAGAATTGATCAGAGGTAATAAAAACGAAAGGAATCATCGGTAGCGATGTGGTTAGGCACTCTCTTGTCGATCCGGTGGTCAGGAGTTCGATCCGCAGCTGGGCTAATTGTTTTTTTTTTTAAACGACCTGAGTTCCCAGGTCGCTCTAGCCTTCCTCCAGAAGTGCACGAGAAAGTGGAAGAAGGAGGAAGTAGAAGGAGGAGGAGAGGGAGGATATCCCGAACGTATCTTGAACCATGATATAGATGATATTCAAATACACACACATAGACGAGTAGCTGTGTATCACAGCACGACAGAAAGCGGTGGCGTGACCATGTTTTCGTCATGCCACACTGAGAGTACTGCAAAGACATCTGGTGGTGAAGGCACTAGGGGATCGAGAGAAGAGTACATCAAACAAATAAAGGGCCCACACCTGGAGAAGCTTTTTCATCTGGGATGGGAAGTGGGGAGTGAGCAGAGGGTATGAGAGACATTCATAGAATGAGACTCAGGCGGATGCTTCGTCAATCAGCCACTGGTATCATCATCTTTGGAACATTGGGGAGAAGTTCTTAAGAGCTATATTGAGCCAATCCTGAAGTACGGAAGCGAATCATGGATAATTATCAGACATGTGAGGAATTATGTGGAACCAGCGGAGATATTGTTTTATAGAATGATGATAGACAGATAGGAAGAGTAATGAAGATATCTTGAAAGAAGTTAACGCACAAAGAGAACTGGTTACTCGTATCAGAAGAGGACAGTCCACATCATTTGGACATGGCATGAGAAGGGAACAGCAGGAGTATGTCATCACAACATGAAGGTTGGAGGGGAAGAGAGAAGATGTTGGACAGTTTGACATAATGACATGGAGTTACATCAGTATCAAAAATGATTGGCTACACACGTGATAGAGGGCTGTGGACAGACATGATCGCCAACACCAAACAGCGTGGACTATAAGAAGATTGGTATCACACTTGATAGAAGGCTGTGGACAGACATTATCACAAACGCCACAATGCATGGACTATAAGAAGGTTGGCAGCACACAAGACAGAAGGCTGTGGACAGACATGATCACCGATACCACAAGGCATGGACTGTAAGAAGATTGGCAGCACACAAGACAGAAGGCTGTGGACAGACATGATCGCCGATACCACAAGGCATGGACTGTAAGAAGATTGACAGTACACGAGACAGAAGGCTGTGGACAGACATGATTACCGATACCACAAGGCATGGACTGTAAGAAGATTGGCAGCACACAAGACAGAAGGCTGTGGACAGACATGATCGCCGATACCACAAGGCATGGACTGTAAGAAGATTGACAGCACACGAGACACTGGGCTGTGGACAGATGTTCTTTGTCCATCAAGAATGATGATGACCATTCATTTCATCCAGTGGGGTTGAAAGTATGGAGCTAAGTTCTAAGATGGCTGATAAAACCTATTTTGGCTCGAAATGTTCTTTGACAATGTGGACAAAGAATGCTTGACGTTTCTGGAGGAGGATCTCCTGCAGTGGTGTTTCTGTCCTGCCTTTTCTACACAGCTCTTGCCGTCATGGTTGCCTCACACGTGACTGCACCCTTGCGTAATGATGCACGCCACAAATTTCGGTCTCTGGTTGCAGTCTCTCAAGTGTCATGATGAATTCCAAAAGCTTTCAGTGAGATTTTCAGTGTCTTTAAAGTGTTTCCTCTGGCCGCCTTGGAGAGTTTACAACAACGCAACTCGCAGTAAAAAATTCGTTTAGGGAGCTTGTGATCTGGCATGCGAGTTAAGTGACCAGCCCAGCGAATCTGATTCTTCATTAGTAGAGTGTGAATACTGGGCATGGACGCTCTTTCTTGGACTTCAGTGTCTTGGACAGATATGATCATCAACGCCACACGGCATGGACTATAAGAAGATTGGCAGTACACGAAACAAAAGGCTGTGGGCGGACATGATCACCAACGCCACACGGCATGGCTTATAAGACGAAGAATGAAGAAGAGGACTATGAACGCGTGAACATGTCTGGAATGCAATGATGTTGATTCTTGTTTTCATATTCATATTCAGATATTCTCTGTGGGTAGCTAGCAAATAGTAAAAGCAACACTAGAAAGGTATAAGTGAGGTATACCGTTGTTGGCACATATACCTGCATAAAGCAGTCGTCGGGGGTTGCGGTGATGGCAACGTTTTGCAATATTATCTTATGTACCTGCATCACCTGGGAGTACAAGGCTTCTTATCGCAACACCAGGGATACTCTATAAGGCACCATCTAAAACTCGGGGGTTACAGACTACTTCTTCTACAATCCCAGGGGAAACGAATCCGCCTCAGGAAGATATACAGATAGACAGACAGGTAGGCAGATAGACAGTCAGATTAGATCACATCAGACAGATTAGATCAGACAGACAACGAACGAACGAACGAACGAACAAACTTTATTTTCAAAGGGTTAAGAATTGGACACGCAGGCCCGTCTAACATTCTGCCCTTCTATCACTCTCTTTCATACATTATTTCATTCACATATCATTCAAGGCTAACAAAGAACAGCAACAATATAAAAGATATGCATTATAAAGGCATGGGCAAAATGCGAACATCAAAACTACACGACACAGTAATATTAGATAATGGTCTGACACTTGTTATTAGCCATGTGGAATATACTGGCCTACAATAAGGGGACTGGCTGTTATACTAGGGTTTTGTTATTATTATTATTATTATCTCTATTATTAAGCGGGAATGTAATCCGTATTGAGATAGTGTTCGAATAATTTGCGATTATATGAATAGAGATTGGTGATGTCTTTGATTTCTTGTGGAAGATTGTTCCACAGCTGAGCTGCAGAGTACGTTAAGCTTGTTTTGTATAAGTCAATCCTAGGCTTCGGAATGTGTAGTATATTTAAATGTTTATTGTGTCTAGCATTATATTTAAACAATGGCCAAAGGTAATTTGGGGCATTCCGATGCAGGATTTTGTGAATTAGTTTAGCTTTATTGAAAAGCAGGCGTTTGCGGAATGGTAGTAACTGAAGGCGTTTATACAAGCTAGGATTGTCAGATAAATGTTTGCTATAAATTAGATTCATGGCCCGTTTCTGGAGTGAGTAAAGTCGCTGGGTGTTTGAATTAGAACAACCGTCCCAGATTGTGGAGCAGTAGTCAAAGTGTGTCTGTATATAAGAAGTATAGAATAGTTTCCTTGTGTCCTCATCAAGGAAGTTTTTAATTTTGGCGAGTTGGTAGACAGATTATATAAGATAGATAGATAGATAGAGTGTGTGTGTGTGTGTGTATGTGTGTGTGTGTGTGTGTGTGTGTGTGTGTGTGCGTGCGTGTTTGTGTGTGTGTGGACAGACAGACAGACAGACAGACAGACAGACAGACAGACAGACAGACAGAGACTTACTGACAGAAATAGCGATGAACGAGCGAACGAACTTTATTTTCAAAGGTCAAAAATTGGGCACGCAGGCCCGTCTTACATTCGGCCCTTCTAACCACTCATCTTTTGTGCATCAGTTATCTATCGTACATGTTATATTCGCACAGAGAGAGAAAAAAAAACAGACATACAGACCGACAGTGAAAGAAAGATATTAGCGGGAAAACTAAGATACATGCAATACATACAACTTCCTACCTTTTTGAAGGTATACAGCTGCGGTTGTCCTTGAAAAATTTCTGAGCACTGTTTTCTGATGTATGGATCAAAGAGGTCGTGATTAGAATTCGAACCGAAACCTCCATTGTTAGCCTTCGGATCTATAGCTCCCTCACCACCAACATGCTCTTCCTTGTGTGACACGCTTCCAAAGGATTTCCCACTCATCTCCGTGGGTGTGACGTCATCAATAGGGACGCTCTGCCATATTTGTTTCTCAAAATGGCGGCCGTCACCCTGTTCTTGAACCCCGGCTACTCCAGAAGTTCTTGCGTTCCTATCCGGTCGCCTCATTAGTAAGATAATTGTAACGATGATAACAGAAATAATAACAGTAATACTGCCGATGACGCCAGCGATGATGATGTATTTAATGTCATCTTCGTCCAGTGTTGACGCCAAGCTGCCGTCGTCGGATCGCATCCGTCCCATTCCTCGCCCACTGACGTAATCGATATGTATGACCAGAATAGCTTGGGAATCCAGAACCGGCATGCCTTGATCACGAACGGTAACATTCAGATGAAATATCCCTGTCTGAAGGCCGTAAAGAACTTCCGTGTCGTTTGTAAGTCTGATCTCGCCAGAATGAGGGTCTGTGATTACGAAGACTTTCTCGTGGTTGCCAGCTTCAATACTGTATTTAAGCCGCGCGTTTCGACCGACGTCTTTGTCGGTGGCTATCAGCCGAGTTATAAGTGAACCCGGCGGGGTGTCGGATCTTAATCTGACTGTATAGTTGACGCGTGACGGAAATATAAACTGTGGAGGGTGGACATTGGAGTCAATCACGTGGATGGTCACTGTCGCAGAGGAAGACCTGGGAGGATTACCTTTATCCTTGACAATTACCGGAAATCTGTATGAATCTTTTTCATCCTTGTCCAGGATGTTAGCAGTTCGAATAATCCCGTTTGGTATCACCACGAAAGGAATAGGATTTTCAGAATAGACGCTTTCATCTGGCATCACGAAAACAACTTCTGCATTTTGACCATCGTCTCGATCTTTAGCCTCGAGTGTGCCCACTTTGTAGCTAGCATTGCATTTCTCAGGGACTTGAAATTCCAATGAAGAAATGAAGTATGGGGAGTTGTCATTCTGGTCAATGATATTTACGATAACGGATGTTTTACCAACTTTCTTCCCACCATCTTCAGCCATGACAACGAACGAAACTTGAGAGACAGTTTCTCTGTCGAACTCCTGCCCAGCTGTGATTTCTCCCGTAATACTGTCAATGACAAATGATGGCTCTTCTCCGTCAACAGAAAAGGAATAACGGACTCTAGAATTGTCCCCTAAATCCCTATCGGATGCTCTGACAGTTAATACGGGGTCGCCCTTCCTGTTGTTCTCTGTTAGATTAGCTCTATAGATTTGCGCTGTAAACTCAGGATGATTGTCGTTAGCGTCGAGGAGCTTGATAAGAAACCACCCGTACGCCGCTAGCTTGGGGGTCCCTCTGTCCTCACATACAATGGTCACGTTAATTTCTTCTTCAGCTTCTCTGTCCAGCTGCTGAGCCAGTTCCACCAGAAATCCGCTGCCTTCAAACCGGCGGACGTTGAATTTGGGGGAAACGCTGGAGCAGTCCACGATACCGTTGAGTCCGGAGTCCCGGTCATCGGTCCTTACATGCGCCACCACCAACTCCACGGGTGAGGCTTCAGAGATGGCCAGCGTGTTGCCGTCCGGGTTTGGAACCGCGTTGACAGAAATCCTTGGCGGTGTGTTGCCAATGTCCAAGATGCTGAGGATTAGGACCGCCTGCGATGCCTGGTCAATAAAAGGGAACATAAATAATATAGGATATATATATATATATATATATATATATATATATATATATATATATATATATATATATATATATATATATATATATATATATATATATATATATATATATAGGATTGTCTAAATTATAAACATTATTTCTTGTTGTTCACAGCTTCTAACTTCGTGTCTACAGCAGGATCAACTATGTCTGATATATTTAGGAGTCGTGGTAGGTGAGGGCTATACCAGTCCTTATGAGGACTATTCCAGTCCTTACTTATGATGACTAAATGAGATCTACGCCAGTCATTGTGAGGACTATACCAGTCCTTACGAGGGCGATTTCAGTCCTTATTTATGAGGACTAAATGAGTTATATACCAGTCATTGTGAGGATTATACCATTCATTATGAGGATTAAATGAGTTCTACACCAGCCATTGTGGGGACTATACCAGTACGTATGAGGACTATTCCAGTACTTATGAGGATTAAATGAGTTCTACACCGGTCATTGTGAGGACTATACCAATCCTTATGAATGGCTGTGCCCGTCCTTATTTAGGGGGACTAAATGCATTCTACACCAGTCATTGTGAGGATTATACCAATCCTTATGAGGGCTAAATAAGTTCAAGTTCAGTCCTTTTAGAGGCAGCAACAAACAATTGGGAAGCTACTGAATCTGGCAGGTCATCATCAGGACCAATTCAATGCAATAATGGAATTGCCAATCAGCGTGAGCCCCATAAGACTCACCCGAACCTGAAGAGCAGAGAGGAGGAAATATAACCAGTCCTCTTTAGGACTAACTCGAAAGAGAGCAAAGACAGGACAGAATATCAAAACTCACAAATATAAACGGAACTCAATTATAACAGACGCTGCAGAAGCCAGTTCAATGAGGCCAAATTTGTTTTCCCTTTGTAAATATTGGATTGGATTAGATGAGTGGTTAGTATAAAATAGGTACCAGGGAATGTTTTGGAAGTAAAAACGGCAGTGTGGTTCTGACTAAATCACCCACGTAGTGCTGATTGGTCTATAAAAGTGTGGGTCTAGCACAATATGTCCAATGCCCTTTAATGTGCTATTCTTTACTTAATATTATAGAGTGTATTTTTAGTGACTGTGCAGTGTTTGAAAATATTGACGGTCCAAGTTTTGTATTTACCTATTATGTTGCATTAACTTTACAGAGGGTGAATACAAAACTTGGACCGGTAATATTTTAAAACACTGCACAGTCATTACAAATATACTGACACATGCCTGGGGTCACTGACATTAAGGAGAGTGACCTTAGTAGCAATGCTAGTACATAAACAAATGACCGGGCATGAGAAAGAATAGACAAAAGTTGGAGACAGTGAGTTAAGGGGTGTGAAGGGGTGTTCAGCCGGCTAGTGTGGATGGGGGAGACAGACAGTTGAGCTGGGGGGTAGTGTTGTGTGGAGCCTAGGGAGGGCTGCAAG
Organism: Cepaea hortensis; assembly: GCA_963921405.1. Classification (NCBI taxonomy): domain Eukaryota; kingdom Metazoa; phylum Mollusca; class Gastropoda; order Stylommatophora; family Helicidae; genus Cepaea; species Cepaea hortensis. The sequence continues at coordinate 299,670,542 of OY992876.1, forward strand.
AAAGGTTAAAAAGACAGTAACAAACATTGTAGGGGACAGTTGAAGTCGAGATTCCGAGAGGGTCGGATGGACAGTGGAGTTTTGGGGACCCGAGGAGTGTAGGTCGGCGGTCGGAGTACTTCGAATAGTGACGGAGTTAGGTAGAGAACTCCGTGCTGTGTGCTTCAGTGGGAGTAATTCGAATAGTGACGGAGTTAGGTAGAGAACTCCGTGCTGTGTGCTTCAGTGGGAGTAATTCGAATAGTGATGGAGTTAGGTAGAGAACTCCGTGCTGTGTGCTTCAGTGGGAGTAATTCGAATAGTGACGGAGTTAGGTAGATAACGCCGTGCTGTGTGCTTCAGTGGGAGTAATTCGATTAGTGACTGAGTTAGGTAGAGATCTCCGTGCTGTGTGCTTCAGTGGGAGTAATTCGAATAGTGACGGAGTTAGGTAGAGAACACCGTGCTGTGTGCTTCAGTGGGAGTAATTCGAATAGTGACGGAGTTAGGTAGAGAACTCCGTGCTGTGTGCTTCAGTGGGAGTAATTCGAATAGTGACGGAGTTAGGTAGATAACTCCGTGCTGTGTGCTTCAGTGGGAGTAATTCGATTAGTGACTGAGTTAGGTAGAGATCTCCGTGCTGTGTGCTTCAGTGGGAGTAATTCGAATAGTGACGGAGTTAGGTAGAGAACTCCGTGCTGTGTGTTTCAGGGAGAGTAATTCGGAGGCGAAGTATTAAAGACTGAGCCTAGTGGTCAGCAGCGAGAGTTTTGGGACTATGTGTACTGTGCCTGTGCCTAAGCAATTTAAGGATATATATATATATATATATATATATATATATATATATATATATATATATATATATATATATATATATATCGTTCCTGTGGAATAATGTTGTATTCAGATGTTCAAATTAAAGTATTATGTGCGCAGTCTGGTGTTTGATTTTGATGCATCGTGGTTGATTAGTTGTTCAACATAACATTTACACTGACATACCCTAGACACAACCATAGCCACTCCATCTGTCACTCTGGCATCATTCACTTTGTGACATACACCCTATATATTTACGAACATGCGGACAGGCATATGAAAGGGAATACTGATGCGCAGATTGATGGATGAACAGACTGGCAGTCGTTTACTGATTCTAGCAGGCAGGCAGACAGAAATAGATCCATCCAGGTAAGAAGACGAATGACAGAAAAAATCCAACAGCTATTGGGCCATTATTTCAGATAGACGGGCGATAGAAAGACAGACAGTCATTGATGTATCCAAGTGTAATATATTGTACATCACCCACCAGTGTTTCCAGGAATTTGCGTTATAAGTGTGCAGTTCGACTTGACCATATAAGGAGTTGAGCCAGCTAGAGATATAATTAGACTAGGTGACAACATATTTTGAACAAGCCTTTGTCTCAGTTCAGCCCATTGATTGGTCGAGGTTCCTCCAAAGTTTCACCTTGGCCTTACGAGGCGAAAGCATCTTACTTGCAAAAATGATCGTTAACTAGCAGGTCGCTTCCCGGTTAGGGGAGGCTTTTCTAGCCCATTTGTACTCTTTGCGCCTGGGGTAAGCATATACATTTATTATATATGTTATAACCGTGCCTTTGATGAAACAGTATCATTGTTTATATATGTGAATTGCGAAACGTGAAATTATTTCACTGAAAAGATGCCCTGAGTATTCACTTCGGCAAAACTGATCTGCCTATCCCACTGATGGTTCTCATATGCTTGCAGCTTCATCTGCTATGAGTAACTTATTATATGATATGTGAATATATCTAGTGGGGGTTAAAGCAGCACTAGATTTTATTATAAAGCAGCAAGTCAAATGGTTTGGCCATGCAAGTAGGTTAACAGTCAACAGCATGCCACAACAAGCAATGATGTACAGACCAGATGGAAACAGAGGAAGAGGCCGACCACGTAAACGTTGGACGGAGGGAATAGCAGAATCCATTGGATTGTCGATATATGAAGCCCATAATCGGGCACTCTCACGAAGTTTATACTTCACTTCGACACCGCAAGGTACAACAGGAACATGATGAGATGAGATGAGTGAATATATCTTGCTATCAATGCATATAATCTGCAGATTTTCTGTGTGCTGTAGCGTGATTTTTTTTTTCTAAGTGCATCTTTTGAACCTTTCTCTCTATGCTGCAGATATGTTACTATCAGCGTATATCATGGACATGCTTTTCATGCTGAGGAAATGTTGTTGCTAACTTAGCTTGACATTCGTGCACTTATGAGTGAATCCTTTTGTTTACCTCGTTTGTAAATATACAGAGTATGATTATCATGTAATCTTTTTCATAAATAATGTTATGGGAGTGAAATGAAAGTCAGGTTGTTATGAGCTATAATCTCATACAGGAAGAAACATAGACGATACATTTGTCTTGGACTACGTACATTTCCCGTCAGCATTGCACAATTGTGTTGATGCCTTGGCGAATATGTTATATTCAGGGAATTGCTAACACTATTCTTAAAGATGTGCGTTAATACCATTCGTTCCTGAAGTCAGTGCACTTATTATGCTTGCGGCATTTGGTAGGTTATGGAACAGTGTTCATTGGACCCCCCACTTCGGATAGTCAGGTGAGGAAAGGACAATATGTTTTTGTGGTCTGGTTTGAGATGTTGGATAAATGCCCATTATATAGCACCTCATTGTTCTACTCATTTGTGACTGTTTTACATTTTATGTTGGTTCGTGATTGTTACTTTCACTGCTGGAGTAGACGTTCAAATTTTACTCCTGTGGGGAAAGGCAAAGGAACTGTGGAGGATGATGAAGGGGGCACTTGTGTACGGATGTAACACCTGAAGGGATTGTTGACTGGTCTGGTCGTTGGTCAGTTGCCATTTATCATTTGGTATTTACATATTGAAGTTGTTTCTCGTTATACGCATAGAGCAGTTACATATCATATGAATTGAATAAATGAATAACACTTAAGCTGAAAAAAAAATATACTTATACTGTTTAAGTATACTTACACTGTATAAGAATGAAAATATATACTTATGCTATATTCAACGAATAATAAACCTTTTCTAATAAACCTTTGTGTCAGGTCTTAGTCAGATATGACTGAGCTACCGTAAAACAGTAGTCGGTACTACCTGCTTTCTGGTAGCGCCGAACGTTGGGCGGCGCTTACCAAACCCGACACCCCACACATTGTGCCAACGGCTTCGGGCGGAAGAGCGCAATTGGGAGGGTATAAGCCTTACAGTGGTGCGAGGAAATGCAACCTAAAGACAAAGTGTCATGACAGGGCAGACCAGGCCCTAGTCTTGGTTGGCGGCTGGTCTAGAATCGAAGCTCCGACAGGCGGACAATTAGAGCATTGCTTTGCTGATCCGGCAGCTTCTGCAGCTTGTCTTGTTCCAGATGTAGAAGTGTTACCTTTCCTCTGGAGTGAACTAGGCAGGCCGAGAGAGGGATCATGCTGCATGGGCAACACATGATCTCTATATTTTAGCCAAGGCTTTGTGCTATGGAGAGGCAATAACTCCATCCCTTACAAGCTATCGTCTGTCAAGACGGCAAGGTGCCAGTGATGGAAATGAAACCTTTTCTCAAATATAATGAGGCGTCAGAAATTAGACAATTCCAGCCAGTTTTGTGCAAACAGAAACAGATTGCTTTAAATTTGAAATAATCGTGGGGATATCAGATGTCCCACATTCGAGCATTGCCCGTGACTATGTATTTTAGTGTTTTTGGTTAGCTACATCAGTATCAATTTATTCCCTTTATTGGATACTAGCTGACCCGGCCCGGCTTCGCCCAGGCCCTGGCGGGGATCTATCTATCTACTATCTATCTATCTATCTATCTATCTATCTATCTATCTATCTATCTATCTATCTATCTATCTATCTATCTATCTATCTATCTATCTATCTATCTGGCTGTCTGTCTGTGTGTCTGCTTGTCTGACCCGGCCCGGCTTCGCCCAGCTCCTGGTCGGGAGCATCTCATTTAATTCATATAAGTAGTCATATAAGATCCCGTTCCCGTTCCCGACTATCTGCCTGTCTGTCTATCTGTCTGTCTGTCTGACCCGGCCCGGCTTCACCCAGTCCCTCATCTCATTTAATTCATATAAGTAGTCATATAAGCTCCCGTTCCCGACTATCTATCTGTCTGTCTGTCTATCTGTCTGTCTATCTATCTGTCTGTCTGTCTGACCCGGCCCGGCTTCGCCCAGACCCTGATGGGGAGCATCTCATTTAATTCATATAAGTAGTCATATAAGTTCCCGTTCCCGACTGTCTGTCTGTCTGTCTGTCTGACCCGGCCCGGCTTCGCCCAGTCCCTGGCGGGGATCTGTCTGTCTGTCTGACCCGGCCCGGCTTCACCCAGTCCCTGGTGGGGAGCATCTAATTTAATTCATATAAGTAGTCATATAAGTTCCCGTTCCCGACTGTCTGTCTGTCTGTCTGTCTTTCTGACCCGGCCCGGCTTCGCCCAGGCCCTGGCGGGGATCTGTCTGTCTGTCTATCTATGTATTTATCTATGTATCTATCTATGTATCTATCTATCTATCTATCTATCTATCTATCTATCTATCTATCTATCTATAGCCAGGGGACTTAACTTAAGATATAACAATGCTACTAAAAGTTATGTCCCTTGTTTTATATTTTCTTATGTTCAGTCATGTAATTACAAAATTAAATTTTAGTAATGTAATAGCTGATAGCTGATAGATAAAACTATGACAGTTGGTTGCACTGGAATGAGAAGAAGACGTGTAGAAAATTGCATCTCAATCGGATGGACCGTTCGCGAACGCATAAAGAACGGACCCACATACATACATACACACATCGCCTTTTATATATATATATAGATATAACTTTGCAGTATACACCTGACGAGATGCAACGAAATATGCCAGGCATTAAATCGTGCAACATGTTATTTGTGGCTTCTGTCTTTAAATTCACTAAGGAAATGCTTTTTTTTTTTTTTTTTTTTAAGTATATACCAATGCCTGGTATTTAAGCGTTTCAGAAGTACCCGGTGTATGAAGTAATCAATCAACGTGTCCTGCATTGTTTGATTGATTGATTGATTGATTGATTGATTGATTTAGGAACCGACATCACAGCATTCGGGGCATTCCCATAAGCGCTCCGTCCCCATCCTCAGAAGCCAGCGAAGAGTTCCAACCCCAATAGTACCAGTAGCAATTTGATTATGTGTGCGTCTCGCCTTTCCTATAAGCATTGTTTGATGCAGAGATAACCCTGAGGATGTTGGCCAGTTTTTTCATATTAAATAATTGTGTTAAAAGATAATCTACGGTCATCGACCAGTATGATCACTGCTAAGAAGGAAAGCAATGGCAAGCTACCTTCTTTACAGATGCCGAGAAAGTCATGTTTTGTATTTTGATAGAAAATCAGAGAAACGACGCAAATGGATACTCCACAGGAGTAGCCTCGCTTGGTAGGTTGACTCCAGACCGTCAGCAAGCGACTGAGTGCAAAAGAGTAACAGCATTTAAAATAGGAACTATGTAATTGTTTGGGGACACGTTAAGAGAAGAAATAAAGTATAGAACTTGGTGGAAACTGGCAAGATTGAGTGGAAAAGAACAAGCAGAAGGCTGAGAAGAAATATCTGGATGGCTTGACCACATGGCATGGTCAGAACAAAAACACAGATTTGATCCTCGATTGTGTAAGACAGTGGTTCTCAACCGGTGGGGAATCCCCCCCCCCCCAGGGGGGAATTTAGGGGTTTCCAGGGGGAGGGGGGATGAAGACCATTTCAAGATCGCGTTAATACAAGAACCGATTACTTGATATTGTTTTTCCCTTCATACTTTACAGTTAAGTACGTCTCATCCTTCTAAAATTTATTTTACAAAGTCAGTAGACCCACAAATCATGTGTTATGTGGATGTCTAGACTTGTTTTAGTATGTGCTATTAAATTTACCTTACATTTTTACGTATACTGTGTAGGGGTGGGGGATTTTTAGATAGGAAATATGAAAGGGGGGGGGGGTGATGTTCTGAAAATACGGTGAAAGGGGGGGGGGGCACGGGCCAAATTTTTGATAGGAAGGGGGGAATGACGTTCTGAAAATATGGTGAAGGGGGGCACGGGCCAAATTTTTGATAGGAAGGGGGGAATGACGTTCTGAAAATATGGTGAAGGGGGGCACGGGCCAAAAAAGGTTGAGAAACACTGGTGTAAGATGATGAAACATGAACGCCCAAGCTTTCCGGAATTGCACATGATGATGATGATGATGATGATGATGATGATGATGATGATGATGATGATGATGATGATGATGATGATGATGATGATGATGATAGAAACTGCCACTTTAAAGTAAAGTTCAACCAGTAGGAAAACACACCCATTTGTGACATCATAAAGTGAATGAGTTGCGCTGTTTCGTCCAGCCTGTGGTTCAGTTCATTCGATTTCTACAGGCAGTTTTATTGGGCCTGGTTCCCAGCCTTTGACTTCCCTAATCAACCTACAAAATAGATGCCTTGTGTATCTAACAACACAATCTTCCTACCAACTCTATGCTTTCAATGCCAAACCTGGACAATGACAGAAGAAAGAGAGAAAAAGAAAATTGCAACAGCGGTAATGTAATTCCTGAGAAGAATACTCAATGTATCAAGAAGATAGAAAATCAGATATGAGGAAATCATGGCTAACGTAGGAGTTGTAGCAGCGCTAGGTTTCATCAGAAAACAGCAACTTAAATAATTCGGTCATATAATTAGGCTACTAACTAACAGTATACCACAACAAGCAATGATGTACAAACCAAATGGAACCAGAAGAAGACGCAGACAATGGACAGAGGTAGTAACAGGCCATGGGAATTGCAATACATGAAGCGCATAAACGGGCACTCACCCGCTGCTTATGCTTCACCTCGACACTGCAAGGTACAAGAGGAACAAGATGAGATGAGATGAGATGATGAATGTATCTCTCCACGTCTGCTTCTTACTCCTTGGCATGTCCGACACGGGAGACCCAACCAGTAGCTGCGCTACCGTCGGCATAGCTCTTGAGATCATTGCAACAATCAAGCCCCTATACAGCTGCAAAATGCATTTGCAACAAAGAAGCACGAATATTTGAAGACCGTCCTTATGGAGCAGATGATGAACATTGTCCTTATCGCGGCAGGCCAAACACTGTCTTGATCATTTGCAACAACTCTCAGCAGATTTACCCTTGGATATCCTCTGGTCAATTTTGCAAGCAGTCTTATAATGGAAAAAAAAAATTCTCTTAAAACACTACAAAGCAGATTTACCCTAGAAGAATATCCCCTTGTCAATGTTGCAGGAACATCAAACAGAGTGGTTAAGAAAGAATGTCTCTTGGAACACCACTAAGCAGACTTACCGCCAAAAATTGTTTCTCGTGTTAATGTATTAACAACACCAAACATACTTACACTAGAATGATCTCAACCGGATCCGGTCCAACAAAATCAAACACATTTACTATACAAGAATGTCCCTGTAAATTTTGCAACAAAATACAAGCAGGCATTGTAGTGTGTCCTCTGTCGGTGTAACAATATTGTTAAAACGACTCACCACGGGACGATCTCCCTTGCCAATGTTACACCACAACAAACTAGATTCGGCAGACTGCGCGGAAGAAATCATTCCTGATTCAACGGGCAAGACGGCGTTTACCTGCAAAGCGTTGTGGAACGTAATGAGCACGACAAGACACGTAGAGCGCCCTGGTCATCCACTGCACCTGTATTCGTCTCCAGTCGTCTGGACTTGTCTTGCCACTGGACTCAGATGGACTCAGGCGAGAAAGTGAGGTCGACGAATTGCGCAACTCTTCCTCACTTTAATCCAAGTCATCGCGCAAGTCATTCTTCATCCAACGTCTTATATCACCTTCAAGCCCTGTGGCGATGGGCGAGCGGCGAAGCGGCAGGCGTGGGTACGCTGGCAGCCGTAGTCGCAGACCTGCACACAGGCGGCTCAGGCCATACGGTCGTCTTCTACTGACCGGTGCAGCAGTGGGATTCGGCAGCCCCCTGAGCGACTGAGAAGCCCTCTATAGGAACACACTGCTCACCTCCATAGCATGAGGAAGGGGATAGAAAAGGTGCCCTAAACATTGTCTGCTCCATCACTACCTAACCAGCTAGCCGCGGTGGTGGGTACCCTTAACTGCGGTCGACATACAAACAAAGATAAAGCAAGCAAAGCTAAAAGAGTAAACCATATTGCCTTAACAATTGGAACTTGGAATGTGCGCACCCTACTTGACAGAGACGGCGCGTCGGGTCCAGAGAGACGAACAGCACTGATTGGGAGAGAGCTGGGCAGGTACAACATCGACATTGCAGCCTTGAGCGAGACACGACTTGCAGAAGAAGGCCAAATCTGTTAAATAGGTGCCGGCTACACATTTTTCTGGAGTGGAAGGAAAAGCGAGGAAAGACGCCAATCCGGTGTGGGTTTTGCCATTAAGTCGGCCCTGGTCGGCAAATTAGCTGGATTTCCAAAGGCTATAAACGACAGGCTCATGACCATGAAGTTGCCCCTGCTGAATGGAAGGAAGCGTGTAACCATTGTGAGTGTCTACGCACCAACTATGACCAACGAAGATGATGTCAAGAACAAGTTCTATGAGGACCTGCACAATGTATTAACATCTGTTCCCAAAGGAGACAAACTTATACTCCTTGGGGATTTCAATGCCAGAGTAGGCACGGACACCACCTCTTGGCGTGGAATTATTGGAAAGCATGGAGTCGGAAATTGTAACAGCAATGCACTCCGTCTCCTTCAGACATGTGCCGAACATGATCTCCTGATTACGAACACAATTTTCCGTCTCCCCATGAGAAATAGGACATCGTGGATGCACCCTCGCTCGAAACACTGGCACCTCATTGACTATGTCATTGTCAGGAGGAGTGACAGACAAGACGTCCGAGTGACAAAATCCATGTGTGGTTCCGAATGTTGGACAGACCATCGTCTCATTGTCTCGAAAATAAACATTCACATCAGGCCACCACGGCGTCCTCAAGGGGTGAAAATGCAAAAAAAGCTAAATGTCACCCGCCTAAACAGCAAGAAAATGCAGCAGTCTTTTGAAAATATGCTGGAAGACCGCCTCAAGCCAAATGCTGCAGCTAACAGGATACAGAAACAGAATGGAGAGCCCTAAAGGACATAATTTACAACACTGCTATGGAAATCCTGGTTCCGAAGACATCAACCAATTGCTGGCCGAGAAACATCTTCTCCTCAAGGCACATTTGAATGACCCGAAGTCAACATAAAAAAAAAGATGCCTTCAAGAACATTCAGAGAGTAGTGCAGCAGAAACTTCGGCACATGCGGGACTCCTGGCTGAGCAGCAAAGCTGATGAAATTCAGGGCTTTGCTGACAGACATGATATGAAAAACTTCTACGACTCACTGAAAGCAGTCTATGGTCCTACATCACCAGGCACAGCTCCCCTCCTCAGTGCAGATGGGGCAACATTAATCACCGATAAGAAAGAAATCCTTCAACGCTGGGCAGAGCATTTCAGCAACATCTTAAATGCAACTTCCTTCTTCGATGATGAAACCATCAACTGCCTTCCTCAAGTTCCTACCAATGAGACACTTGATGACCTGCCAACCATAGTGGAAGTAAACAAAGCCATCCAGCAACTCTCCGGCGGCAAGGCACCTGGTCCTGACTCCATCCCAGCAGAGATATACAAGACAGGTGGGCCGGTCCTAACAGAGCAGCTTCACCAAGTCTTTACAAACATATGGGTGAACGAGACCATGCCACAAGATTTCAAGGACGCGTCAATAGTCCACCTTTACAAAGTAAAGGAAACCGCCAATCCTGTGACAACCACCGAGGCATCTCCTTGCTTTCAATTGCAGGGAAGATACTCGCCAGAATTCTTCTCAATCGCCTCACAACCCGTCTCGATCAAGGTCTTCTTCCTGAGAGTCAGTGTGGCTTCAGAAAAGAACGTGGAACTATTGACATGATTTTCACTGCAATGCAACTGCAAGAGAAATGTCAGGAACAGAACTGCGAAATGTTCTCCACTTTCATTGACCTTACCAAGGCTTTTGATACAGTCAGCAGAGAAGGACTGTGGAAGATTATAGCAAAATATGGCTGTCCACGAAAGTTTGTCCAAATAGTGCTGCTATTTCATGATGGCATGCAGGCAAGAGTACAGGAAAATGGCGAACTGTCTGAACCCTTTCCTGTCACCAATGGAGTGAAGCAAGGATGTGTTCTGGCACCAACACTGTTCAGCCTCATGTTTTCAGCCATGCTGATGAATGCCTTCGAGAACGACGACATTGGAATAGACATCAACTACCGTATGGATGGAAAGTTATTCAATCTCAGAAGGCTGAAAGCTAAAACCAAAATTAACAGCGACGCCGTCAGAGAGCTCCTGTTTGCTGATGATTGCGCTCTGTACGCCAACTCAGAGGCAGACATGCAACATAATGTTTCAGCTTTCTCACATGCCTGTGCCAACTTTGGGCTCAATATCAACTTGGAGAAGACTGTAGTTATGTACCAGCCAGCTCCAGGGAATAATCACACTGTGCCGAATATCAAAATGGATGATCATAGACTAAGTGTTGTGGACAAATTCACCTATCTTGGCAGCACTGTGTCACAAGCTGCCACAATTGATGACGAAGTGAATGCAAGAATCTCCAAGGCTAGTGCGGCCTTTGGCAGACTGTACAAGAATGTATGGGACAGAACTGGAATAAGCCTGCAAACAAAGCTAAAAGTCTACAAAGCAGTTGTATTATCCACACGGCTATATGCTTGTGAAACCTGGATTGTTTATCAGCGACACGCTAGGAAATTAAACCACTTCCACACAGTCTGCCTAAGGAAGCTACTGAAGATTAAATGGCAAGACAAGATTCCAGACACTGAAGTCCTAGAAAGAGCATCCATGCCCAGTATCCACACTCTACTGATGAAGAATCAGATTCGCTGGGCTGGTCACTTGACTCGCATGCCAGATCAAGGCTATCCTAGAAGAACATCCCTGCCAGTGCTACACCAGACTTACCCTTGAAGAACATCCTTGCCAATGCTACAACCCAAAAAACCAGACTTACCCTAGAAGAACCTCCCTGCCAGTGCTACACCAGACTTACCCTAGAAGAACATCATTGCCAATGCTACAACCCAAAAAACCAGACTTACCCTAGAAGAACCTCCCTGCCAGTGCTACACCAGACTTACCCTAGAAGAACATCCTTGCCAATGCTACAACCCAAAAAACCAGACTTACCCTAGAAGAACACCCCTGCCAATTCTACACCAGACTTACCCTTGAAGAACATCCTTGCCAATGCTACAACCCAAAAAACCAGACTTACCCTAGAAGAACCTCCCTGCCAATGCTACACCAGACTTACCCTTGAAGAACATCCTTGCCAATGCTACAACCCAAAAAACCAGACTTACCCTAGAAGAACCTCCCTGCCAATGCTACACCAGACTTACCCTTGAAGAACATCCTTGCCAATGCTACAACCCAAAAAACCAGACTTACCCTAGAAGAACCTCCCTGCCAATGCTACACCAGACTTACCCTTGAAGAACATCCTTGCCAATGCTACAACCCAAAAAACCAGACTTACCCTAGAAGAACACCCCTGCCAATGCTACAACACAACAAACCAGACTTACCCTAGGAGGGTTCCCCCTGTCACTGGCCACAACAATGGTCTCAAAACTCTTGCCAGCCTCGTACTGGAGCTCGCTCTTGACCTTGATCTCCCCACTCTGGGAGTCGATGAAGAAGAGGTCGTCCAGCTGTGAGCTCCGTGCCTGGCTGAATTTGTAGTTGACCTCTGCGTTCATCCCGCTGTCTGCATCCGTGGCCCGGACTTGACCTACCACCGCGCCAACCTGGTTGATAAATAAAATAGTTCACACAGTTAGTTGCGTGTCCTTTATAGTACGTCGCAGTCAACTCCATTATTTTTGGGGCTGGTTGTGGTTTTTCTAGGTAATTTTGCTTTTAGTAGTTTGTTGGCAAGTTTGTGATATAAATTTAGATGAAGCAGTCGTCGTTTTTTTTTTTTTTTCGGCCACATTATGAGAAGACAATAATTGGAACATGTTGTGACAACCGGGAAGATTTATGGCGAGAGGAAGACAGTGTGAAAAAAATTATTTACAGTGTTAGGTCATGGCACACACGAATTGATCAATGCCGTCGGAGATCACAATGTGTGGAGAAGCATGATCGCCCACGCCAGCCGGCAAGGCACTGAATTATGATGATGATTTTGATAATAATGATGATGATGATGATGATGATGATGATGATAGATGAAAACCTCTTGCCTGGCAGAAGATTTGAACTCAAATCTCCCTAAATAAATCTTTAACCAACCCCCTTCTGCCAGTCTCTTCTAATTTCTTACACTTTATTGCTCGTTATTAAAATAAGGTGTACTTTAATCTTTACTTTATAGAACTGTCTTCGGTACTCACCTCTGCTTGTTCAGGGACGGCAACTTCATAAGTATTCTCCGTGAACATGGGAGAGTTATCGTTTGTATCCGTCACGTTAATGTGAACTGTCACGTTCCCAGCACGCGGGGGGACCCCATTATCCTTGGCAATAATATACAACAAGAAATGGTCCTGCCTCTCTCGGTCCAACGGCTTCAGAATCACAATGGACAAATCCCAAGTGCCATCTAATTTCATCTCCGATTTCAACTCGAACATATCACTGAATTCCGATTTCATTTCATATTTCCGAACCGAATTCTGTTCGTCCGTGTCTTTATCCGTGGCCCCGGCAATTCGGAATTCGCTGTTCACGTTGACCGATTCGGAAATATACAAGGTGATTTCTTCGTTGGGAAATCGGGGAGTGTTGTCGTTGATGTCTTCAATGATGATTCTAACGCTGACGATCTCAAAGAATTTGGACACACGGGAGGTGACGGTGACTTCAAATTCCACATTACACGTTTTCTGAAACTGACACACGCTTTCTCTGTCAATCATGGCGGTGGTGTAGATAGCTCCGTTATCACTGTTGATACTAAATAAGGAAGCCATGTGCTGTAGGTTGTTGGGGTTCAAGAACTTAAAGCTGAGGTTCGAAAGTTCGTTTTTTGTCACCTTGTCGGCAATTTTAGCCTTTTCCCGGATGCTCCCGACGTTGGTCCCTGATGGCATCTGCTCTTTAATACGAAACTCCACCTGACCGTATTGTTGGCACTGGGTCAGAGAGAAGAGTATGACCAGGGTCAGGGCCAAGAAGGTCAGGCCTGAGAGCGGAAACAACTTTGTGAGCATGGTTTAAGTCTGTTTGGGCATAGATTTTCTTAAGCTTGCCTTTCCTCATAATATGCGTGGACTTCACCACACGCTCATGGTTGATAGTTGAGATGACTAAACCACAGACGTATCCCGAAGAAGATGGAGACAAACAGGAAGCCGTTGTTCCAGACCTGTATGAGCAAACAATAACACGTATTACAAACAGTATGGCATAATTATAATTATTATCATAATCGTCATCAGCTTCCATTTTTACCGCGGAGCGTTGTGGGGTGGGGGGAGGGGGATATAGGAAGTTCATAATCAATACGTGTTATTATATAAATTAAGTTTATTAAGTCTGCTACTGGTAAGAAGAAGTTTGAATGATGAAGACATACACACCATATTACAGAATTTAGTGTCTGGAGTGGACGAGAGGTTTAACACAAATGCGCTTAAACTTTCTCTGATTCAACACACCGGTCAGTTGGACTTCTCGTCCTTGACTTATGGACGAAGTACCTCAGAGTTCAGAGAAGGTTCGTTTGATGGCGAGGGACAATGGTTATAGGGTAGGCTAACTCCCACTCTTATGCAATAGGTCTCTGTCATTGAATGTAGGGAAGAGAGTGCTGAAGTGCTATATAGAACCCGTATTGCTGTATGGCAGTGAATTTTGGAATGTAAATGAATAAATTAGGAAGAACTTGTAGGCAACGAGGATATGGTTCCTGGGACGAATGTTGCGAATTCCTTGGATTGCCAGAGTAACTAACAACGATCGCCCGAAAGAGGCTAATGAAACTAGAACATTACATACAACAACAAGAAAGATACAACCAGCACGTCTTTGGTCATGTGTTGAGAATAGAGGCATTGGAGAACATCGTGACAACTGGAAAGATTGAGGTGAAGCCGACCAAGAAAAATGATGCTGGATGGATTGAGACGGTTACATGGGGGAATATCAGCAGCAATGTTGGTTCAGAACACCAAAGCCCGAGATATGTGCTTGGAGAGATATATTTTTTCCATGTACAGTGAAAATATTTTCAGAAATGTAGAAGATAGGAAACGAATCATCATTGGGGAACGTAACATCAATAACATTAGATATGCAGATGATACAGTATTGATTGCAGACAACGAACACGATCTGCTTCAATTAGTAGATGCGATTTTTTTACACACAGTGAACAACTAGGGTTAGAATTAACTTATAAGAAGACACAGAGATCTGTGGAGAGTCATGAATGCCAACGCCAGCTGGCATGGCACTTGTTGATGATGATGAACCTACACGCAAAATTAATCACAGTAGTATTTTTTTTTTTTTTTTTTTTTTTTTTAAGCATATCCTTTACAGGACTTAGCTGTCAACATCAGCATCTTTCAGCTGTATGTTGATCTCTTGGCAAGATTACGCTCAGTAGTTTGCCATTGCTTTCTGAGCGGCCGGCTCAGTATCCCGCAAGTCACGAGCGGGGGTCGAACCGCCTCAGCTCTCGCTCCGCTACGAGACTCTGCGTGATAAACGGGATTACAAAGAGAAAGTGTTGTAGCCCCACAGCCAGAGAGACCGGCACAGTAGTATTAGCAAGTACTAATATAGGGTGTGTTTTTAATGACTGTACAGTGTTTGAAAATATTTCCGGTCTAAGTTTTGTATTCACCTATTATGTTGCATGAACTTTCCAAAGGGTTAATACAAAACTTGGACCGGCAATATTTTCAAACACTGCACAGTCATTAAAAATATACCTTATAGTAATAGCTGACAAGTCAACGTGGCCGAATGGATAAGTAACCACTGGCTCTGAAACTTCCGGTGCGTTGACGACGGGGTAGTTGTATTGTCCCCTAAAACCGGTCAGGTCAGTTGGACTTTAACGTTGATTTCCTGTTCAGAAAGCAATGACAATCTACTGAACATAAAATGCCCTGTATATCATCCTGGGCTTGATCACAATCTTGCAAAGGACGTGCACCATTTAAAAAGTTGTTATAGCTCGTGAGTGAACTACGCTTGAATTCAACGTGAGCAAACTCTGGCATATTTCATTTTATCTCGTCATGTGCATACTGCAGAAATAAATCAACAACCAAATAAAAAAAATTAAGCAATACAATGAATTATTAAAGAAGAAAAATAAAAAAAAAATAAAAAGATTCATCTAAAAGAACATCCTCTGAAACAAGTCAGACGCTTCAAGTACTTAGGAAATACAATATCACTAAATGGTAAATCAGAAGACGAGATCGAAAATAGATGCAATAAGGCAAACCAACTCTTTGGACAAATGGTGCCAATACTAAAGAACAAATATGTATCAGTAGTTACTAAGAAAGAACTCTACAACACAATCTTCATGCCAGTTCTATGCAACCATTGCCAAACCTGGACAATGACAGAAAAACAGAAAAGAAAAAAGACGACAGAAATGAGATTCCTGAGAAGAATACTCAATGTATCAAGAAGAGGGAAAATCAGAAGAAATGAATAATCAATCAATCAATCACGTGCCATGCCGGAAAGCGTGGGCGGTCATGACTCGCCATTTCACTCGATCACCAGAGTTGTGGATCAGCTCAGTGTTCCTGTCTCGACCATGCCATGTAGTCAAGCCATCCAGGTATTTTCCTCTCGGTCTTCCCCTTGATCTGTTCCCCTCGATCTTGCCAGTTGTCAATAAGTTCTCCAATCCATTTCTTCTCATAACATGTCCCAAAAATGTTGACTGTCTTCGTCTAAATTTGTCTCCTGTAATACTTGGTCATTGGTTTTTCTATCTGTCCATGGTACTCTTTGCATTTTCCTAGGAAACCACATTTCTGCAGCCATCAGATGTTTTTCAGCTTGACTGCACATTGTCCAAGTTTCACATCTATACAAAAGAACAGGCCCTATGTACCCCCTCAACACTCTTTTTCTCGTTTCAATTGACATCTTTTTATTGGTCAGAATGTTTTTCATCTTGCTAAGGGCTACTTTCGCCATGGCGATTCTTGTTCTAATCTCTTCAAGGCATCTCCCATCAGATGTTATGACTGTTTCGAGATAATTGTATCGATTCACTTGTTGAAGAATATTCCCATTTACTTGTATATTACATTGTGGTACTTCGTTCTTCCTAGTGACGACCATAACCTGTGTCTTCTTACAATTTAATTCCAACCCTAGCTGCTCACTGTGTACAACAACCGCGTCTACTAATTGTTGCAGATCCTGTGCATTGTCTGCAATCAATACTGTATCATCTGCATATCTAATGTTATTGATGTTTCGTCCTCCAATGCTGATTCCATTTATATCTTCTACATTTCTGAAAATATTTTCACTGTATAGGGAAAAAAGATCTGGAGACATTACACATCCCTACCTAGCATCCTGCCTAATGAAGAAACCAGAACTAAAGTTGGGGTTATAGCAGCGCTAGATTGTAAAAGAAGACAGCATGTCAAATGTGTAGGCCATGTAACTAGGTTACCAACTAACAGTATATCACAGCAAGCAATTATGTACAGACCAAATGGAAGCATTAGAGGAGGCTGGTCAGGTAAACGATGGGCAAAGAGAATAGCAGAGTCTTTGGAATCTCGATACATGAACCCCATACACCGGCACTCGCCCGCTGTTTATACTTCACCTCGACACCGCAACGTACAAGATGAGATAAGATGAGGTGAATTAATTTTTTATAAAATACACAACACACATTTCTGTGTTTCGGTGTAAACGTTACCAAGTCAGTTTTATACTGAATATTATATCTTTTTATTTGCATAGTTCAGGGTTACGCGTGTATATCGCGATTTTCTCTATAAATGTCTGATCTTTCAGAAACGGAATAAAGACTAATGATTGCAGATAGATCACACTTCGAGCGTGTGAGACGTCAGCTGGTGCGTGATGGTGGAAATTACCATGTGTTAACATACATCCATTGTGGACGAACATCTACCGCGCAAATTGGTCTGATCGGTCGCATTCGATACCGCCATGGGTTGTAGTTAATATGCCTTTTGTGAAGCATAATGTATCAAACTGTCGTCTGTCAAGAGAGAAAAGTGTCAGTTGTCAGTCTCAGCAAATTCCAGTATGCGTTTTTCCTTACAAGTTTCCCAACGTAGAAACCTGAGGGTGTAATCTTTGCAGTTTCAAACTACCACGACTTTTTAATTTACACACGTGACCTCGTATATGTTTTGTTGTTTTTGTTTGTGTTTGTTTGTTTTCCTCGCAATTATCCGAGAGTGATAGGTCCCCAAGAGATTTGAGAGATTGTTTATATCATTAGATGACTAATTAGAATGTTGAAAATGTTACACATTATTGATAAAGATCTGAGAATAATCAAGAATATTGGCTGACAACAAAAGAGCGGTTATAAGAAGGGGAGATGAGAGGAAGATGAGATAAAGAGGATGAAACGATGAATAGAAGAGAAGACAAGAGGAGAAAGTAAAGAAGAGAAGGGTAAGAGGAAGAGAAAAGGGGGAAAGAGAAATAGAAAAAGAAGAGTTAAAGAGGAGGGAGAGGAGTAGAAGGCAAGCGAATGAGAATGAGGGAAAGGAAGAGACGAGGAATGTGAAGAGAAGCTGAGTAGAAGAGGAGAGGGGGTAAAAGAATAGAAAAAGAGTGGGAGTGAGGGTAGGAGTGTCTCGACGTGCATTCAACCGCCGAAGTATTAATACTCAAACTTGAATGAATGTATGTAACAAAAGTCGCTCACCTTGAAGACTGATATAATTTTGAGATAAATCCTTTTATTTCGGATCTGCTCTCTTTTAGACAAAATGAACACAACACTGCCGTATCATATAACGGGACCCTAACACGGGCACGGGACGTTATATATGTTAATACAACTTGGCCGTTCATATAATTCTATAATTACCCAATCTCCTAAAGCATATTGCCACCCATGTCCAAACATAACTCGTTAACTCGTTGTCTATACTTGATATCTGTTCCGGTCCTGAGTATGACAAGAATGCTATATCCAAACAGGCGATATCCCTTCTTCAGTACCAATGCCTTGCCCTAGATGATCAAACCTTTTGCTCACGGAGCTTTCAGGGAAAAATACACACAGCCGTCTTGATCTCCTTTCTCGAAGTCCTCTTCTGCTGTCCCTGACGATGATTACGTCGTCCTCAGTTTCTAGCCGTCAAGTCATTCTATTGTTAGACTGGGAATCTCCTAATTTACATTTGGTGGTGCGTGTGGGCGTGACCACCATGTGGCATAATGTCCCCTCCCAAAAAAAAATGCTATGTCATTTTTCTTCTCATAATTACTTACAACTGTAACCATATTTTTACGCACTACCACATAGCTCCAGGATTTACCCCATCATTAACCCTCCAAAAAAAAATCATAAATGCTACATAACGGGCACGCCCACCTGTCCGAACCCTACGTCGAACGTCGTGTGACTGATCCTATGGGATCAGTTCAACTAATAAGTTAATATTAGTCCCTACCTTGTCCTAATGACAAGTATGTCCTAGTTCTAGGACGAGGGTAATAATGACGTTTTTCCAGTAATCAGGTTAGTCGTAGTCGTTACTTGGTGTCGTATGACAATATTAATGGGTAGGGTGCTTGTCTGTGATTCCACCTTAACTTTTTCCCGATATTTTCCTTTGGGATTTGGATTGTCACTTGGTCATATTTAGCTCCTGTACTGATTCATAAGCATACAGCATAACATAACACATACCCTTCGGACCCAACATTTCTCATTAACTAATATAAATGCTAAATAAATCAAATATAGTCATTCACAATTACAACTTTATACTCAAGTATTTCTGAGTTCTTTCCGATCGGAAGTCCTTGTCTCTGTTAATAACTTTCATCCTTGTCGTGGCTCTGTTTTGAACACATATGTACCTTATTTATAATATTTAATCAAATAACCTATCTTAACATGTTGGTTATTGTTATCTTGACCCACTAATAAGGTTTATAATACGTAATCAACTCAATATATATCTGAACTTTGAACTTAATACAACAAAACTATAACTCTAATTCAACTCTACATAATCAACAAGAAAATCTGCCATTCTATAATCGACTCAGAATGTCAGCAAGATTATTATCTTTTCCAGGAATATGACAAATGTCAAATTCATAATCCTGTAATAGTAATGACCATCTATGTATTCTAGAATTCTTTGGATGACCCGATTTGAAAATTTGTAGCGGTTTGTTAACCGAAAGAACTAGAAATTTCCTACCTAGTAAGTATCTAGAGAACTTTTCAATACTTTCAATTAAAGCTAAAGCCTCTAGTTCAGTAACAGCATAATTTCTTTGAGTTTCAGATAGCTTTTTACTGAAATAAAGAATAGGATGTAGTTTCCCCTCATGCAATTGAAGTAATACAGCTGAAATAGCATGTAAACTAGCATCCGTTTGTAACACAAAATCTTTTGAAATATCAGGTAATTTTAAAATAGGATATGTACTAAACAGAGTTTTTATTTGTTGTAATAACTTCTAGTGATCCTCTGTCCAAACTATCTTTGTTGGTTGACCTTTTTTTAAAAGTTCCGAAAATATTGCTGTCATATGTGCAAAATTAGGGATAAACTTTTGATAATAATTAATCAACCCTAATACACTCCTAAGCTCCTTCTTGGATGTTGGAGGTTTGATATTAAGAATCTTTGTCACAACTAATGGATCTGTTTTCCTAAATCCGTTAGAGATTCTATGACCCAGAAATTGTATCTCAGTAAACCCTATCTCAATTTTACTTGGTTTAGCTTTCAACCCATGTTCTTGTATTTTCTGGAAAACTTGTTTTATAATTTTAACATGTGTGTCAATATCACAAGTATGAATACAAATATCATCCATATACGATGTTACGTTGGTAATTCCATGAAGTAATCTTCTCATCATTCTCATGAATGTACTTGGTGCATTTTGTAAACCAAATGGAAGATATTCCCATTCATATAAACCTAACGGCGTGCTAAAAGCTGTAATATGCTTTGAATCTTCCTCCATCGGAATTTGCCAATATCCTTTTGTAAGGTCAATTTTCGAAAATATTTTCGAGTTTGCCATGGTTTCAATTAACTCATCAATATTTGGCATAGGTTCTGCATCTAGTAAAGTTAATTCATTAACTTTCCTATAATCAACGCATAAACGTAATGACCCATCTTTTTTCTTAACAATTACAACTGGTGAACAGTAATTTGAAATTGATTTTTTTATAATTCCAGTCTTATCTAGATCTGAAATTTCTGCAGTAACTTTTTCCACATAATGTATTGGAATAGGATATGGTTTCACTTTAATTGGGACATTTGATAATAAGGTTATTTTATGTTTAATCAGTGATGTCTGCCCCGGTTTATCTGAAAACAATTGAACTATATTCCTTTATTGCAGTAATAAGCTTTTCTCTATCTTGTACTGATAAATCTTTACTTATCTGAATCGCTTGCCAATTACTGTCACTATTAACTATAGGTGTTGGAATCTGTTGTTCTATAGCATCTTCTTGTTGTTCATTAATTACCCAACAAGCTGTTGCTATCCTATGAGGAATTTGTTGTGTCACTTGACCTGAGTTATCCTCACGTGGAATATATGGCTTCAACATATTAATATGAAAAATCTTATGTTTGCCATTCACATCAATACGATAATCAACATCGCTAATTTTCTTAATTACCTTAAACGGACCTTACCATGAAGTAACCAGACAATCTCGAGGATCAGGTAATAATAACCAAACCTCTTCTTCTTCTTTCAAGACTATTGTCTTGGCGTTCCTATTACCATACTGTCTGTATCTTTCTCCAGCTTTATCCAGTGCAGATTTTGAAATCTGACAAGCTGTGATAATTTTATCTCTTAACTGTGTTACTATTTCATATGCATCTCTTTTCGGATGATCATATGTTTTATTTGTGAGTAGGTCGTTATATATTAATAATGGACCTCGTGGATTTGCTCCATATACCAACTCGAATGGAGAAAATCCTGTACTAAATTGTGGTACCTCTCGGTATGCAAATAGTACCGCTGGTAATAAAATATCCCAATCTTTGGGCCTTTCCGCAGCAACTTTCGCCAGAGTTCGTTTAAGAACTCCGTTGTAGTTCTCATTCACACCATTTGTCATTGGGTGCCAAGGTGAACTAAACACCTGTGGAATCCCAAGTATCTTCATTGCCTCTTGAGTAGCCGTTGATATAAACTGACTACCTCTATCTGATAATATGCAGCTAGGGAATCCTATTCTGCTGAAAATTATCAACAATGAATCTAGAATGGATCTACTCGTGATACATTTTAAAGGAATAGCCTCTGGCCAACGAGTACAAAGATCAAACATAGTTAATATGAATCTATTGCCTCGATCAGTAGTTGTATTTAACGGACCCACAATATCTATAGCTATTTTCTGAAATGGTCGTGATGCCAAATCAGTTTTCTGAACATGTGCTTTGGGATGTTTGCCTTTTTGCGTGGTCATCTGACATAATGTACATGAACGTACATGTGTGGTAATGTCTTTGTTATATCCAGGCCAATAGAATTGCGTTAGCAATCTATTAGTGGTTTTAGCAATCCCCATATGACCAGCGAATGGAGAATCATGTGCTAATTTTAATGCCTCAGTACGATATTTCGATGGAAGTACTGTTTGAAAATAACGTGATGTACCTCTATCATATCGTCTCGATAAAATATTATTGTCTAGGAAAAATTTCCAATTACCTCTTTTACCTTGTTTTATTGGTTCAGTCAGTTTCTTAAAACAAGATTTTAGAGTTGGATCTTGTTTTTGATCTTCTGGTAAATCAGTCACTAGTCTGACATTATTTTCTAATTTGTCACTGTCTTTATCCCTTTTGTCTTGTGCTCTTGTAATTGCATTAGCTCTTGCATGATCAATTTCCCATTGCTTTGCTTCCTCATGCATTAATTGTTTCGCATCTGGTATGTTACCAATCAGTAATCCGGCACATGGATTTGGTAATACGGCTGAATTTATTGTGCCTTCGTAATATGGTGACATAATTGTAATCGTGGCAATCTTATATCTTTCTATTGTGCCACCGAATGTTCTGCACTCTACAGTTTCGCCTGTATAATCTTCTTCTTTTATCAGCTTTCGATCTACTCCGACAATCGAAGCTCCCGAATCACGAATGCAAGTAGTGGGTTCACAATTTACCCATGCTTGATGGATTTTTAGTTTGCCATTTTGTATGCTAACGGCGTTAGCTTCATGAATTGTTTCTATACATTCATTACCAATATTGTCAGTTATACCTTTATTTAACTTGTCAGTCTGATCATCATACTGTTGTATGATAGCTGCGTGTGTCTCTTCTAAATCGTCTGAGTCACTACTGGAGTATATGTATGCTGTACTAGCTTCCTTCCAGGAATTTCTCATCGGACAAGACCTACTAGTGTGTCCGTACGCCCTACATGAGAAACATTTTATACTTCTTTTAAAAGAGTCATACTTATTTCTCTTCTTCGCCGTAATATCTTTTAGATATGTGGAATAACCTGGATGTTTATCACACATCTCTAAGTTTCCATGCGATAATCTACAATATTGGCATCTGGTGAATTGGCCTTTTCTTGGTCTTTCACCTTCTCTATTGTAAGGACTATTTCTATTGCTACCACTACTAAACTTTCTAAACTTACTGTTTCCTCTTTGAAATTTTGCACTTGCTCCTATCACTAATTCAGGTTGTGTACAGTTAGCAAAAATATCCCTATGTGCATTGAAATAAGATTCACCCTTAGTTTCCATCTCACTTAAACTTTTACATTTGTTTTCCATAAGAAATACTGACATAGGTTCTGGTATTGCAGATAACATTCTATCTCTGATAATTAAGTCTCTCACTTTCTCATAACTATCATTAATATCCGCAGCCTTACACCACTTATCAAAACTAGAAGACATTTCCGAAGCGAAATCCAGGAATGTTTGATTCGATTTCGGTGTAAGTGTTTTAAACTTAGTTCGTAATCCAGATTCGTCTAATGAAAAATGTGACAGCACACGATCGCGCATATATTTGTAATTTGTACGTAAATCCTCAGGAATCAACTCAATCACTTTTAACGGCTCCAATGCCAGATGACGGTGAAATAAAATTGGTATGTCCTTCTCTGGTACCTTGTAATGCTTTACGAGTACTTCAAAATTAGTCATCCAAGAACTAACCGAATCACCTTGTTGAAAATTCCTGAATAAACCTTGGTACTTTTTCACAGGATCGTTCTGCTTAGCCAGCATTTTCTCTCGTTCGATTTCAGCTCCACGTTCCATCTCAAGCGTCTTGACCCTTAGGTTACCTTTAACCTCCTTGTCCCTCCAGAGTGTTTCTGTAGCAAGTCTTTCCCTATCAAAAGCCAATTGTTTCTCTTTAAGTTCTGCTTCAGCAACAATTTGTTTCATCTTCAAATCTGCCTCTGTAGCCATTTGTTTTTCCTTAAGTTCCGCTTCTGCAGCCATTTGCTTTATCTTCAATTCCGCTTCTGCAGCCATCTGTTTCTCTTTTATTTGCATCTCTATCATTAACTTCTCTTTTTCCGCATTTAATTCTTTTTCTCTAGACTCCATTCGTTCACGTTCCAAAATTATCTCACTTTGTCTGATCGCCATCTCTTTTTCTTTCATTTCTCTCTCAAGTTGTTTCGCTTGCTTTTCTGATGCCAGTCTTTCCTGTCTTTCCTCCTTCTCATGTGTGGCTTGAAGTTGTCTTTCCTCTTTGTCACGTTTCTGTTGTTCACTGAACTCAAGCTTTGCCCAATTTCGAAGCTCAGCACCAGTTAGACCAGTCTTCTCGCCCATTTCAATGAAATATTGCAGCGTAGACATCTTGTCCTATTGTCATACCTGTAAAATGAGCTATCTGGCTGAAATAAATATGGACGTAGTCAAGAGAAGAAAAGAATCGACAAAATTGTGATAATATCTCAAATCACCATCAATCAGATAGTAACGTAAGTGTTGTATCACCGTTGAGCAAACACGAACTCAATCAACTCTGTAGTGTAAATTCGAACACAACAAAAGAATCAACCAAATATATCTATAATGAACGAAACAGATCTAAATTATAAAATAATTATGAAGAAATATGTCTAATATACAATATGTGTGACGCAAGACAACTAATAATCATAAGAGACGATCGACGACTGACGTACATACATATTACTGTTTACAAACGATAACAAAATTTTATCCCTATTTTTTGACGGATAATGTTCCTACTATACTACTAACGTAAAGACGAGACTATAATATTGTGGTGACGCCCGCAAGATCAAAACCAAACAAAATTAATTCGTAATGACCTGGCGCCTGTCAACCCACAAATCCCTTCATGAACTAATCAAGATATCAGAT
Organism: Cepaea hortensis; assembly: GCA_963921405.1. Taxonomy (NCBI): domain Eukaryota; kingdom Metazoa; phylum Mollusca; class Gastropoda; order Stylommatophora; family Helicidae; genus Cepaea; species Cepaea hortensis. The sequence goes on from OY992876.1 coordinate 299,695,311, forward strand.
ATCATTAGCTCATCAAGGCCCTTCTAACCACCCGCAAATAAAATAAATAGCCTTATTATGAGTCAACATAACATCAATCAACAATGAATAAAAATTACTGGCCTTTTCCCGGCTCTCTTATACATAGATAACCGAGTAGAGTTCCTGTCGTTCAAAACGTTTGACATAGAATTGTGTCGATCAGTTCAATGAGAAATCAATCCGTGGTCACCACTCGAGTCCACAATAGACTGTTGCTCCTGGCTTGAACGATAGTACAATTAACTTGTACTTTCACTCTGGACTAAATAAGTCCGTAACCAACCCATAACACGTAGTTGGCTGTAGTGTAACGACGACGTTTGAATTTTACTGCAGCCTTATTGTGATACGTTTAGGCTGCTGTAGGTATCCGAATGAATGATGCCCACAGTGAAATCAGTAGATCTGCTTGCATCCGGTTCTGGTACCTAAAGTCCAATGTGTGAACGATTCGACTGTGTCTGGTATCACGATGAAAAAAAAATAGTAATTGTCAATCCGTGTTATAGTGTACGTATGTCCTGGCGTCAGAGTCTTGAGGAACATGTAACGTCTCGATGCGTTCCAGGTGCAGTGTAGTGTCCAGTAGTATCTTGATGTGTATAATGTCCTTTAATGTCCCGATATAATAAATATAACTGTCCCAATGTGAATCGTTATCGATTAAATACCTTGAACAATTGGGTACTATGTGACATTAAAGTCTATCTGTATGCTTCGACTTCAAATCAAGTCAGTGTACACGTGTTAGATTTCCTGCATGTTGAGGTGTAATGATAACGTGTCTCTATGTATTCTGTCAGATATCCCGTTGTAACTCGTAAATATGTATTGAAGTTTCCCGTGAAGAGTAAAGTTCAAAGTAATGAAGTGGTACTGTGTCAACTTAATCTTCATATGTGTCCTCCTATTCTTGATACTCGTATGTTAAATGTGTGGGTACTGGCAATATCGTACCATCCTTGTGTGTAGTTATATCAGTGTCATAAGCGTGAAAGTAAGTGTTCTTTCGCCTATTATAAGTTTGACTCACTGCTTTGTTAACAGAGTGGAAATGTCGTGTAGGAAGCTGACGCCTCCTTCTTCTGTACCAACAACACATTATAAGTCGAGTGTGGACTCAAACGATCCGTAAACCAAATATATCAGTTGTGTTTACTTCTCCATTACTGTATTGTGCTTCACTTTCCCAAACTTGGACAATATTATGATCGTATTTAACTATTTACTATTGTCTCAAACGATAGTATATAATTTGCTGTTATTAAATACACGTAATGTTCATTATCTATTTCTGCTCGTGCGCACCATGTATGTAGATCAGTTAATATAGCATAGTGTAATCTTTATTTCTTTCTTTCCACTGATAAACTTCTCAAACTGTGGCACTTATGAAGGACTAGTTTAATTAAATTATTTAGTCACTTTACCTGCAGATAAGCGTCAAACAATAAGTATGTTGGCGTTACTCACGATCTTTCGGCAACTGCCATGTTGGCGCGTAACAAGCGATCTTGGTGCTGCATCGTGCTTCAGGAATTGATCCTGGTGTGCATTCTCCTTCGTTTACTTAGCGATATGGCGGGAATCTTCGTTGTTTACATCCACACGATGCTTTCTGGATCAGAGACCCCACATTGTCTCGACGTGCATTCAACCGCCGAAGTATTAAAACTCAAACTTGAATGAATGTATGTAACAAAAGTCGCTCACCTTGAAGACTGATATAATTTTGAGATAAATCCTTTTATTTCGGATCTGCTCTCTTTTAGACAAAATGAACACAACACTGCCGTATCATATAACGGGACCCTAACACGGGCACGGGACGTTATATATGTTAATACAACTTGGCCGTTCATATAATTCTATAATTACCCAATCTCCTAAAGCATATTGCCACCCATGTCCAAACATAACTCGTTAACTCGTTGTCTATACTTGAAATCTGTTCCGGTCCTGAGTATGACAAGAATGCTATATCCAAACAGGCGATATCCCTTCTTCAGTAACAATGCCTTGCCCTAGATGATCAAACCTTTTGCTCACGGAGCTTTCAGGGAAAAATACACACAGCCGTCTTGATCTCCTTTCTCGAAGTCCTCTTCTGCTGTCCCTGACGAGTCATTCTATTGTTAGACTGGGAATCTCCTAATTTACATTTGGTGGTGCGTGTGGGCGTGACCACCATGTGGCAGGAGGAGAAATGAAGAAGGTAAGGTAATGTCACTTTCTTCTTATGTGTTCGTCCGAAATGTTGTTTTAGACGTAGTTGCGTTGTGCCTGTTTACAGCAAACCTGCGATATTTGTACCTTTCAACCGACACATCAGACTTCTTTAGGCATTTGTTGACCGGGTTACCTTCCCGGGATTTCACTTTCTCAACATTGAGAAGAAAAAAAAAAAACGTTCCCAAACATTCATTATCACTAACTCGTTCCATTAAGTTTCCGTAATGTTGAAATTTCAATTCCTGTATTGTCTGTTTATTTCAATTCCTCTAAAATCTTTTTTATTTCAATTTCTTTTTCGGTGTTCCATCGATCCGTCCATCGAAGGGAAGGTCACAAACATAGTACTGATGGGGCATTGAATAGATGACATTACTGTCTCGGTAATCGATTTCTTCTGATTGGAATGAACGGACGCATGACCAGCGGGAAGAGGCGTCGGTCTTGTATTCGCGACCGAGCTGTATGTGTATTAGTCTGAGGAATTCAAGATGTTTGAAATGTCAAGAGAAGGGCATGCATACACGTACTTGAATATCTACCTACTACTTATCTGGATGCATGTCCGTCTACCTAACTACCTGTCTCTTTAGCTAGCTGCCCGTCTGATTACCTAGCTATCTGTCTGTCTACCTAGGTATCTGTTTTTGTCTGTCTGTTCTGTCTGTTTCTTCGTTCATTCGTTCTGTCTACCTAGCCTGCCTAGCTACCTATTTGGCTAGCTAGCTACCTGCCTGCCTACTTAGCAACCTTTCTGTCTAGCTAATTACCTATCGGCCTACCTCATTACCCGTCTGCCTACCTAGCAGCTTGTCTATCTAATTTGCCCCCTGTCTGCCTACGTTGCTGTCTATCTATCTAGCTAGCTACCTCGCTACTTCTACCCACATATCTTTCTACTTTCTTTTTGTTCTACATACGTGCATATCTACCTACATAGTATATACCTACTACATATTATCTACCTAAATACCTATATATCTGCAAACTACCTACCTATATACTATCTACGTATCCGAATAATACCTACATACTACCTACCTATCTATATAATGTATATATACCTGCATACTGCCGGTCTCCCTGGTCTAGGAGTTACACGACTTTCTCCGTAATCCCGTATACTCTCGTCAGTAACGTGACGAGCGCGAGAATCGGTAGCGGTTTTCTCCGCGTCGGTAACTTACGAGGTATATGAACCGGTCACTCAGAAATCAATGGCAAACTACTGAGCGTAATCTTGCCAAGAAATCAACAATCAGCTGAAAGATGCTGATGTTGACAGCGATGTCCTGTAAAGGATATGCGAACAAATAAACAAAAAACACCTACATATTACCTAATAACGCAACATGGCTACCCACGCACAAGCCTGCCCACCAACCTACCCAGTCAGACGCCAGCTACCTACCTACACTCCTACATACCTACTACATGCTCACATGGTACCTGTCTACCTACATTACGTCTTTCCTTCTTAGATCCTACCTGCCTACATTACTAACTAACCTAGTGACTACCGCTTCCATCGTCGATGAACTGTAATGTCCGTGGTGGACTGTTGTGTTGATATTCTGACAGCGGCCTTATGCATGTACTTGCCTGTGCGTGCTGTTGGTTTGTCAATACTACTGTTTGTTCTACTTTTCACACGGGGAAGTTGAGAGCTTTTCGTGTAATATTCACTGGCACAGGAACGGAGCATTATGGGGGTGACCTCTGCCGTTGAATTGGAACCGCGACTAACTAACCACATACCTACCTACCTACCTGCCTACCTACCTGCCTGCCTGCCTATTTGTCGACAGACTTACTTTGGTAAAGCCGTGAAGATAATGATGTTTGTGGATTTGCTTTAAAAACAACAATTCCTAACTACAGCAGGAAATCGTTTAGCTACAACGCGATCGTCGTGCATATGGTACTAGCCACAGACCAATCGGCTCTGGAGAGATGATGTTGAGTTGACTTGAGTCAAGAACGAATGAATGAACGAACGAAAAAGGAACGAACAAATAAACTTTATTTTCAAAGGGTTAAGAATTGGACACGCAGGCCCGTCTAACATTCTGCCCTTCTATCACTCTCTTTCATATATTATTTCATTCACAGATCATTAAAGGCCAACTGAGAACAGCAATAATATAAAAGATATGCATTACTAAGGCATGGGATAATTGCTAAAATCAATACTACACGACTCAGTAATATTGATGAATGGTGTGGCACTTGTTATTAGCTATGTGGAACCAAAAGTACCGACATCCCAGCACTCTGGACATACCCATACGTGCTTCGTCCTCATCTGCAAGAGCCAGCGAAGAGTCCCAATACTAATAGTGCCAATAGCAGTCTGGTTATGCGTCCGCCTGACCTCTCCTCGGAGTTTTGAGTGTGGGCCAGATCCTCTGGTCACTCCCAGCAGCACCATTCTCTCCAAGCCGTGATGATATATCCGTTCTTCTTCACTGTTCACACCATTCCAAAGGGCTCCGACCACATATGCCTTATCATGCACCAATTCCCCACCAAGGGACGCACAGAAGATGTGTTCAATATTACTCCAGTCGCGTTTTCTTCCTAGGAAATTTAAGACTGTATGAACCCGAGAGCCCGGTCAATTCGCGTGGATGCAAGCCGTGTGTTGTTAACTCCCCACATGATATGTATGTCTTAACTCTTACCTCGACACCGCGAGCGACAAGAGGAGCAAGATACGATGAGATGAGATAATTATGTGTGACCTCCTGCAAAATGAAATAACAAGATGACTTCAATTTGGGACCCACGACCACAGGATAGGCCTTTACTGTACCAAAGCTCACTTCTCGTGATGGGATACATGACACATGACGGCGCTCTACCACAGCTCACTGTTTGTGACGGGATACATGACACGTACTGGCGCTCTACTACAGCTCATTGTTTGTGACGGGATACATGACACGTACTGGCGTTCTACCACAGCTCACTGTTTGTGACGGGATACATGACACGTACTGGCGCTCTACCACAGCTCACTGTTTGTGACGGGATACATGACACGTACTGGTGCTCTACCACAGCTCATTGTTTGTGACGGGATACATGACACGTACTGGCGTTCTACCACAGCTCACTGTTTGTGACGGGATACATGACACGTACTGGCGCTCTATCACAGCTCACTGTTTGTGACGGGATACAAGACACTTGTCGGCGCTCTACCACAGCTCACAGTTTGCGACGAGATACAAGACATCTGTGGGTGCTCTACCACAACTCACTGTTTGTGACGGGATACATGACACGTACTGGCGCTCTACCACAGCTCACTGTTTGTGACGGGATACAAGACATCTGTGGGTGCTCTACCACAACTCACTGTTTGTGACGGGATACATGACACGTACTGGCGCTCTACTACACCTCACTGTTTGTGACGGGATAAATGACACGTACTGGCGCTCTACTACACCTCACTGTTTGTGACGGGATACATGACACGTACTGGCGCTCTACTACACCTCACTGTTTGTGACGGGATAAATGACACGTACTGGCGCTCTACTACATCTCACTGTTTGTGACGGGATAAATGACACGTACTGGCGCTCTACTACACCTCACTGTTTGTGACGGGATACATGACACGTACTGGCGCTCTACCACAGCTCACTGTTTGTGACGGGATACAAGACATCTGTGGGTGCTCTACCACAACTCACTGTTTGTGACGGGATACATGACACCTGTGGGTGCTCTACCACAGCTCACTGTTTGTGTCGGGATACATGACACGTACTGGCGCTCTACTACACCTCACTGTTTGTGACGGGATAAATGACACGTACTGGCGCTCTACTACAACTCACTGTTTGTGACGGGATAAATGACACGTACTGGCGCTCTACTACATCTCACTGTTTGTGACGGGATAAATGACACGTACTGGCGCTCTACTACACCTCACTGTTTGTGACGGGATACATGACACGTACTGGCGCGCTACTACACCTCACTGTTTGTGACGGGATACATGACACGTACTGGCGCTCTACCACATCTCACTGTTTGTGACGGGATAAATGACACGTACTGGCGCTCTACCACAGCTCACTGTTTGTGACGGGATACAAGACATCTGTGGGTGCTCTACCACAACTCACTGTTTGTGACGGGATACAAGACATCTGTGGGTGCTCTACCACAGCTCACTTTTTGTGACGGGATACATGACACGTACTGGCGCTCTACCACAGCTCACTGTTTGTGACGGGATACAAGACACTTGTCGGCGCTCTACCACAGCTCACTTTTTGTGACGGGATACATGACACGTACTGGCGGTCTACCACAGCTCACTGTTTGTGACGGGATACAAGACACTTGTCGGCGCTCTACCACAGCTCACAGTTTGCGACGGGATACAAGACATCTGTGGGTGCTCTACCACAACTCACTGTTTGTGACGGGATACAAGACATCTGTGGGTGCTCTACCACAACTCACTGTTTGTGACGGGATACAAGACATCTGTGGGTGCTCTACCACAACTCACTGTTTGTGACGGGATACATGACACCTGTGGGTGCTCTACCACAGCTCACTGTTTGTGACGGGATACATGACACTTGTCGGCGCTCTACTACAGCTCACTGTTTGTGACGGGATACACGACACGTACTGGCGCTCTACCACAACTCACTGTTTGTGACGGGATACATGACACCTGTGGGTGCTCTACCACAGCTCACTGTTTGTGACGGGATACATGACACTTGTCGGCGCTCTACTACAGCTCACTGTTTGTGACGGGATACATGACACCTGTGGGTGCTCTACCACAACTCACTGTTTGTGACGGGATACATGACACGTACTGGCGCTCTACCACAGCTCATTGTTTGTGACGGGATACACGACACGTACTGGCGCTCTACCACAGCTCACTGTTTGTGACGGGATACACGACACGTACTGGCGCTCTACCACAGCTCACTGTTTGTGACGGGATACAAGACACTTGTCGGCGCTCTACCACAGCTCACTGTGTGTGTCTGGATTCAAGACACTTGTTGGCGTTGTATCTTGTGTCCATTGAGCGCGTTTCACAATTTCCTGACTTACGAAGTTTCGAAATCAGCTGCGGGCGATTTGCAAGCAGACCGTTGTGCGTTGATTTCGATGCTGTAAGGCGTCAGTCGTTCAGAAGCAATGGCAAAATACTGAAAGTAAAACATTGCCTAATCAATTAGAGGTAAAAATGTGAAATATTGATATACAGAAGAGTATGTAGCATTTCTTGGAAACAAAAACAATCCAATACAGCGGTTCTAACGGAATAAAAAGAGAGCTGATGACAGAAATAGAAAAGAGTCCAGTGAAATAATTCTGCCACGTTAAACGTCATAAAACTCTTATAAAAATCGTACCCGAGGTCAATCTTTTAGGGCAAGCGAGCAATAGTTAGACAACGATACAAGTGGGAAGACAACATCAAGAGATGGACGAACATCAATCTGACAGAATGTTTAGTCAGTGCAAAGTGACAGACAGCGTTGGAAATCCATTCATTGTGGAGACGGCACCTGATTGATTGATTGATTAAGTAATTCGCTCACGGCCAAAATATGCTGATGTTGGTTTCGACGTCCCGTATAAAAAAACATGCAACTAACTAACAGGATATGTATTGCATATCAAGTGTCTCGCTTTAATAGACTATTGTTATTATGACCGCATAGTTTCTCCAACAATCTTCAAGTAATCTAACTTGTTTTTGTTTTTTTCGTTTGGCTAACCTTTGACACAATCGCCATACAATCTGGTGTCTCAGCACAGCCGTTAGAAAGTTGGACAGCCCCTCGCATAATGAATGGGTTTGGCATGTTATTTTTGTCGTCCCTACAATAACATTGCGCCACTGAACCTGTTTATGTCTCCCAACCCAGGCGGGGTTGCATTCTTGCGTGAGATGTTTGTGTTCTTTGTACAACGAGCATACAATGAGATCTAATGGAGATATATTTGACCTTAAAGCTGAAGGGTTCGAATATAAACAATCTGCCTTACGTTGATAATTTAATGTTTATGGTAAGAAATGAAAAGAAACTGCCAGAATTGATTGACTTCGACCGAGAAGGATAACATGGGCAACAAACGCCCGCTGAAGTCGGATGTATCGGCCAAAAGAAAAAAAATATTGCAACTCTGCTGTAAACTCATCGTCGTCGTCATCATCATCATCATCATCATCATCATCATCATCATCATCATCATCATCATCATCCTGGTAAGCGAGGGCGGCCATGTTTTGCCATCTCACTCGATCACCAGAGTCGTGGATCAGTTCAGTGTTCTTGTCGCGACCTTACCACGTAGCCAAGCCACCCAGGTATTAACCTCTCTGCCTTCCCCTTATTTTCTTCCCCTCGATCTTGCCAGTTGCCACCAAGTTCTCCAATGTATTTCTTCCTATAACGTGATCAAAAACGTTTGACTCCCAAAGTCTAATTTCTCTAATAAGTTTACGATTTTCATTTGTTTCTTGTAAGACTTGGTCATTTGTTTGTCTGTCTGTCCATGGTATTTTTTGCATTTTCCTCAAAAACCACAACTCCACAGCTATCACGTGTTTTTCAGCTTGTCTGCTCATTGTCCACGCTTCACATTCACACAAATGTACAGGTCTATGTAGCTCCTCAACACTCTTTATCTCGTTGCAAATGACAACATTTTATTGGTCAGTATGGTTTCCATCTAGCAAAAGGCTACCTTCGCCATGGCGATTCTTGTTCTAATCTCTTCAAGGCATCACCAATCAGATGTTATGACTGTTCCGAGATAATTGTACCGATTCACTTGCTTAAGAATAGTACTATTATTAGTTGTAAACTGACACAACACAATGTCGTCCAAACAAAAACAAACAAACAAACAATACTGGACGAACGTCGAAGAAAAAGATTGACAATCCTGCCTGCAGAATGAGAATCAACAAACTACGGTTATTATCATCATCATCTTCCACTTTCGTCAAGTTTCGTTGGAATGAGTAGTTGACGTTTCGATGGGTGGCACTAGATAGTGTCATTCCACGTGACTGTACTATGACGTTGATGATGTCAATCCATTTTCTTCTGGGGCATCTTCTTACTCTCGTATCAGATCCTCTTTGATGTAGGGCCTGTGCTGGTAGTTGATGGTGTTGCATTCTAAAGAAATGGCTGAACCATTTGATTTTCTGGTATTTAAATTAGTACTATTGCTCAAGAATTATGGAGGAACTTCGAGTACAACAAACAATTCAAAACAAAAGCTATAGCCACAACCAAGAAAAAAATACCAGAGTAATATTTAGCGGCGGACTGGATTTTTCTTTACAGAAAGAAGTAGTGGAATTAAATTACTGTAGTCAATTAAATCAACAAATGTCACACATAACTCGTGGATTTAAACGTTGTATATCTTCGCAGGTCGTTGCAATCACATCCAGCTCATTATGGCTGTTGGTGGTTTACTAGACAATTTTACGTTCAGTAGATTGCCATTGATTTCTGAACATTTCCATTGCTTTCTGAACATTGCCATTGCTTTCTAAACATTGTCATTTCTTTCTGAACATTGTCATTGCTTTCTTAACTTCAGGAGACTGCAATTACTTTCTGAACGTTCAGTAAATTACTATTGCTTTCTGAACATTTCCATTGCTTTCTGAACATTTCCATTGCTTTCTAAACATTGTCATTGCTTTCTGAACATTTTCATTGCTTTCTAAACATTGTCATTGCTTTCTGAACTTCAGTCGACTGCCATTTGGCACTGGATGGGTAATATTGTCAGTATTACACCTGCCGCCTTTACTTCCCAATACATTTCCTGGTTGCCATTCAGACGAGGTCGACCTGGGAGTCTGTCTGAGTTGTAGACATCCGCCATGATGCGGACTTGAACTCATGGCTATCGGGCAGGACAGTCAAGTGCTATTGTTGATGTATCCCACACATGTCATTTATCTGTATAATTTTGATAACCGGTTTAAAGGGTCAGAAGATCGATTTCATTACCCTGGGTTTTCCCTATTTGGCTCGGTCTCTTTCCGCAAGACGGTCCCTCCGCAAGTTCGCACCAAGCACGAATTCCGTAGCTCCAGCGACGACCCCGAGTAGTCTCCGAGAAAATTGCACTCGCGACCCAATGACCTAGCTCGGAATCGAACCCACAAACTTCAGAGTGCGAGGTAGGCTACGTAACTATATCGCCACGGAGAGTCCCTATAAATTCGATGAGTAATCGTGTATCACCCGCGGGTCTCACCGACACAAGGTTTGCTGTCTTGCTTCTATGTCCTTGATATTCTTAACAATCCTCTAAAGCGGTGGTTCTCAACCGGTTGGTAATTCTTCCCCCCCCCCCCCAGGGGGTATTTTTAGGGTTTCCAATGATGAGGGGGGATTAAGATTATTTCAAGATTGTGTTAATACAAAAACCGATTAGTTGATATTCTTCTTCCTCCATACTTTACGGTTCAGTACTTCTCGCCCTTCTGAAATTCCTTTTATAACGTAAATAGATCCACAAATGACATTTTATGTAGACGTCTAGACTTTTTCTCATCATCATCAAGTGCCGTGCCGGCTGGCGTAGGCGTTCATGGCTCTCCATTGATCTCGGTCTTTGGTTTTCTGGATCAACTCTGCTGCTGATATTCCTCCATGCCACCGTCTCAATCCATCCAGCATCACTTCTTTTGGTCTACCTCTGCCTCTCTTCCCCTCGATCTTTCCAGTTGTTACGATGTTCTCCAATGCCTCTCTTCTCATCACATGACCGAGGAAAGCTGTTTGTCTCTGTCTTATTGTTGTATATAATGTTCTAGTTTCGTTAGCCTGTTTCAGGCAGTCGTCGTTACTTACTCTGGCAGTCCAAGGAATTCGCAACATTCGTCTCAGGAACCACATCTCTGTTGCTTCTAATTTCTTCTTAATTTGTTCATTTACATTCCAAGATTCACTGCCATACAGCAAAACTGGTTCTACATAGCATTTCATCACTCTCTTTCTTACATTCAGTGATAGTGACTTATTGCATAAGATACTCTTCATTTTCTGAAATGCGGCTTTTGCCTGCCCTATTCTGCTCCTAATCTCTGTTGTACATCTTCCATCTGATGTTATAAATGCCCCTAGGTATCTAAAATTATCAACTTGGTTAAGGATTTTCCCTTCTATTTCTATGTCACATTTTGGTGTCACCATTTTCTTTGATATTACCATTGTTACTGTTTTCTTGATATTCAAGGAGAGTCCTTTCCTTGCACTCTCTGTTACTACAACGTCTAATAATTGTTGTAGGTCTGTTGAATTATCCGCCACCAATACTGTGTCATCTGCATAGCGTTATATTATTTATATTATAACCTCCAACTAGTATTCCTGGCATCTCTTTGACCTCTCTCATTATTACTTCGCTATACAGGGAGAAAAGATCTGGTGACAAGACACACCCTTGTCGTACTCCTAGCTTTATCTGTTCGTAACTACCCTCTTTATTTCCCATTTTAATTGCTGCTACTTGGTTCCAGTAAATATTCTTTATTATTCTTAAATCTTTTCCATCAGTGTTGATATCTTCCAACATTTTAATCAGTTCATCATGTTTTACTTTATCAAATGCCTTAGTATAATCTATGAAGCACAAATATATGTCTCTCTGTTTCTCTATTGACCTTTCTATTAGTGTCCGTAATGTATAAATTGCATTGTTTGTGCCCTTTCCTTCCACAAATCCATACTGTTCTTCACTAATTTCCATTTTTATTTTATTTTTGGTTCTTCTCATTATGATTCTGAGTAGAAGCTTAGTGATATGGTTTATAAGGTTAATTGTACGAAAATCTTCACAATCAATTGCTCCTGGTCTTTTTGGTATAGCTATAAATACAGATTTCAGCATATCACTGGGTAAATATCCACTGCTGTAAATATCATTCAACATTTTGGTTAATATATCTACTCCAAATTCTCCCAATACTTCTAATTCTTCTATTGTGATTTCATCTGGCCCAGCTGTTTTTCCTTTCTTCATACGTTTCATAGCGTCAGCGACTTCTTCTTTCAGAATAGGTGGACCTTCTAAGTTACGATCTTCTGTTAATTCTTCCCTTTCTCCTTCATATAATTCTCTTATATACTCATTCCACCTCTTCATTATAGCATCTTCCTCTAATATTATCTTTCCTGTTTTTGATTTTAAATACCCTGTATTTATTCTTATTTTTCTTCCTGTAAGCTCACTGATTTGTCTGTGCATATTTTTTGTATCTTTAATGGAATTTAATTCAATTTTTTTGCATTGCTCGTTTAACCAACTTTCTTTAGCCTTCCCACATTTATCTTTTATTTCTTTATTTATCTTAGCGTATTCTTGTTTGTCATTTTTACTCTGTTTTCTTTTGTCCATCAGTTTTAAGTTATCTTCATTCATCCATTTTTTCTTAGCTATTTTGCCTCTCTCCGGTAATACTTCTTTGCTAGTTTGATGAATGGAGTCCCTTAACATTTCCCATTGTTCATCTATACTCTGTATTTTAGTTATTGCATTGTACCTATTTTTCACAGTCACTCTGTATTGTTCTTGCATTTCTTTATCTATTTTCAGAACCTCTTTATTAAGTCGCATGTTCTTAACCATTTTTTTCCCTCTCTTTAATCTTACTTTTATTTGTCCACATAGTGGTACATGATCACTATTACAGTCAGCACCAGGCATTGTCTTTACATTCTTCTTTTTCTAGTATGTGTTTTTAAATTTAGCTTCCATTTTTACCGATACTGTGTAGAGGCATGGGGTGGGGTTTATAGGGAGGAAATACGAAAAGGGGGGTGGGGGTGACATTCTGAACATATGGTGAAGGGGTGCATGGGCTAAATAAGGTTGAGAACCACTGCTCTAAAGTGCATCTCTTGGCAACCAGACGGTCGTCGGTTAGATATCGGTCTCCTGCAATCACTTGACGAGTGCAATTTATTTAAGAGACTCCTGTGAAGAGAGAGAGAGAGAGAGAGAGAGAGAGAGAGAGAGAGAGAGAGAGAGAGAGAGAGAGAGAGAGAGAGAGAGGCATCGTCGCTAGGGCAGTGAGAAGGTGAACCAAGACCACCTCATGAAACACGAGCTATTCATTTTACCAACTCACGAAACACGACCTATTCATTTTACCAACTCATGAAACACGACCTATTCACTTTACCAATTCATAACCAAGATCTCTGTTTGTTTTACCAAATGATAAACCACGACCTCTGCCCGTTTTACCAAATGATTAACCACGACCTCTGTTCGTTTTTACCAAATGATGAAACACGACCTTTTCATTTTACCATTTGATGAAACAAGATCTTTTCATTTTATTAACTGGTGGATGGACGACAACCTATTCTTCTACCAACTGATGACTAAGACCTCTGTTCATTTCACCAACTCACGACGCACGATCTATTCATTTTACCAATTACTATTTTTAAATCGTGGCATCTTTTATAAGTGAATGCATAAGATGAATATCACCATCTACAATATTCCCAACCCACGTGATCACAACAACGTGCAATCAACCAATGAATCCGCTGGATAAACAACGAATGCAATACATTACCAGCTAATTATATCTTCACGTGCAGGTCAGAAATACACGGGAAAAACCCTCCGCTCCAAGCGTCCTGTTTATTTAGGCCCCTGTTCATTACACCAAATCGAAGCTCCGAGCCTATCGACGTGTTTATGGAAAACTAAACTTATTTTTCTTCGCGGCCGTTGCAGACAAGTCGCCGAGAAGATAGGGTCTTGGTAATATTATGGTGATTATCATTTGGAGAAAATGCTTCGTTAGTTCTGATTGTGAGAGCAGATCTGAGCAAATAATACACAGCGTGGTAATCGATCATGGCTGCGGACGTATCTGTTCCCAGTAACAGGTTTTGTGCTTTTTCTTGTCGTGTTTTGGCCATGTGTTGTCGAGTAGAATTATCTTCTTCTTCTTCTTCTTCTTCTTCTTCTTCTTCTTCTTCTTCTTCTTCAGCTGCCACTACTTCAGCTTCATCATCTTCATCTTCGTCTTCTTCTTCTCCTCCTCCTCTTCCTGCTGCTGCCTCTAATGCTTCTACTTCTGTTTCGACTGCTTCTTCTTCTTCTTCTTCTTCTTCTTCTTCTTCTTCTTCTTCTTCTTCTTCTTCTTCTTCTTCTTCTTCTTCGGCAGCTGCTACTACTTCAGCTTCATCATCTTCATCTTCGTCTTGTTCTTCTCCTTCTCCTCCTCTTTCTCCTCCTCCTCTCCCTGCTTCTTCTTCTTCTTCTTCTTCTTCTTCTTCTTCTTCTTCTTCTTCTTCTTCTTCTTCTTCTTCCAACTCATCCCTCTACTTTCCGCCCAATCTTCTTTCTTTATGTCCTTTTTTCTTGCTTTCTTTTGTTTCTTTCGTATTTAATTGTGTGTATTTGCTTGTTTTCTTGTATTACCTTCCCTTTTCTGCCCTTTCTTCTTTAGTTTCTTTCCTTTCTTCGTGTCCTTCCTCGTCCTCTTCTTCCCCCTCCCCCTTCTTCTTTCGCACACCCGCCTCATCCCTCTACTCTCCTCCTCCTTTTTCTTCTTTCGTTCTTTCATTCTTTTTTTTTTTTTTTTGCTATTTTTCTTTCACTATTATTTTCTAATTATTTGCTTTATTGCCTTCCTGACTCTAACCTTCCCCTTCCTTTACTCTTTTCTGCTTCTTCCTCTCCCTTCTCCTCCTTATCTTCCCTGCTCCTCCTCCTTGTTACAATCAGTTGCGCGATAAACAAAGACTACAGGTAAAAACGTCTACTAAACAAAGACACAAAGACAGTATAGTTTCACTTAGTGATTCCCTCCACTACTTTCATTATCATCATGTGCAATGCCGATGAGCGTGTGCGGTCATGTTTCGCCATCTCACTCGATCACCAAAGTCGTGGATCAGCTCAGTGTTCTTATCTCGACCATGCCAAATGGCCAAGCATTCATGCATTCACTTCTCTGCCTTCCCCTTGTTCTCTTCCCCCTCGATCTTGCCAGTTGTCACCAAGTTCTCCAGTTTATTTCTTCTCATAAAGTGACTAAATAATTTTGAGTCTACGACTAATTTCTCTAATCAGTAGACAATTTTCATTTGTTTCTTGTAGTACTTGGTCATTAGTTTTTCTGTCTGTCCATGGTATTCTTTGCATTTTCCTCAGAAACCACATTTCCACAGCCATCGGATGTTTTTCAGCCTGTTTGCTCATCAACTACTTTACCCGTCACATGAACCGGGTGAACCCCCAAAATCAAAACAGCGTGACTCAACTACACGTTAAGTGTCTTGTTTTTTTTCTCCCATTCCCACAACAGTCATATTCACAACATCTCCTCAAACAGGTGCTCTACTATTATTCTTTCTTTCTTTCTTTCTTTCTTTCTTTCTTTCTTCCCTTCTTGTGATATGATAAGATAGAAATGGGAGATAGATATCCCAATTCTCAGTTGCCAACTATTATTAAGGCTCCCAAGTAATAAAACAGATATATGTTATACGATTCCTCTAGAAATAGGTCAGGTTTTATAATAGAAGGCTAAGAGAGCACAGAGAAGTCACTGCTTGAGAGAACTAAAGATCACTCTGATTCGAGTGCAAGCGAGTTGTACCAGCTCTCTGGAATGTGTTGTCAAATGAAGTAGCACACTGTTAGCTAACACAGCGCGTACACTTCTCTGATTAAAAAAACTGAATAACACTAGATTTTATTAGAAAGCAGCAAGTCAAATGGTTTGGCCATGCAAGTAGGTTACCAACTAACAGTAAACCACAACAAGTAATGATGTACAGACCAGAGGGAAACAGAGGAAGAGGCCGACCACGTAAACGATGGACGCAGGGAATAACAGAGTCCATGGGAATATCGATACATGACGCCCATAAGCGGACACTCTCCCGCTGTTTATACTTCACCTGGACGCCGCAAGGTACAAGAGGAACACGATGAGATGAGATGAATAATCACTTGGGGAAAATAATATGCTCCGTGGGCATCACAAGGTTATAAAACAACATTATACACATTGACATAATTGTCCAAAATATAAATCATATTTAATCTATCAGAAAGTTCTAGCTGAATCAAATAATGCGGAATATTCTCTTGTCTTCAGCTAATCTAAATGATGAGGTTAAATGTTCCTCTTGCTGATTATCTATTGTCTAAGCTCCCATATGGAAGGATAACTGTAGGTCTAAGGTGATTCTACGGTTGTCTAACTGGGGTTGAACTGATGATTAGCTGGTGTGTAGTTGTTTGGTTGCTTAGTTGTTGGCCGCTGGACTTAAAGGAGGATACATAGGGATGGCATGCTATAGTATGTCCACATTTGTTTGCCTTCATTCACGATCAAATATTTTGAAAACTGTCTGTTGCATCGTTATGAAATTTTTCCAGCCGTCTTATATTTACCCCCACCCAAGGAATATGTCTTTGATAGGTCCAAAAAAAACTTAAATCATTGAAAGCGGCGACATTCCTTTGATGTTTTGCTGAACAACTAGTGATTTCTCGCTAACAAAGTTATTTTTACGGTAATGGGAGACCTGCAAATTCTGATGACACACAAAGGCGTATCCGGATTCGTATGGGAGTGGGTGCAATGAAAGAACTAGCTTAAAATCGACAGGGTCGGCTGCATTGCACCGGGTTTGTATCCCATATGGCTCAGTTTCTTTCCGCAGCGCGGAAAGCGTCGCACAAAGCACGAACTCCGTAGCTCCAGCGACGACCCTCGGGAGTCTCCGAAAAAATGCACTCGTGAAATAAAGGACGCGACCCGGAATCGAACATACAACCTTCGGAGCCCGAGTCAGACGGCTTGACCACTTCACCACGGAGAATCCCGAGAGGGGTGCAATGTGTCATATTAGTAAAGGCAGAGAATTTACAGAGGCACGGGGTAAATAATTTGTAAATTAACAGGAAAGTAGAAGGAATATATTTCTTACCTTATTTTTCATTTCCTTCTTGTTTCTTCAGCTGATGCTGATGCTGTAATGTTTAGGGCCTGCAATTCGTCTGAATAGTTGGAGCAAAATATGTCAGTAAGTGTGTACGTAGATTAAGGTCTGCGATCTGCTCAGACCTTAATCTGTGTCGGACGATTCCAGTAGGTTGATGATTGCTCTCGGTTGCCTAAAATTCAATCCATCCTTTCTCCAATAGTCCTCTTCCTCTTTCAACATGGTCCTGACGTTTTTTCCAGTAACTTTTATCAATATTTAATAGCACGGACAGACAGACAGACAGACAGACAGACAGACAGACAGACAGACAGACAGACAGACAGACAGAAAAGTAGGTAGGTAGGTAGGTAAGTAGGTAGGTAGGCAGAAAGGTAGGTGGGTGGGTGGCTGGCTGGCTGGCTGGCTGGCTGGGTGTGTGGGTCGGTTGGTCGGTGGGTCGGTCGGTGGGTCGGTCGGTCGGTGGGTTCCGGCGGGCAGGCAGGCCGACCGACCGACCGACCGACCGATCGATCGATAGATAGATAGATAGATAGATAGATAGATAGATAAATAGATAGATAGATAGATAGATAGATAGATAGATAGATAGATAGATAGATAGATAGATCGGTAGGTCGGTAGGTAGATAGATAGGTAGGTAGATAGATAGATAGATAGATAGATAGATAGATAGATAGGTAGGTAGGTAGGTAGGTAAGTAGGTAGGTAGGTAGATAGATAGATAGATAGATAGATAGATAGGTAGATAGATAGATAGATAGATAGATAGATAGATAGATAGATAGATAGATAGAACAAACTTTATTTTCAAAGGGTTAAGATAGATAGATAGATAGATAGATAGATAGATAGATAGATAGATAGATAGATAGATAGATAGATAGATAGATAGATAGATAGATAGATAGATAGATAGATAGATAGATAGATAGATAGATAGATAGATAGATAGATAGATAGATAGATAGATAGATAGATAGATAGATAGATAGATAGATAGATAGATAGATAGATAGATAGATAGATAGATAGATAGATAGATAGATAGATAGATAGATAGATAGATAGATAGATAGATAGATAGATAGATAGATAGATAGATAGATAGATAGATAGATAGATAGATAGATAGATAGATAGATAGATAGATACATAGATAGATAGATAGATAGATAGATAGATAGATACATAGATAGATAGATAGATAGATAGATAGATAGATAGATAGATAGATAGATAGATAGATAGATAGATAGATAGATAGATAGATAGATAGATAGATCCCCGCCAGGAGCCGGGCCGAGCCAGCTAGTTTATTTATATAATCACGTTTCATGAAAGAACCCACAGTTTGACGACACCTCTGAACTATAACACTCAGTCTGTGCAAAAACGAAAGACCGCCAGACAATTTTAAAAATAGCGCGAATGTGTCTTGCTGGCGCTGTAATACTCTTAAAATAACGGCATTAATGGCGGGGCAGAAAAATATATACAGCATATAAACAAACATTGAAATCTGCTGTACAATCTCCAGAACAAAAATTATTTTGTTGGGTGGACATAATGATAAGGTTATATACTAAATCTCATCATTTTCCCTCAGCTGGTTACTGAGATATTGAATTTCATATTGAGGCAACAACAAAAAACACACTATACTTAATTTCATCCTTGTATGGCAAGGGGCCGTCCTGAGTGGCAATCATTAAAAACGTCATATTTTCCTCATGGCAATTCACTGAGGATTGCACAACTCAGGCCTGAGAGGTTCACCGTCTTAGGAGCATATATGTAAGCCTAAGATCACCACCCACATCTGTGTTAACATAATAACTAGCATAAAAATACCCTCCTCGTAAAAGTATTGGGATTTGGGAAAGGCAGTACATATACACATATACAAGTCAGCTACACCTTGTCTGCTGTTCTGTGTCACTCTTATATTTGGATGCACCCATAACCCACACCTTTAATCATGACATAGGGAATCCTTGTTTCATGTCTATAAGACATGTCTCGTCCCTTTCGTGCACCGAGACTCATACTCAGTAGCAACTTTAATCACTCCATTGGTCTAGTTTGGTATTGTATCTCCAATTCAGGGCGCCTTCATCACAAATTATTGGCAATTATTTTCCTTTCAGGGCAGAGGACTGTACATAATTATGACATCTTTCATATAAACAGATTAATATGTATCTATATATTCATGCACCATAATATATGTATAAAATAATTACAAAGTAATAGCACAGAAAAATTGTCTTGGCAATTTCCCCCATAAATTCAAGAATAAGCAATTATAAATTCAGATTTTAAAGGGACAGTTATTGTCTCTGGGTATACAGATCATAGCAATAAATTCTAGCCATAATCAAAGAGATACAACCTTTATCTTCTTTAAGAAGACTAGTGTGTATTCATTATATATTTTCCAGCGAGACAGAATCTACTCTATTCAAAATATATAGTTGGTTCAAATCCCTCCTACGATATAGAGTTAGTACTACAAACGTTTCCCACCTGTGTATCAAGAAAACCCTTTATGATATCCATACAAGAAAAGGGAGGGGGACCCGAATTACACACACACACACCACAAAATATTCGTTTGAAGATTACATCGTTACTGCCAAGGGACAGAGTCTGTCCTAGTATTGTAACCAACTAGGATGTTCCCTCTCTCTAAACTATCCGTGATAGTATGTTGAATTTATCATTTACGGTAATTACGACCTCTTTTTATCTAAACATTTTATGGTTTTACAGATCCCTCTCCGTAGCTGTAGTCTGGTCATTATCACTTAACACTTTACGCTTTGCACATTCCAAACCCTGCGATCAGGCGCCGTGTTGTCTGCCAAATCGGGGTTATGCTGCTTTGATAGTACTGTAGAATTCCATTGTCATGAAGTAAACCACACAGACTTTGGGTGCAGCTGCCATGTATCAACGTGCATATTAAGTACAAGTATAGTCAACACCAAAAAACAGGCAAGGAAAGAGTTAATAGGAGAACAGTGTTAATCTCCATGAGAGCCTGGTATAAGGCGAGACATGTTGAATAAGTGAGAATAAGTCAGCAGTACAGAACAAAGAAAGTGAACTCTAAAGGTTAGGAGTTCAACGGATCACATGACACGAACACCGTGTCGTCACGAGGCAGCAAGCTCGGACCGGTTAGTCCGGCCAAAGTTGTGGTTTGGGAAAGATGTAGAAATGATTGCAGCCATTTGAAACCAACCAAGAAGCTATGTTAATACTACCATCAACTGTGCGAAGATGTTGTGCATCGAACTAGAATACTACAGCTTGTGTGAAGATGACTGCAATTCAACGTGATCAAAATTTCGTCTGCCACCGGCCCAGTGTTGTTGTCCAAGAAAATGACGAGCGCCTGTTGTAAGTTGGCCGACGTTTAACATTGACTGTGTTTGATAAGTTGCTGCTTCTAGACCAGTGGTTCTCAACCGTTGGGGAATTCCCCCCTTGGGGGGAATTTTAGGGGTTTCCGGGGGGGGGGGGGGGGGGATGAAGATTATTTCAAAATGGCGTTAATACAAGAACCGATTACTTGATATTGTTTTTTCCTTCATACTTTACGGTTCTGTATGTCTCACCCTTCTAAAATTCATTTTATAAAGTAAGTAGACTCACAAATCACGTTTTATGTGGATGTCTAGACTAGTTTTGGTATGTGCCTTCATTATTACATTTATTGTGTAGGGGCAGGAGCGGGAGTGGGGATTTTAGGTACGAAATACGAAGGGGAGGGGAGGGGGAATGACGTTGTGAAAATATGGTGAAGGGGGCACGGGCCAAATTTATAGGTAGGAAATACGAAGGGGGGGGGGGGGGGGGATGACGTTCTGAAAATATGGTGAAGAGGGGCACGGGCCAAAAAAGGTTGAGAACCACTGTTCTAGACGATCGTTGTAAACGCAAGCAATATTAATACATGTATACCAGTCATGTCACTACTAAATATTGCGTCCCCTCTACTCTCCTCTATTATGTGAGCATCAGGGGCTGTGAATGGCTGGCTGATGGAAACATTGTGAATAAACTTGGTGATTTGCACGAGGACGGTAAGTCGTGATTCTCTACAAGTCCTGCATGTTATGTTTTCGTGTTGGTGTCCAGCATCTTTAACGAGCCTGAGCAAATAGGTGTATGGCAGTAGCCTTGTTTCTATTAATTAGTAATTCCTCGGCGGATGTTTGTCTAGACAAAAACAACGCAGGCGATGTTTTAATGTGTGAAATTGCTGTTTCCAGCACCGTCGTCTGAAACTGTGCGTTTTAACTCTCCAACTGACATTTTGGAAATGCTCTATTTGATGATGTGATTTTAGAATATCACATTTCTTCATTCATTTATTCCTTTCTTTTTTTCTGCATTTGTTTCTTCCTTATTCTCCTCCATCGCCTGCTTCTTCTTCTCCTTTCTTGGTATCCCGTTTCCTCCTTCTTTTCCCTACCCGCTCCCTTCCCCCCTCCTTATTCGCCTCCCCTCCTTATTCTTCTCTCATTCCTTATTCTCCTCCTCCTCCTCCTCCTAATCCTCCTCCCCTCCTCCTCCCCTCCTCCTCCACCTCCTCCTCCTCCTTCTTCTTCTTCTTCTTCTTCTTCTTCTTCGTCGTCGTCTTATTCTTCTGTTTCTTCTTCTTATCTGTGTCCTTCTACTCCCTCCTTAGTATTCTCTTTCTCCGACTCTTTATCCTCCTCAATTTTCATTCCTTCTTTCTTTCTCTTTCTTTCTTTCTTTTCTTTCTTTCTTTCTTTCTTTCTTTCTTTCTTTCTTTCTTTCTTTGCCTTCCATATCCCCCTTCACATTTTCTTCTTTGTCCTCTTTTTATTTGTATCTCTTCCTCTCCTCCTTTTCTCTTCTCTTCCCACCTCCTTTCTCCATCGTATCTCCCCCCCCCACGCCCTCCAACCCCTCCTTTTCATTTTTCTTCTCCTGTTTTTTTTTTCTTACACTTACCTCTGCCTGCGCGAAAAGTCAAGACGAACGGTAAACACGTCTACTAAACAAAGCAACAAAGACAATATAATACCACCTAGTGATTTTCCTCAACTACTTTAACCATGCCCGTTACATGAAACCAGGCGAACCGGGTGAACTCTTTCCCCCCACCCCCACTCCCAGAATCACAACAGAGTGTCTCTGCCACACTTTCAGTGCTTTGTCTTTCCCCTTCCCTACAACGGTCAGGTTCGTAGCTCCTCCTCAAACACTTACTCTATATTTATGATACTCCTTCAGGATTGATTCAGCGAAGACACCTCCAAGCAATCCGAAAACGTCCGCGCTTTTGTAAACTTCTATCGGAAGACGTAAGAAAATGCTGGCAGTCGTCAAGCCCATGATTAACTGAATTTCTTTGTGAGCTACGGGAGACAAGACCCTGCTTAAAATTCGATTAGATTCCGCTTCGGGCAGAGGTTTGTTGGAGAAGTGAAATCTAATTTGTTGACGTTGGGTTGTTTTAAAATTGGGAAATGTAGGAATTCACAACTTAAGTTGTTCGTTCTGTGTATTTGAAGCTCCGTGGCGTTAACAGAAAGAAACAGATAGGCCATGATACGTTTCGATAGACACCAGGGGGAGGTAACAATAGAAGGTAATTATGAATAAGCGAGGTAGGAACAAACGAACTTTATTTTCAAAGGGCTAAGAAAGGAAGAATATAAAGATATAATGTATCCTGGCTGCATTATATCAAATACAATGGTTCGGATTGAATCCTAATTGTTAGATTGAATTTGCATTTTTTAACTAGAGGAGCCCTTGGGATCTAAACAGTCTTTGATGATTTCTAGACCCGTGGGCTTTGCTTGGGCAATGAAAAGATGGAAGCAGGGTTCCGGACACCTCATCTCTTTATACCCATATATAGCTGAACATTTAGTAGGCGTCTGTGGCTTAGGGGCTGTAAACGCAGTTTCGCAATCCCGACATGACTGGTTCACAGTAACTCGCAGGGGATTTTAAAACAGACCGATTTGCGTTGATTTTGACAATGGTGTAAGAATCGTCCGTTCATAAGGCAATACCAAACTACAGATAATACAATTGCCTAGAATATTACAAACAACCAAAAAATCACGTGGTTGATTGCGACATCGTGTAAATGCGATGCAATTAACTTAGTGTAAAGGTAATAACACAGCAGATACTGTAGTCGGTGTGTGACGATGTCGGTCTTCTCATATTCTAGGTCACGGCTTATACGCCGGATATTCCAAAATCAACCGCCGATTCATCATCATCGTCATCAAGTGCCCTGCCGACTGGCGTAGGCGTTTATGGCTCTCCACAGATCTCGGTCTTTGGTGTTCTGGATCAACTCTGCTGATGATATTCCTCCATGCCACTGTCTCAATCCGTCCAGCATCATTTCTCTTGGTCTGCCTCTGCCTCTCTTCCCCTCGATCTTTCCAGTTGTCACGATGTTCTCCAATGTCTCTCTTCTCATCACATGACCAAAGAAAGCTGTTTGTTTCTTTCTTATTGTTGCATCTAGTGTTCTAGTTTCATTTGCCTCTTTCATGCAATCTTTGTTAGTTACTTTGGCAGTCCAAGGAATTCGCAACATTCGTCTTAAAAACCACATCTCTGTTGCTTCTAAGTTCTTCCTAATTTGTTCATGTACATTCCAAGATTCCCTGCCATACAGCAAAACTGGTTCTATATAGCATTTTAGCACTCTCTTTCTTACATTCATTGATAGCGACTTATTGCATAAGATACTCTTCATTTTCTGAAATGCGGCTTTTGCCTGTCCTATTCTGCTTTTAATCTCTGTTGTACATCTTCCATCTGATGTTATAAGTGCCCCTAGGTATTTAAAATTATCCACTTGGTTGAGAATCTCTCCTTCTATTTCTATGTCACATTTTGGTGTCCCCATTTTCTTTGATATAACCATTGTTACTGTTTTCTTGATATTCAAGGAGAGTCCTTTCTGTGCCCTCTCTGTTACTACAATGTCCAACAATTGTTGAAGGTCTGTTGCATTATCCGCCACCAATACTGTGTCATCTGCATAGCGTATATTGTTTATATTATATCATCCGATTAGTATAGACGACAGTGGAGGATAAACTCTACGGACCGCTGTGTGAACTGAAAAAGACAGTTCAATTCATACAAGAGACAGCATTGCAGTTATAGATATATTTCAAGCGAACGAAAGGAGAAGAAGAAGTATTCCTGGCTTCTCTGTCATCTATCTCATTATTACTTCACTATATAGGGAGAAGAGATCGGGTGACAAGACAATTGCCGATTGGCTGTTAAAAATAAACCCGTTGCCATAGCGTCACCGTTCATTGCTTGCATCATTTAGTAGTCTTTTAGCTCACTACGCATCAACCTACAGTGGCATTTGTTCAGTCGTTCACGAATCGCGAGCGAATAAACATCTACACTGTTATTGCCTTTCCCGCCAGCTGTGAAATTCTTGGTGTGATTGGTTTTCTTCAAGCAGAAGGTCAAAATGCGGCCAAGATTCATCGTCGATTGTGTCTTGTGTACGGTGATAGCGTTATGAATGGCAGTTCTGTGAGGGATTGGTCCCTTTTTAGTCATCATTCTTTCCAAGGTGACTACCCTAGATTTCTTAAACGTGTCTTTGAGGCTGAGTTAACCTCACAGCCACAGTTGTCGGAACACGTGATACTGCCTTTGCTCGGGACTACCACCTGTCATGGAATATAACATCTGACGTCTAACATTCCACGGAGCATCGGTGGCGTGGTAGCTAGACCCTCGCCTACCGACACGAATGTCATGGCTTAGATTTTCATCTGGGCGAATTCGGATTTTTCAAAAAGTGACCTGGGCTGCCGGGGTCGACACAGCCTACAAAGGGTACCAATAATATCTTCGGAAGTGAAAGCGGCCGGTGCAGTATTCTGACCACATCGCCCAGCGAGCGCCGACTGGTCTATACAAATATGGGCCGAGCATCATGTGTCCGCCGCGCCTTAAGGTGTGAAGAGGGTCCTTTAAAACATTCCACAGGCTAACAGGAGTATCGGTTATGGGACTGCCTTTAGCTTAACAGGCTAGCTGCATGCCCTTTGCAGATTGCTGCAGTCAATATTGTCTTCTCTGTCCACCATATTTCCAACAAATCCTCCCGTTTCCCTTGCACTCAGAAGGTCCCATATTTGTAGTTTGTGATTTACTAAGCCATGTTATTTCAGTGGTTTGCCATTGCTTTCTGCTGAAATCAACGCAAAGCGGGCTGCTTCGGAATCGCCGGCAGCCGAATTCGAATCCTCGACTCGGTATAATGGGGATTATGAAACTGCGCACTTCACTATTCCCTGAGCCACACGACATTTAGCTTTCCATGTTAAAACAGTTAGTTACATATCCTTTACAGAACGTGCAATCAACTCCAGTATTATTTTGCTGTTTGTGATCCCTTGGCAAGCTTACGTTCAATAGTTTGCCATTGCTTTCTAAACGACCGGTACTCGTGCCATTTTCATAAATAATCGACGCGAGGCGTTCAGCTGCCAAATCGCCCGCAGCTATGTTTCGAACGCAGTATGCGGGATTGCGAACTGCGTCCGTAACCTATTCGATACGGAGCCGGCAAGCTTGCCAATAGAAACCTGAAAATATTCGGCTTCCCATTGTCAATATTCCCTAATCAGGATCCTACTGTGAGTCTGTCGTGTGTGTGTGTGTGTGTGGGGGGGGGGGGGGTTCCTTCGGGATTTGAGGTGTGCATATTGAGCACAACCCACTACTGGCAACGCTGGTCGTATTCCGGTACGAGCCTTGGGCCTTGTCCACGTCAGATTGGAAACACTAGACTCGAGTTTCGCTCTCGTTTGAGCTCGTCAGTAGTGCATATCCCTGACTGAACATGGGATCGAACTCCGGATCACTGGCGTGTGAGGCGGCTGTGTAACCACTTGACCAAGCGGATCATGCTAAACGCGACCGAATTATCACACTAGAACATCACAGCGTCACCTATCGTAGGCTATAGCTCAACATTTTTCCGATCGCAGCGACTGACATCCGTCAATGATGTGGCCCCGAATGATCAGGTCTTCTCGATCTGGCAAAGCTCACCAGGCATCGCATATTATAGGCCTGATGCACAACAGGAATAACAGTCCACGCTTTCCCTCACTTTCGTTCGGACAACGTACGCTGCGAGTTGAACCCATCGTGAGATGCGACATCCATTATCAGCATAACACTCTACGAGTATACTAACAATCCGCCACGTTGCTGACGAGTTTTGGAAGTAAACCACCTTGTGTTGATTTTCATACAATACTATGAGTGAAACAACTCTATGGTGAAGAACCGGTTCTGTTGTGAAGAGGTTACGAGCGCAATTCGTAACCCAGCATACCGCGTTCAATACACAGCTCGGAGAGATTCTGAAGCAGACCGCCTTGCTTTGGTTCTCATACAATGATATGAGTACCGGTCGTTCAGGAAGCGATTGCAATCTACTGAACATAAACTTGCTAAGAAATGACAAACAGCCAAAAAACTTGCTGGGGTTGACTGTGATATAACGTGGAGGATGTTTCTTTATCTTCAAAATAGCCATTTACCTCTTTTCATAACCAGGGAAGCAAAAATATGGTAACCCTGTAGTATAGCAAGCATGTCGAAAAAAGACGACTAAATTTAGTGGCGTGAGACTCATAGAGAAATTTAACTCGTGAGAAATCTTTAACGGCGCATTCCACCCAATAGTTCCCCCCCCCCCCCTCGCTTTGAACTCAAGCGTAGTCCATACACATGCTACTACTTCCAGTGCATTGGACTGATTTTTTCGTGTGGATTAGCTTTTCCTATTACCATTGTCATTCATCATCATTCGAACCCACTCCGACTTCAGAGGTACTTGTAATTTACGTCCCCAGGTCGAGGACAAGAAGTCGATATTTTAGTCCAACTGACCGGTGTAGGGGTTGAACCCGCTAACTTGGCTTCAGCACACAGTATATTTAAGAGCGAGCGCTCTTATCAATTCAGCCAGGCTAGTTTGTGGTTTGGTTCTGGGCGTGCAGTCTAATGGAAGATGAAATGATGGATGAAGACTGGAGAATGTGCCTGTTGGGGCAAACTAGACTTCACAGGCAGCCGGGTATCTCTACATCCCTGGTTTGGGCAAACTAGACTTCACAGGGAGCCGGGTATCTCTACATCCCTGGTTTGGGCAAACTAGACTTCACAGGGAGCCGGGTATCTCTACATCCCTGGTTTGGGCAAACTAGACTTCACAGGGAGCCGGGTATCTCTACATCCCTGGCTTGGGCAAACTAGACTTCACAGGGAGCCGGGTATCTCTACATCCCTGGTTTGGGCAAACTAGACTTCACAGGGAGCCGGGTATCTCTACATCCCTGGTTTGGGCAAACTAGACTTCACAGGGAGCCGGGTATCTCTACATCCCTGGTTTGGGCAAACTAGACTTCACAGGGAGCCGGGTATCTCTACATCCCTGGCTTGGGCAAACTAGACTTCACAGGGAGCCGGGTATCTCTACATCCCTGGTTTGGGCAAACTAGACTTCACAGGTGGCCATGTCCCTGGTTTTGGTGGCAAGATTAACCTGTAGGAATAACTGGTAGGAAGGATGAATGGAAACATGCACGGTAGTGTAGAAAGAATACAGTTTAAATGAATGAGCGAACAATTAATATAATTAATAAGTGAATGAATGAATACTATTTATGAATTAATGAAAGAAGATATGAATGAATGAATGGATGAATGACTACAATTTGATGCATGAGTGAATGAATACAAATCGGTGGATGAATGAATATAATTTGATGAATGAATAAATAAATAAATAAATAAATACATAAATAAATAAATAAATAAATTGTGACAATTTCATGAATGAATGAATACGAATTGATAGATGAATGGATAAATGCAATTTAATGAATGAATTAATTAATGATATACAACCAGTGACACCAGCTAGAGATGGTAAACAACGCGCGAAAAAGAACGAACCATGTATGCAAAAATAAACAAACCGGGTGATAGATTAACGGACTGAGAGACAGACAAACTTACTTGCAAGCTCAGAGAAGCTAGGACACCGTGCCTTCTCTCTCTCTCTCTCTCTCTCTCTCTCTCTCTCTCTCTCTCTCTCTCTCTCTCTCTCTCTCTCTCTCTCTCTCTCTCTCTTCTCCATCCTCTCTCTCCTCTCTCCTCCCTCCACCACTCTCTCTCTCCTCCCTCTGTGCCATTAGAGTGTTGGATTGCATTAACCAGCAAGGCTCAGTGGGGCTCAGAGGTCACATTAAGGGCACTGGTGGCCTCACACAGATCTCTAATATAATTACTGCAGTCGGTAACTCTAATCAAAAAGAATGATCCGTTTAATGGGTTACGGTTGTTTTTTTTTTTTTTTCTTATTTGAAAGAAACGTTGTCCTTTTTGCAACACCACTTTTAACCAAACTCACTAATTAACACCGGGACACATCTAATGAGAGGGGGGGGGGGAAGAGAAGGCAGGAAGAGAGAAACAAACAAACAAAGAACGCATACTAATAGTTGTGTTTGTCTTTTTCGTCATCGTAATTAGTCAGTCAATCAGTCAGTCAATCAGTCAGTCCAGTCAGTCAGTCAGTCCAGTCAGTCAGTCAGTTAGTTAGTTAGTTGCTCTTCACTCCTCAATGCTCCTCACTGCCCAATGTGAAAAGTGGAACAGACAGGAGCCTCGGCAAGCCAACAGCCCGCATAGGTACACTGTCACCTGTGCGTAATGCCGCCACCAGAATGCCAACACAAAAGTCCTTCACGAAAAACACAGTACATCATCGATGGAATCGGCAGTCACCAGAAAGACTTCATTGACCCGGGTTTTATCCCGCATGGCTCGGTCTCTTTCCGCAGTGTGACCCGCAAAGCGCCGCACAAAGCACGAACTCCGTAGCTCCAGCGACGACTTCCATGAGTCTCCTGAAAAATGCACTCGTGACCCGAAAAGGCAAATCAGTCAATTCCGCGACAGCCGGCCATTGTTCCGAACATGCATCTCACTGTGCAAACAACAGCGGATAAATGTAAAAGCATTCCACACGAATTTCACAGCACACAGTGTCGCTAACGCACTCACTCATTAGCATGTTAAGTTAAAAGAAAACCTTAACTACTACTACTACTACTACTACTACTACTACTACTACTACTAAATTACTGGAACTAATATTACTTTAACTACTACTACTAAAACTATTATTACTATAACCACTACTACTGGAACTAATATTACTATAACTACTATTTTTTTTTTTTTTTTTAAGCATATCCTTTTACAGGACTTAGCTGTCAACACCAGCATCTTTCAGCTGTATGTTGATCTCTTGGCAAGATTACGCCCAGTAGTTTGCCATTGCTTTCTGAGCGGCCGGCTCACATACCCCTTAAGTTACCGATGGGATTCGAACCACTGCTGATTTGAACCGTCATCACGTTACCTGCCGAGAGTATACGAGATTACGGAGAAAAGTCATAACCTCTAAGCCACGAAGCCGGCATAACTACTATAGGATGTATTTTTAATGAATGTGCAGCGTTTGAATATATTGCCGGTCCAAGTTTGTATTCAATCTGTGTAAAGTTCATGCAACATAATAGGTAAATACAAAACCAGGACCGGTAATATTTTCAAACACCGCAGTCATTAAAATTACACCCTGTACTTTTTTTTCGCATATCCTTTACAGGACATCGCTATCAACATCAGCATCTTTCAGCTGATTGCCGATTTCTTGGCAAGATTACTCTCAGTAGTTTGTCATTGCTTTCTGAGCGACCGGCTCACATACCCTGTAAGTTACCGACGCGGAGAGAACTGCTACCAATTCTCGCGCACGTCACGTTACTCACGAGAGTATACGGGATTACGGAGAAAGTCATGTAACTCCTAGACCAGGGAGACCACAGACTCTGTACTACTGGAACTAATATTACTACTGCTACTACTACTACTACTACTACTACTACTACTACTACTACTACTACTACTACTACTACTACTAATGTTAATATAACTACTCTACTATTGTAACTAATATTACTGCAACCACTGCAGCTACTATAACTAATATTAATGCAACAACTACTTTTTACGCATATCCTTTACAGGACATTGCAGTCAATACCAGTATTTTTCAGCTGCTGTTGATGTCTTGGCAAGTTTTACGTTCACTACTTTGCCATGAGGTGATCGAGTGAGATGGCAGAACATGACCGCCCACGTTTATCGGCATGGCACATGATGGTTGGATGGAGTTTGCCATTGCTTTCTGAACGACCGGCTCACATACCTCCTTGAGTAACCAGCACGACGCGATCCGCAGCCAAATCTCGCGCAGCTATGTTTCGTACGTGAGTATACGGGATTGCGAACAGCGTTCTTAAGACCTTCGCCAGGGAGACCGGCGCAACAACTACTACTGTAACTAATATTACTGCAACAACTACCCCTGTAACTAATGTTACTGCAACAACTAGTACTGTAACTAATATTAATGCAATAACTACAGCTGTAACTAATATCACTATAACTACAACAACTACGACTACAACTATTTTATTTCCCGCGCTTCCATCCTGTTTCAGGATATTGCGGTCAACACCAGCATCTTTCAGCTATATGTTGATTCCTAGGTTAGATTACGCTCATCAGCACGCCACGACTTTCTGAGCGACCGGCTCCATACTCTCATAAGTCACTGGCACGACTCGAACCGCTTCCAATTCTCGTGCGCTCACGTCAACCACGAGAGTATTCGGGGTTACGGAGAAAGCTGCTAACCCCTCGACCAGTAATAATTATAGAAATAACAATAATACAATTAACACGTAACAAAATTCCAACATAAATCCATGAGTCACCAGGCACCACGCAACCTTGACACCCCGCCATCCCGACACCCCGCCACCTCAGACGTCATCACCTAACGCGGCAACCTCACACACCTACCCGGCCTAGTGACCGGATCGATGTTACGGCTTCGACCAGCTGCCAGTACACAAAAAGGACACCCCGATTGACGGTGCCGCTTTGGCATTAAGTGTGTGAAACCATTAAACAATATTCATAGAGCTGTCTCGAATTTTCTATAGTAACATTGATAAACAAAAAGACAGAAAAGAAAGGGACATCTTTTCTCGCCTTGCGGTCTATTGGGTGTATTGGGAAAAAATAATAACATAGTAAAAGAACCGTTGAGGCGCATGAAGTATCATCATTAAGTGCCTTGCCGATTGGTACAAGCGTTCTAGTCTCTCCACAGATCTCGGTCTTTGGTGTTCTGGGTCAACTCTGCTGATGATATCCCTCCCTGCCTAGGCCTCAGTCCATCCAACATCACGTCTCTTGGACTGTCTCTGCCTCTTTTCCCATTGATCTTTTCAGGATTTATGCAAGGGATGTTTGGGCATAGCGTTATGTAATGTTTATTCAGTGGGATTTAGGTATCTCCTTCTTCCTCTTCTTCGTTCGTCCGAAATGATTATTAAGATGCAATTGCGTTGTTTCTGTTTGCAGCAGAACTGAGATATTTGCGTGTTTTTTTTTTTTTTTTTTTTTTTTTTTTTTTTTTTTTGGGGGGGGGGGGGGGGGGGGGAGGTGAATACAACCGACTTCTTCAGGCATTTGTTGGCCGGGTTAACCTTCCCTTGTGGATTTAGGTATTTCATTAGAGGCCAGCATTGACGGATGGATAAGAGCGCTTGCTCTTAAACTTCCAATGTGCTGATGCCGCTGTAGCAAATTCAACCCATTTATCGGTTAGTTGGACTAAAATGTTGACTTCTCGTCTTTTACTTGGGGACTTACATTATAAGTACCTCGGAAGTCGGAGTAGATTCGCTTGATGGCAAGGGGCTCGTAATAGTTTAGTTTAGTTTAGTTTCGGATCAACATCACGGCACACAGGTGTAACCCATAAGTGCTCCGTTCTGCTCCTATAAGATAACTCCATGCCTGAGTTCGGAGAATATCAGCTCAGTGCACGAACTCCGCAGCAACGGCGAGGATCCTGAAATACTTTGAGTAGATTTTTAATTCGAAATTTTTCACGAGCAGCGCCGTTAGGCTACTCTTTTTCGATTTCCAACTTTTTTTTTTTAAGTTGCATATCCCTTACAGGACGTTGCAGTCAACACCTGAATTTTCCAGCTGCTGTTGATGCTCTTGGCAAAATTACGCTCAGTAGTTTGCTATTGCTTTCTGAGCGACCGGCTCACATACCCCAAAAGTAACCAACGCGACGTGATCCGATTTCCAACTGCCAAGGAATGTTTTACTTGCGCAACAATACACACGGGCGTCTGATCTCACTATGCTGAGACTAGGGGCAATTTTGTTACTAGAGTTCCACGTGAAAAACAATCTCGGCCTTCACCGAGGCTTGAATCCGGGACCTCTAGCACACGACGCGGGCTCCATACATCGAGACCAATCAGTCCCCTTAAAAGGGGGGGGGGCATAATAGGGACAGCTAATCCACACTCAAAAATCATTCCAGTGCATAAGAAGTTGTAGTTCGTGTATGGGTTACGCTTGATTTCAAAGCGAGAAAACGAAAAAGAAAAAAAAAATAAACTGCTTGACCAAATATAGCAGGTTAACATTTAAGATGATAATTTAGTATATCCGAGAATGATGTTAATATCCGTATGGCCCATGGCATTAGAAAAGTCCCCCAAAGCCTGTTCTACCACATGAGAAGAAAGACCATGAATAAATTGGGGGGGGGGGGGGGGGTGGAGCAGTTTCATGGAACGAATTGATCAGTTTTCTTTCTCCTTCCATGGCTTTTCATAAACACGATGTACTGCTTATATCTGCGTTGTTTAGACAGTGAGTTCAAAACGACCGAACGCAAAACAACAACAAGGTATCTCATTGTGGATGGTTTAATCGTAACAAGAATACACGCAAACCGACACTGCTGACCAAGTCAGATAGAAAACCAGGATCCACACTTACCTTCATGGCACATGACGATGATGTTTCCTTAGGGGGAAAAGAAATCAGAAGCTGCTGCAATTGGGTGACGGGAGAGAGAGAGAGAGGGCGAGAGAGAGAGAGAGAGAGAGAGAGAGAGAGAGAGAGAGAGAGAGAGAGAGAGAGAGAGAGAGAGAGAGATAAAACTGTCATTTCTCCCTGAAGTACCTTGCGATGTAGGACAGAGGAGTCTTGAGCATGCGGAATTAAAGCCGTCTGGCTAGTGCAGGCGCAGCGAATTGAGCAGGTTAACGTTTTTAATTTTGCTCCCGGCAAATAAAAATAATCCGGCAACTTACCGAGAATGCGAACTCCAGTCTCAAGAATGGGTGCCCGTCGTTCTAGCCACTCTACCACCCCGTGCTCTTGTTTGAATGAATTAGTTCATTAATTTCAATAGGTTCATAGTTCATTAATTTCAATAGGTAAATAGTTCAATAATTCAATAGGTTGTAAATTTGTCTAGCGGAAGCAAAGACAACTATCAATGGATCAGACTCCCAACATTTGCTCGCTGAGTGAATGTCATCTGCAGACTGACCTATCCTGGTTTGATCGGGAACAGCCTATGGTGAACGAAATGCCCAATATACGGAAGTGAGACTAAGAAGCCATGTGCAGGACGTGACGATTCCTCGGGTGAGCCCAAAACCAGAGCGCTATGCGTCGGCTCTGCAATTATGGAAGCATCCTTGGATGGCGGGGAATACCCATAGTCTACCCCTGCCTTCCCTTGAGGGCTGACCGGGATGTCTTCGGCCGTTCTAACTTGACCAGCTGGGATGTAGGTGACACCACAAAAAATGAGAGTTGAATGTCCTAGAAACACCCCGGAAGGTTAACCCGGTCAACAAATGCTCGCAAAAGACGTCTTTGCACAACGCAATCACGTCCGAAATAACACTCCGGATGAACGCAGAAGAAACAGAAGACTCCCACATTTAGTCAGTAAGGAAGGACCCTATTTAGACACCTTCAGGAGCATTGGACACATGGTGCCAGACCCATAGTTTCACAGACCAGTCGGTGCTCGCTGGGTACCATGGTCAGTATTCACACTGTCCACCTTTATTTCCCACGACATTTCTTGGTACCAATTGTGGGCTGGATCGATATGGAATTCCAGGGCTGTTTTTAATTGATTCGGCGCCGACGGATAATATGAAGGGGCTTCAAATGGAAACCGTTATTGTGTGTGTGTGTGTGTGCGTATGTGCGTGCGTGCTTGCGTGTGTGTGTGTGTGTGTTTGTGTGTGTGTGTGTGTGTGTGTATGAATATATTCTGAAAAAGTAAAGAACAAAGGTATCATATTTCGATGTGTGTGTTTTTAAACATCCGTTGTGCTGATGCAGAGGTAAGCGGTTCAACCCCTACATCAGACAGCTGGTCTAAAATGTTGACCTGTCGTCCTTGACTTGGGGACGTAAATTACAAGTACCTCTGAAGTCGGAGTGGGTTAGCCTGATCGCAAGGGACACTGTTAATGTTGCCATACGCAAAATTCAGTCCATCACTGCTATAATTAGTGTGTATTGACTACGCTTGTGTTCAAAGCGAGCGAACGCAAAAAAAAGTTCGATGTAGTCACCACTGCGTTCAATGCAAGTCCTCCAGCGACGATGAACTTTTCGTATTCCTGTAAAAAAAAAGATTCTCTTAGTCACGTGTGTAAGTACTCACGCACCACCGGCTGTACTTCTTCATTGGACCGAACAGTTTTGAAACCTCCTACTCCACTCATACATAAGCTGGACCGACAGGCATGCATCACCATACTGGACATTTATTCGCCAGTGAATTTCTATAGGATTCACCCCTTCACTGATCAAAATACGGATAACAGAACGCTGCTCCTCTTTGGTGCATGACAAAAGTTGGACGCCCATCTTTAATCTGTCCTTATGCCATCACCGCATTCGTCTGCACGGTGATCTCTTGAAATCTTTACCAATAATATTGACAGGTTACCAGACAGTAGCATGGTTATTGCAATGTCAATCACACCTTTAAGGTTTTGATTTTGAAACCCCCTCGTATATTTCCCAATGCGACCCCCCCCCCCTCCCCCTATCCTCCCATATGGACAGAAGAACAATATATCGCGCTTACTAGGGTCATCGTGTTATTTGCTTTGTTTCGTGTATATCCCCCAAATTTTAAAGCTCAGGAAACGAAAATTTACATTATAAAACTTGTCATTTGATTGTGGTACCACGTCTGATCAAAACCTACTTTTTGTTTGGCAATGAATCAGTTAAGATGCGAATCCGCCCCGATACGAATCGTACCCATTAACACCGTTCTAGTCACTACACGGTTCCTACTCATAGATTTAACTCTACAATGATGTTTTATTATATGCCTTTGTTGCTTGTCAAATTTGCCAGCCCGTGGCAGTGTCTGCACAACGGCCTTTGTTTAGCAAAGCCATTGACGTCACCATTAGCGAGCGATCAGTCTATTGTCTATGACACAACAACAATAAATCCATCAAAAGCAATGACATTATATCAAAGACAAGATATCATCCAATCAAGGAGAGCGGTTCTAGTTTCTCCGGATGACGCTGATTGAGTTTGTTGTTCAATGGCGGAACTGGCAGTTAATGATCTTGACGATATAAAACTAGATCAATGAAGAAGTGAAGAAGCAGGGAGCTTCCGTGTCCAACACTGCGACCTGCAGTATAGAAGTGTCCAGAATTGTTGGGTTTGTTATGAAGGGACATGTACTTGAAAACTTGTTGTTAAAGGGCAAACTTGATGGGAAAACAGTTTAAAGCAGGGGTGGCCAACACGAGGCCCGCGAGCCGCATGTGGCCCGCCGGGAGTCATGCTGTGGCCCGCGGAGTGGAAAACGACGATGTGGTCGAAGCTGTAGCACGCTTGCTTGTTTACTTTAATTAACAAACAAAAAACAAAAAATTAGGTGCGTGGCCCGGCAGGAAATATTATTTCTGAAATTTGGCCCGCCTGCTGAAAAAGTTGGCCACCCCTGGTTTAAAGGATGGTTGTAAAGCAAGAATATCGACTTCATTGCACCGGGTGTTATCCCATATGGCTCAGTCTGATGCGGTTGCTTTTCCTTCTTCTTCTTTTTCTTCTACTCCTTCTCCTGCTTCTTGTGCTGGGAGTGTTTCTTCTTCTTCCCCAGCCACCTCGTCCTCCCCCTCCCCCTCCTCCTCCTCTTCCTCCACCTCCTCGTCCTCTCCGTCCTTATCCTCCTTGGCCTGCTCCTCGTCGTCCACCTCCAGGCAATTTTACGTTCAGTAATTTACCATTTCTATGTGAACATTGGCAGGTCTTCCTGGTCTAGGGGTTACCCGACTTTTTCCGTAATCTCGTATACTCTCGTGAGTAACTTGACGTGCGCTAGAATTGGTAGCGGTTCTCTCCGCGTCGGTAACTTACGGGGTGTGTGAACCAGTCGCCCAGAAAGCAATGGCAAACAACTGAGCGTAATCTTGC
Source organism: Cepaea hortensis (assembly GCA_963921405.1). Lineage (NCBI taxonomy): Eukaryota > Metazoa > Mollusca > Gastropoda > Stylommatophora > Helicidae > Cepaea > Cepaea hortensis. The sequence goes on from OY992876.1 coordinate 299,732,105, forward strand.
CAAAGAAATCAACAATCAGCTGAAAGTTGTTGACAGCGATATCCTGTAAAGGATATGCGAACCAACGAAAAAAAATTTGAACATTGACGCCCAATTGACGTCCAAGTGTGTGAAACGAAACCACCCTCGGCCACGCTGCCTCTTCTATAACAGTTAGTTACATATCCTTTGCAGGACGTAGCAGCCAACCCCAGCATTTGTTGGCTTTTCGTCATTCCTAGCCAAGTTTACGCTCAGTAATTTGCCATTGCTTTCTGAACGGTATTGAGTAGTAAATGCAGTAGTAGTAGTGGTAGTGGTGGTGATGAGTTGGTAGTAGTGATGGTGGTGGTGGCGGCGGCGGAGGCGGCACCAGCAGCAGCAACAGCAGCAGTAACAGTAGCAGTAGTAGTAGTAGTAGTAGTAGTAGTAGTAGTAGTAGTAGTAGTAGTAGTAGTAGTAGTAGTAGTAGTAGTAGTAGTAGAAAATGTAGTAGTAGTAGTAGTAGTATTAGTAGTAGTAGTAGTAGTAGTAGTAGTAGTAGTAGTAGTAGTAGTAGTAGTAGTAGTAGTAGTAGTAGTAGTAGTAGTGGTAGTGGTGGTGGTGGTGGTGGTGGTGGGGATGATGGTGGTTGTTTTTAATGCAGTGGTGGTAGTGATAGTGGTAGTAGTAATTGTTGTAGTTGTTGTCGCCTGGCACACATAGTTATGAGGTTGGATCGACCACAAGAGCCGTAGTAGTGGCAATAAAGATTCCTGCCTCTTGCTGGAGATTGAACCATAACCACTGCCCTGGCATACTAGCCGATAGACCACCATACCACCCCCGCCCCATACCCGCACCAACCAACCCTACACCCACACAGCCGTGACAACTGTCTGAAGTGACAGGAACCAAATCTCTGTCAGTCACAACATGACAGCTGTGGCTACTTCACCCAGGTCAGCCATTCACGGCCCAGTGTTGCCTCTGGCAGGAACTCATTGTCTAACTGTCAGGGTGACCTTTAGCTATCCGAGCTACCTTACAGGTGATCGATATGTCTGCGTGCTGGTGCTCCGCTAGTGGACCAATGGGGATGGTAAGTGAATTTCGCTTCCATTAAGTGAGAATAAACATTTTAATTTTGTGTGTTTGTGGCGTTATGTTTTCGTTTCGTGTTTCTCTTTCGCACGTGAGGGGCCGCGTCAAGCAACGCAGAACGGGCACCATTAGCCACAGGATGTGTGTGTGTGAGTGTGAGTGAGTGTGTGTGTGTGTGTGTGTGTGTGTGTGTGTGTGAATGGTAGGGGGGCGAGGGGGTGGTGGTGGTGACCTATGTACGTGTCCAGAGTGCAAGGGTGGTACTAACTAACTAACTAACTAACTAACTAATAACTAACTAACTAACTAACTACCTAAAGTAACTAATTGACTGACTGACTAACTACCTACCTACCTAATTAACTAACTAAAGTAACTAACTGACTGATTGATTAACTAACTAAAGAAAGTAACTAACTATCCAACCAGCCAACCAACCAACCAATCAACCAACCAACCAACCAACAAAGCAATCACCCAACAAACTAATGAACCAACCCACCCACCCAACAACCCACCCAATCACCCACGCACCCAATCAACCAACCAACCCATCCACCCACCCACCTCACCCACCGACCCACCCAAACAACCAGCCAACCATTCACTCACCCATCCAACCAACCAACCAACCAACTTTCTCACATTTCCTCCTTCTGTTCGATCTCCATATTGTAATTATTTTGTTTCTAATTTGTTTGTGTGCATATAGTTTAACTCTTCCCATCTCATGATGTTGCTACATTCGTTACCAAGCAAATCACCAAGCTTTTATTAACTCTTTATTCATTATCAGCATCCTGAGCCATGCCATCTGGCGTAGGCATTCGTGTCACTGCACATAACTCGGTCCATTGCATTCTGGATCAACTCTGTTGATAATATCCCGCCATGCCACCGTCCCATTCCACCCAGCATCGTTTCTCTAGGTTTCTCTCTACCTCTTTTCCCATTGATCTTTCCGGCTGTCACGATATTCTCCACTTTCACTCTTCTTATCACGTGAGCAAATAAAGCTGTTTGTCTCTTTCTTATTGTTGTATATAATTTTATAGTTTCATTAGCTTCTTCCTGGCGATCATTGTTAGTTACTCTGGTAGTCCAAGGAATTCACCACATCTCTGTTGCTTGTAAGCTCTTCCTGATGTTTTCATTAACGTTCTAAGATTCACTGCCGCACAGCAACACATACTGCATTTAATACCATGGGGACAAAGATACCCCATTATCCTGTAAGCAGAGATACCTATGGGTCCGATTGAATGAGACACCCCTGGGTCCTATTGACAGAGACACCCCGAAAGCATGTAAGCACAGATACCCCTGGAGCTTGTTGGCAGAGATACACAGTACCCTGTAGGTGGAGATATCCCGGTGCCCGTTAGGCAACGATAACCTGAAGCCGTATAAGCTATAATAACCA
>OY992876.1:299739589-299797089 GCA_963921405.1 Cepaea hortensis
CAGAGCTATTAGCTTAATCAGCCACATTACTAAGATACTACTCAAGGTCATACAAGAAATAATTCAATATAAAATAGACGAGGAAATAGCTGGAGAACAATTTGGGTTCCGCAAAAACAGCGGCACCAGAGAAGCAATTATCTGTTTTAGAATGTTAATTGAAAAATACATAGAAGTTCAAAAAAGTATATATGTTTGTTTTATAGACGACAAGAAAGCTTTGGATGGAGTACAACATGAACGACTAATTACGTGCCTTCAAGATATAGGAGTAGACGGAAAGGACATCAGACTTATTAATAACTTGTACTGGGAACAAGTGGCGTCTATTAGATGCGGTAATAACTATTCGTCGCCTATAGAGATAAAAAGAGGAGTACGGCAGGATATGTACTGTCCCCAAGCCTCATCAACTTATACACAGAAAGAATTTTTAAACAAGTTGAAATGTCTGGACTTAACATCAATGGTAGAATCATAAACAATCTTAGGTATGCTGACGATACCGTGTTACTAGCAGAAAGCGAGCAAGAGTTACAAGACCAAGTGGAACAAGTAAACATGCATAGTGCAGAATGTGGCTTAGATATTAACATCCACAAAACAAAAACTATGATAATTAGCGGTGGAAAGGAAAGGTCATCGATGAACATCACAGTAAACGAGGAAATGCTAGAACAAGTGACAAGTTTCTCTTATCTTGGACATATAATAACAGATGATGGCAGAAGTGAAATAGAAATAAAATAGAGAATAGGAACGGCCAAAAATGTTTTCAACGGCATGAAATCATTATTAACATCTAGAGAGATTAAAAACGCATTAAAATTGAGAATTGTCAAATGCTACGTACATGCAACGCTTTTGTATGGCGCGGAAACCTGGACATTAAACAAGCAGTTAGAAAGTCGCACAGATGCCCTGGAGATGTGGATATACAGACGAATATGTCGTATTTCATGGAAACAAAAATAATCAAATGCAGCGGTTCTAGAAAAACTGGGAATGAAGAGAGAGTTGATGAAAGAAATAAAGAGGAGGCAAGTGAAATATTTCGGTCACGTTAAAAGACATGATATTCTTATAAAAACCATATTGGAAGGCAAGGTTGAGTGCAAGCGAGTAGACAACGATACAAGTGGGAAGATAACGCCAAGAGATGGACGAACAGCCTGACAGAATGTACAGTCAAGGCGAGAGACAGACAGTGTTGGAGATCCATTGCAGCCAACCTTCTTTGTGGAGACGTCACCTGATTGATTGATTTATGATCCACAATTGCGTCATCACTGGTGCCATGCAACAGCATCCAGCTTCGAGACTAGTTGTATTTTATATATTCACATTTGTTCAAGCACTGAATTTTAAGTTCTCAGCGTGTAATAAATAGCGGCTGCGTTAGCGAAGTTGCGAACTGCGCTGACAATGTCGTAATAACGGTGGGAGGTGGGTCCGATACCTGGGCTCGAGGCTTGCGAAAGTGAGGAACAGATTGGACGCCTATTCCTGCCTGTATCCAGGTCAACAAAATGTGGTGGTGTTATCACGTGACTGTTTCATAGCTGGGATTTGGGGACAGAGTGTGTGTGTGTGTGTGTGTGTGTGTGTGAGTGAGTGAGTGAGAGTGAGTGAGTGAGTGGGTGGGTGAGTTAGTGGGTGAGTGAGTGAGTGAATGAGTGAGTGAGTGAGAGAGTGAGTGAGAGTGACTGAGTGAGTGAGAGTGACTGAGTGAGTGAGAGTGAGTGGGTGAGAGTGAGTGAGAGTGGGTGTGTGTGAGTGAGTGAGTGAGTGAGAGTGAGTGGGTGAGAGGACTGGGTGAGAGTGAGTGAGAGTGAGTGAGTGAGTGAGTGAGTGAGTGAGCGAGTTAGTGAGTGAGTGAGTGAGAGTGTGTGAAAGTGAGTGAGTGAGTGAGTGAGTGAGTGAGTAAGCGTGAGTGAGAGTGAGTTAGTGAGAGTGAGTGAGAGGGAGTGAGAGGGAGTGAGAGAGTGAGAGGGTAAGAGAGTAAGAAAGAGAAAGAGAGAGATAAAGAAAAAGAGATAGTTTGAGAGAGAGAGAGAGAGAGAGAGAGAGAGAGAGAGAGAGAGAGAGAGAGAGAGAGAGAGAGGAGGGAGGAATCTAATGGTGAAGACTGAAGCACAAATCAAGTTATCCGTGGTAGAAAGACAACAATTATTTACAAACCAAACCAAACACATTCGTTATACTGTATACAAGTAGGAAACGCGTCCTCGTCTCTTAGTCCGGAACACCCAGTCATCATCATGATCATCGTTATCATCATTTTCCACTTTTGCCGTCAAGCGTCGTGTGGAGGAATAGTTGACGCTCCAGCGCTCGATGGATGGCACTGGATAGTGTCATTCCGTGTAATTTGTACAATGTCTTTGATGTCATCAGTAAATTTTCTTCTCGGACGTTCTCTTGCTTTCATAACAGATCTTCTTTAATGTAGGGTCAAGCGCTGGTAGTTGGTGGTGTTGCATTCTAATGAGATGGCCAAACCATCAAATCTTCTGTCTTTCTATATATGTGGTGTTGATCATACTGTCTGTCTGATAACATCATTTCTTATTCGATCTCGGATAGTTAAGTTGCCAGCTCTCCTCAAGCATCTCATCTCACCGGCAATGTTAATTGCACATAAAACCTTACTTTGTGGTAGGATATTCTTTAAAAAAAATACATAAACACACACCAACAATTACCAGCGAGGTATCATATCACAAAACATAACACACGTACACATTTGAAACAACGTACCCTTTCACACAAATCTGAAACGCCCTCGGCAGTGTTCTCGAACTACAATCCAGTAATTCACGTGTAATTTTAAACTTCACGAAACAACATCAGACTATCTCCGCCGAGTAGTTTTCTAGAAGGAAAATCTAGAACATTCCTGAAGTAATAGTACTACTTATTTTAAAATGTTGGCGCCGAACACTGGCAATTCTCGTAAATATCCCTCGTATGTAAATAATATACGTTGTAGTTGTCACAGCCTTTAATTAAATGGTAAGTGGGTAATTAATATTTAACATTCGAGGTATTATAATCTAATCCGCGTCCTTGACAGCTCCTCTTTTAGAATTGGTACATGAATATCACTATTTCCGTAACTATTAGGTAAAATAAAATTACCGGTATTTTTTAGAGCTATCTGCTGTAAAACTTTCTCTGTGTGGTTTAACAAAAGGTTTGTTTCGTTCATTTTGTTTAAGTGTGCAATGATTGGTATCTGCATTAGGTGTTTTTCTTTTGTAATTCTACTTCTACTATTTCTTCAGCTGCTGCTGCTGCTGCTCTTTCTTCGTCTTCTTCTTCTTCTTCTTCTTCTTCTTCTTCTTCTTCTTCTTCTTCTTCTTCACAGTCGTCGTCGTCCTTGCCGTCTTCTGCTTATTCTTTCTTTCTTTCTTTCTTTCTTTCTTTCTTTCTTTCATTCTTTCTTTCTTTCTTTTTGCATCTACCCGTCCAAGCTTCCCTCCATACCTCCGCTCACCCGTCCTTCCCTGCATCCGTCCTTACTCCACATCATCCCTCTGTCTCTTCTTTTCTTCCTCGATCCGTCTGTTCCTCGCTACTTTCGCCCGTCCCTTCCTTTGTCCGTTCATTCCTGCTGGTTGTGTTGGTGGTAGTGGTGGTGGTGGTTGTGGTGATGGTGGTTGTGGTGGTAGTCGTGGTGGTAGTCGTGGTGGTGGTAGAGATGGTGGTGGTGGTTATAGTGGTTGTTGTAGTAGTGATGATATTGGTGGTGATGATGATGGTGATGGTAGTGATGGTGGTGGTAGTGATTGTGGTTATTGTAGTGGTGGTGACAGTGATGGTGGTTGCAGTGGTAGTGGTGATGGTGGTGGTGGTGATAGTGGTGGTAGTGGTTGTAGAATTGGTGATAGTGATGGTGATGGTGGTATTGGTGATCGTGGTGGTAGTGATGGTGGCGGTGTGGTAGAATTGACGCTGGTGGTTGTGGTGATGATGGTTATGGTGATGGTGGTGGTAGTGGTGGTGGTGGTGGTAGTGATGGCGATGGTGGTGGTAGTGATTGTAGTTATGGTTGTGCTGGTGATAGTAATGGTGGTCATGGTGTTGGCTGTGATGGTGGTGGTGGTGGTGATGGTGATGGTGGTGGTAGTGATTGTAGTTATGGTTGTGCTGGTGATAGTAATGGTGGTCATGGTGGTGGCTGTGGTGGTAGTGGTGATGGTGGTAATTGTACGCACTCCGTGGTTCGAGTAATTCACTAGTATACGTCAACATTATGTTGTGGCAGGTACGGCGCCCACATAACGGCCTGCAGAAAAGATGTCTGATCTTTTTCCAGCTCCCAATCCACATGCATGTGTGTGCTAACCTCCTAAAACAATACTTTCCAACACAGTTCTTTATTAACCACTGAGACGTGACGGTACGCCCAAAGTATAGTATATGTGGGTGGGTTGATTGATTGGTTGGTTGAAAGTAGTTAGTAGTTGTAGTTATGTTTGTAGTAGTAGTTACGTTAGTAGTAGTAGTAGTAGTAGTAGTAGTAGTAGTAGTAGTAGTAGTAGTAGTAGTGTAGTAGCAATTAGTTAGTAGTAGTAGTTAGTCAGTTGTAGTTACTTAGTAGTAGTAGTAGTAGTAGTAGTAGTAGTAGTAGTAGTAGTAGTAGTAGTAGTAGTAGTAGTAGTAGTAGTAGTAGTAGTAGTAGTAGCAGCAATTAGTTAATAGTAGTAGTTAGTCAGTTGTAGTTACTTAGTAGTAGTAGTAGTAGTAGTAGTAGTAGTAGTAGTAGTAGTAGTAGTAGTAGTAGTAGTAGTAGTAGTAGTAGTAGTAGTAGTAGTAGTAGTAGCAGCAGCAATTAGTTAGTAGTAGTAGTTAGTCAGTTGTAGTTACTTAGTAGTAGTAATAGTAGTAGTAGTAGTAGTAGTAGTAGTAGTAGTAGTAGTAGTAGTAGTAGTAGTAGTAGTAGTAGTAGTAGTAGTAGTAGTAGTAATAGCAGCAATTAGTTAGTAGTAGTAGTTAGTCAGTTGTAGTTACTTAGTAGTAGTAGTAGTAGTAGTAGTAGTAGTAGTAGTAGTAGTAGTAGTAGTAGTAGTAGTAGTAGTAGTAGTAGTAGTAGTAGTAGTAGTAGTAGTAGTTTATCGGCATGACACATGATGGATGGATGGAGTGAGTTCAAAACGAGCGGGAAAAACACCTTTCTGATCTGTAATTTGGTACAGTGTGGTGGTAAATATTCTGCAGTTTTTCTTTCAGCGCCTGATTTACATTGTCAGAAAACAGAGACTATGGTCGTCTGCGAGAAGTATGATATATGACGATGTAACATCAAAGTAAATGGGAAAAGTTCTTAAACAGGTGAAACGGTGCAACAACCTGGGAAAAGTCAAGATACCTGATGGAAGATAACTTGTGCAGATTACAAAAACAATCCTATTGAAAAGTTTCGTACCCTTAAAGACGCACAACAAATGTTGATGGCAGACGAAGAAGAAGGAGAAAATGACGACGACCACTACTACCACTACCAGGACCACGTTGACCACTACTACCACTACCAGGACCACGTTGACCACTACTACCACTACCAGGACCACGTTGACCACTACTACCACTACCAGGACCACGTTGACCACTACTACCACTACCAGGACCACTTTGACCACTACTACCACTACCAGGACCACATTGACCACTACTATCACTACCAGGACCACGATGACCACTACTATCACTACCGCGACTACTGCCACTCCACGCCCACCACGTCGTGACCACGACAACCATGACTACTACCTCCACGACCACTACCATCACGACCACTACACCATGAGCACTACCACGACCATTACCAAAACCACCGCCATCATCACGACCACGACGACGACCACCAACCCACAACCACTACCAAAACTTCCACCACAACCAACACTATAACGGCTATCACTCAGACCACAACAGCGACGACCACCGCGACAATGACGATGAAGAAGTAAAAGGTGTAGAGAGCAGTAGTAGTTGTCTTAGTTTCAGAACCATTCAGTTCAACTTGCCCTATGCATGCCTGCAGAATTCTAGACCAGTGGCTCTCAATCTTTTTTTACCCGTGCCCCCCCCCCTTTTCACCATATTTTCAGAACGTCACCCCCCCCCCCTTTTTCGTATTTCCACCCTAAAAATCACCCCACACACAGTATACGTAATAATGGAAGCTAAATTTAATAGCACATACTAAAACAAGTGAAGACATCTACATAAAACGTGATTTGCGGGTCTACTTACACCATAAAATGAATTTCAGAAGGGTCAGACGTACAGAACCATAAAGTATGAAGAGAAAAACAATATCAAGTAATCGGTTCTTGTATTAACGCGATCTTGAAATAATCTTAATTCCCCCCCCCCCCCCAGAAACCCTAAAATTCCCCCCTGAGGGGGGATTCCCCACATGTTGAGAATCTCTGTTCTAGACGGTAATTGGATGTTTGCACTTGTAGATGTCAGCAAGTTTTTGTCCCTCTATTGGCCGCTTTTTTTTTTTTTTTTCATTGCAATTCGCAATCTAATTCTAGTCTCGCAACGTGGATATTCCATTATACTTTGGTCTAAATAACAAATTATATATCTCAAAAATTACTGCATTAATCAATCACATTTTATGTACAAAGTAATTGGTAATTTTTTTATTAGAACGGGTTTGTTTGGTGATGCACTGTGCCTCAGTCGATGCACGGGATTTTTACTTTATTTAGTCAGTGTGTAAAAATTATGGCAGAACATGGCAGAAAAAGCTGGCAGAAATTGCAAAATTCCTGATTACAACTGGAATGCAGGAAAGTGATCGAAATATGAATTGACCTACTTCTTTTCTTTATGTATATGTGTGCCAGTCAGTCATGTGAATTTTATGTCTCAAGCAAGAGACATCATCATCAGGTCCTTGCCGACGTGGTTCGACATCTCACTCTATCACCTGTCGTCGATCAGTTCTGTGTGTTTTTGTCTCGATCTTGCCATGTGGCCACGTCATCATTGTATTTATCTCTGTCTACCTCTTGCTCTTTATCCACGAATTTTGCCCGTTGCCACTAAGTTTTCCCGTTTTTTGCTCCACATAATGTGTGCAAAATATCTTGGCTATAGTAGTAATATTACGTCTAATTTGTTTAATCAATTTATGATTTTCATTTGTTTGTTGTAGGACTTTCCAATTGGTTTTTCTGTCAGTTTGTGGTATTCGTTACATTTTTCCCCATAAACCACTTTTACAGTGCTATTAGATGTTTCACAATTTAACTTGTTTATTGTCCATGTTTTACATCCATATAACAGTATAGGAGACAAGAGATAGACAAAGGTGAAAACCATTCATACAGAGTTCAGTACCAGGGTGCCGCAATGAGAGCCGAGGTTCCAGAGGAAGACAAGGCAGGTCCTGGTGACGAACATTCTCGAATGCGCAGGCGTACATCATAGGTACTGTGGCGTAGGGAAAAGTGAGACGCGCAGTTTCATAATACCCCGATATACCGAGCCGAGAGTTTGAAATCAGCCCGGTCTATAGGGAAGCAGATTGCGTTGTGGTTACTTCAATGGTATGAGGCGTCGTTAGTTCAGTAAGCAAAAGCAAACTTCTCAACTAAAATTGTATAGCACGTCACCAACAGCCAATACATATTGCGGTTGATTGCAGCGTCCTGTAAAGGACACGCAATCCGCTTCGACAAGAGATACGTAAACACCAGCCATACATTTCATATTCTTACATTTTTTTTGGGGGGGGGGGGGGGGGGTTCGCTCGCTTTGAACTTAAGCGTAGTACTATACATGTGCTGTTTTTTTTTAAAATTAATTTTTATTTTATTTTTCTGATCTACATCTACCACATTTCTTCGATTTCATATTCCTTCCCCCCCCCCTTTTTCCTTCCCTACCCCTTTATCATGTACCACTTCCATTTGTTCTTATATTTTCATCCTTTCATTCTTCACATCCCGTTCTTATGCCTTAATGTAGTAGTTACAGGAGGGTCTTCCCCATGAATGTATGTTGTATTTTGTGTATGTATTTGTTTTCTGATGAAGACTAGTCGCCGCAACGTCCTGTGTTTTTCGTAACTTTGTTCCGTACAGCTGCATTGTTTTGTGTTATTTTATATTGTTCTACTTCTAGTGCACTGGGCTGATTTTTGCATGTGGATTAACTTTCCCTACTACCAGAGTCCCTCGCATTCAGGCGAACCCACTGCGAATTCTGGGTTACCTTATGGCAATATTTGTCATGCGATTAATTCCACCTGTGTTTGTGGATCGCTGTTTACATCTTCTGGCGGCTCGGCACAGTAAATGCTAGCATGATAAATTAGATAGTGAGATGGAAACAAGAACTAAACAAGCCAATAACGTTACACATCAAATTGCACCCATTCTGAAACATCCAGCTATCCTCATGGGAATTAAGAAAAACATTATAAATTGAATTTTTATACCAACGTTGTGCAATAAATGCCAGACATGGGCACTAACTAAAGAACAAGAAAGAAAACTCATTACTTGTGACATGAGATGTCTTAGAACAGCAGCGAACAAATCAAGAAAGGACCATATTAGAAATGAGGAGATCTATAAAATATTTGGAGCAGCACCAGTAGTTACATTCATTGATAGACAAAGACTAACAGGTTCGGCCACTTAGTGAGAATGAACCCAATGTCGCCAGCAGCAAGAACATACAACATGAAAATGTAAACATCAAGCGGCAGGGGAAGACCTCGAAAAACATGGATCGACGGAGTCATCATCATCATCAAGTGCCCTGGCGTAGGAGTTCATGTCTCTCCACAGATCTGGGTCTTTGGTGTTCTGGATCAACTTTGCCGATGATATTACTCTATGTCACCGTCTCATTCCATCCAACATCATTTCTCTTGGCCTGCTCTGCCTCTCTTCCCCTCGATCTTTCGAGTTATCACGCTGTTCTCCAATGCCTATCTTCTCATCATATGACAAAGAAAGCCCTGTCTTATTGTTGTATAAAATGTCCTAGTTTCATTAGCCTCTTTCATGCAATCGTTGTTAGTTACTCTGGCTGTCCAAGGAATTCGCAACATTCGTTTCAGGAACCACATCTCTGTTGTTTCTAAGTTCTTCCTAATTTGTTCATTTACATTCCAAGATTCACTACCGTACAGCAAAACAGGTTCTACATAGGATTTCAGCACGGAGTCAACACCTTACAAATCTACACTACAAGATACCAAGCGACTGAGCGAGCCCTAGTTCGTAAACTAATCATAAAGTACCTCTGAATTCGTAGTGGGTTCGCCTGATACCGAGCTACACTGTTAATAGGGAAAGAGGCACTCTTCCGAATTCCGGTCCCAAATAGTTCTGCAGTGAATAAGTGATTAGGGTTAGGGTTAGGGTTAGGGTTAGTTATATAAAATTATTCACTGCAGAACTATTTGGGACCGGAATTCGGAAGAGTGCCGGGAAAGCTAATCCACGCGCAAAATGCAGTCCAGTGCTACTAGAAATAGTGTGTATGGACTACGCTTGAGTTCAAAGCGAGCGAGCGCACAATTTAAAAAAATCAAAGTCTGCGACGCTTAACAGCATAGAACAGTGAAGGACAAAAGAACAGAAGTCAGATATACCGCACCAATGTTAGGAAAATGTTTAAATGGGGTGTAAAGACGAGGGGATCGACTTATTGCACTGGGTTTTTTTTTTATCCCAGATCGTCCGGTCTCTTTTCACCGAGCGGCCTGCTGAAAGTGTCGCACAAAGCACGGACTCCGTAGCTCCAGCGACGACCCCCAGGAATCTATGAGGAAATTGCACTCGTGAACCGAATGACGGAGCTAGGAATCGAACTCACAACTTTCGGAGCTCGAGGCAGTTTGCTTAACCACTTCACCACGGAGACTCTTAAAACAAACCGAACAAGACGAAAAACAAGCAGAAATATTACCGTCAGTGGGTGGTATAATCCGTGGATCGCCTGGGATTCAAGCCCATTGTAATCCTGTTGTCTCTCAGAAACACACAAATCACTTTAGCTTCCCCGAGAATGTCAAAAGTTAGCCAATTTAAACGGTAGATTTATCGAGTCCGAACACTTAACCAACGTACAAAGTGTTTTTTCCCCCCTAAGTCTGAAATACTAGTCGATTTAAACAGTGGCGTTTCTTGGAGTCTGAATTGCTAGAAAATTTAATCCGTGGCTTTTCTTCGAGTCTGAAATAACAGACAAATTACCTCCTCTTCTTCTTCCTTCTTTCGCTGGAAATACGTCACATCTTTCTTGCACCTCACAAGTCAGTGTGTCAGATTTCGGCATACATTTGTGTACGCTTTGCTTCTTCTACACAGATTCCACGCCAGGCAACGGACTTTATCTACCCTCGAGACAATTTACAAAGTGTAGTTTGATATCTTTTTTTAAATTTTTTGCTTACTTGAAACATTAGCACGTGTAAATGCATTCTCTTTTAAATATCTGATGAAAACACACATTTGTTAAGCGGTGTCTTTTAATAAAATCAAAGACGATTAATTAATAATAATACTACGTGTTTCATTTCTGCTTAGTTATTTTATGTTATTTCACTCTTGAAAATTGCATCAATTCAACGTCGACTTTTTATTCACATCAAAGCCACATACCGGTAAAAAGATGCCTTTAAAAAAAAAAAAATCTTTTATTTTTGTTAAACACCAACCAACTAAAAGAAATTATTCCTTTCTTTTCCAAAAACTCAAACCGATAAAAAACAAAACAAAACGTGACTCTTCCTCTTATCTGACACAATAACTAATTGAGGGTAAGTTTACTAGTCTCTGAATAAACATTAAACAGTTAGTTGCGTGGCCATCACAGCATTTATTATCTGTTTGTGATTTACTTGGCAAAGTTACATTCTACTAGTTAAATCAAACATTAAAAAACTAACAGAGAGTGATATTTTGTTTCTTCTTATCGTAAACACGCAAAGATAAAAGTGTCTTTTCTTTTAATCTGAAACAGTTAAAAATGACTGTTCACTGTACAAAGGTTAGCCGCATGTCTATCACAGGAAGTAGCAATCTACCCTATAATTTATTGATTGTTTGTGATTTTACTAGGCTATTTTACGTTCACTAGTTAAATCAAATATTAACAAACTAAAAAATCATTTTTGTTTTCTGCTGATCATAAACACGTACCGATTAAATTGAATTTTCTTTAAGCCGGAAAAAATCCAAAAACAGTGATTTATCTTATCACAAACACTAAGCAATTAACAATAATATGACACACCAACGGATACAAATTTCTGTTTTCATCCGAAACATAAACAGGTAAAAAGTGAGCATCATTTTATGTTTATTTTTACCCCAAATTTTATTTTTTGCACTGCGGAATCCAAACAGCGCAACTGCCCACTCCAACGGTATCTCGCGAATTAAATGGGCCGGCGTACACAACCTGCAAGAACGCTAACTGGCAACCACACTGATTTCACCCGCACGTCCTCCGCTCCCATTTCTCTCACTACCGGCTGGTCGTCGGTTAAACTGTCGCGATTAGAAACCGAATCCCAACAGCCGGTGACGGACTAGCCGGCTCGCAGCAATGGTTTCTCCTCTGCTGGGTGAACCAACACGGCGAGCCGTCGGAACGGAGGATTTGTCTTCGTTCCCGCGGCGACACGGTTCGACGTGTGGAAGATGTCATTTGAAGACCCACTTCACTGTTGCAATGTTGTCAGGTTATTGGTGCACTTCCCTGCCGTTGTGGTGGTAGGGGTGCAGACATCAGAAGTGGTTTGTTTTTTTGTTTTGTTTTGTTTTGTCTACCCGCCCAGTGCCACTTTGGGGTCGACCTAGTCGCACTTATGCCTCTTCTGCTCCTCCTTTTTCTGTTTTTCTGCTTCAGCTGCTGCTTCCTCTTCTTCTTCGTCTTGTTCGTATCCTTAAGTTACCACTACTACTACTACTGTACTACTACTACTACTACTACTACTACTACTACTACTACTACTACTACTACTACTACTACTACTACTACTTCCCTACTACTACTACTACCACAACTACTACTGTACTACTACTACTGTACTACTACTACTACTGTACTACTACCATTATTACTACCACTACTACTACTACTGTACTACTACTACTACCACTACTACTACTACTACTACTACTACTACTACTACTACTACTACTACTACTACTACTACTACTACTACTACCACTACTACTACTACTGCACTACTACTACTACTACTACTACTACTACTACCACTACTACTACTACTACTACTACTACTACTACTACTACTACTACTACTTCTACTCTTCGCGTGATTCTTCACATTACTACTACTACTACTACTACTACTACTACTACTACTACTACTACTACTACTACTACTACTACTACTACTACTCTTCGCGTGATTCTTCACTTTACTACTACTACTACTACTACTACTACTACTACTACTACTACTACTACTACTACTACTACTACTACTACAACTACTACTACTACTACTACGACTACTACTACTACTACTACTACTACTACTACTACTACTACTACTACTACTACTACTACTACTTCTACTCTTCACGTGATTCTTCACATTACTACTACTACTACTACTACTACTACTACTACTACTACTACTACTACTACTACTACTACTACTACTACTTCTACTCTTCGCGTGATTCTTCACATTACTACTACTACTACTACTACTACTACTACTACTACTACTACTACTACTACTACTACTACTACTACTACTACTACTACTTCTCTTCGCGTGATTCTTCACATTACTACTACTACTACTACTACTACTACTACTACTACTACTACTACTACTACTACTACTACTACTACTACTACTTCTACTCTTCGCGTGATTCTTCGCATTACTACTACTACTACTACTACTACTACTACTACTACTACTACTACTACTGCTGCTGCTACTATTACTACTACTACTAGTACTACTACTACTACTACTACTACTACTACTACTACTACTACTACTACTACTGGTATGGGCGTCGGTCGTTTAAACAGCAATGGTAAACTATTGAATGTCTGGACACCTCCAAATAATGGTGAGGTCGAATGTGACTCCCTGTAAAGACACGGAACTCCATGTCACCTTTACATATTCACAGCTAGAAATACCGAGAACGAGGGCTTGCAGAAACGAGTTGTCATATCGATGTAGGTCACCAATCGTGTCAATGTTAGGCCACGATTGACACGTAAGCGGTAGTGATGCTGGAGTCTTTATGTCAGATCTGAGATCACTAGAAATAACTTAATATGGCTCAGACTTTTGCTACAACTACTAAAATAGTACTGTAAATATCACAGTATGGAGCGGCGTGTCTAATATATTACCTTGTCGGCGTCAGGCTGAGAGGTAACTGGTTTGAATCCCCGCATCGGGTGCAGCAATTTCACAGGTAGTACCGTCTATTTACTGGCCGTAAACGTGCCAAAAAATCACTAAAAGCCAAAAATGCTGGGATTGACTGTCTTGTTCTGTAAAGAATATGCAACACACTTTAACTGTCTACTGTCAGACGGCAGTAGTAGTAGTAGTAGTAGTAGTAGTAGTAGTAGTAGTAGTAGTAGTAGTAGTAGTAGTAGTAGTAGTAGTAGTAGTAGTAGCAGCAGTAATAGTAATAGTTATAGTAATAGTAGTAGTAGTAGTAGCAGCAGCAGCAGCAGCAGTAGTAGTAGTAGTAGTAGTAGTAGTAGTAGTAGTAGTAGTAGTAGTAGTAGTAGTAGTAGTAGTAGTAGTAGTAGTAGTAGCAGTTGTTATGATAGCAGTAGTAGTAGCAGGAGTAGTAGTAGTAGTAGTAGTAGTAGTAGTAGTAGTAGTAGTAGTAGTAGTAGTAGTAGTAGTAGTAGTTGTTGTTGTTGTTGTTGTTGTTGTTGTAACAGTAGTAGTAGAAATAGTAGTAGTAATAGTAGTAGTAATTGTAGTAGTAGTAGTAGTAGTAGTAGTAGTAGTAGTAGTAGTAGTAGTAGTAGTAGTAGTAGTAGTAGTAGTAGTAGTAGTAGTGGTGGTGGTAGTGGTGGTGATGGTACTAAGACCCGACTAAGTACACTCGCCACTGGCTTCTTAAATCACACACTTCCCTAGTCCCTTGGCTATTGAGATCGGATGCATAGTCTTGAAGGCGGAAAACTGGAGGTCCCGTGGACAAGTTGCGGACATTAAACACCACCCCACAGTTGGGAATCGAAAAGAGTAGTGGTAATTCCCTGAGGACCATCATACTTTGTAGGCCGGATTGCACGAAGAAATAGGTTTCTAGTCTTTCCCTCTCTTAGAGGACATCGAGCTAACATCAATGTAGCCTCCTAACGATTACGCCAACCTGTGCAGTGAGTTAATCAGTCAATAAATCAGGCGCCGTCTCCACAATGAAGGCTGGCTGCAATGGATCTCGAACACTGCCTGTCGCTTTTGTACATTCTGTCCGAATGTTGTTCGTCCTTCTCTTGATGCCATTTTGCCACTTGTACCGCTGTCTACCTCTTGCTCGCTTGCCTTCGACCTTCGCCTCTTGGTTTTTATAAGAGTGTTATGCGTGAACACTGGATGTGTTGCGGATAATTTACGGGCACAATTAGCAATCCCGCATACCGCGTTCGAAACACAGCTGCGGGTGATTTGGCAGCAGACCGCTTTGTGCCGATTTTCATATAATGGTATGAGTGCCGGTCATTCAGAACGTCATGGCAAGTAATGACGTAAACTTGCCAAGAAAACACGAACAGTCAAACAATGCTGGTGTTGACTGCAACGTCCTGTTAAAGGAAATGCAACTGACATATTTGTTTTAAATCTGTGAACAGTTTCTGTTAAATTGAACACCCGTTTAGCCTTAAAGTAATTCGACAAGGCTGACCTGGTCTGCCCGCGAACAGATTAGGCTAAGCACCCCCAGGTCTCGGCTGAGCTAACTGGGAAATAGGTTAAAGTCAATTCAACTGTAACAACTGTGAACTCCGGACATTAAACAAGCTATTATGATGACCTGCTGCTAAGGGTTGTTTGGTGTTTGCGCATGCAGGGTGTTGAGGAGGGAACCGTAAAATGTAATTAATTCTGTAATTTTGCGCCGTTAGATGTGTATTTAAATGTGGATGAAGGACCTCCCGTCCATGTTAACCGGCGCTGCAAGGAAGGCGCTGCGAATGCATTTCCCAATCCGGTATACCAAGTTCAAAACACAGCTGCGGGCGATTTAGAAGCTGTGGGGTGTGGATTTTAATTTATGAGAATATTTTGTTAAAAGTCTAGGGGATTTGTTTTGATTCTCTATTATTTTAGCCACTTGAGGTGATCATGGAATTCTACCAGAAACCCAAGAAGGAAAAGGCTTCACTCCTGTTCATAGCTGTATTTCTGAGAACTTCTCCATTCCCACTTATCACGCTCTAAAGTTTATCTAGTGCTAGGAGACATTGATTGTTCACAACATATAAACAACCCCTGGTGAACACCACATTTACTTGATGTACACATCACAAATTTTTGGACAAACGGTTCAAGTATTAAATCAAGATCTGCAGTTACATATATATGTGTAATGAACACTATGCATTTTCAGACAGGCATGGGAATGATTTGCATTATCACAACATAGTACCCAGTGTCCCAAGAAAAAAACAAGGTTATTACAAACAACACAACAACCACAAATTGGTTCTGCTAACTTGACTTATTTTACCTATATAAAAGTACCACATTGGTCTAAGTGCAGAAAACCTAACATATAAAACAGTTGTTTCTGACACCCTTTACAAAAGTCTCATGTTTAAAAATAATGAGTTGGTGTCAAAATACTATACCATAACCTTCATTGAAAAAAAGCTACTGACCTGTTACATCCATGGCATAGAAAAAAAACACATATAAAAAGCAGTGGGTACTCAATTAACTAATTAATAGAGTCCTTTATCTCCTGGTGTGCGGTTAAGTGTTCATCTCCTATGTAGATTAGATCCTATTCCCATTATCTAGGTACCGAAATCATGCACTCAGTTGTGTTCCTAATATGTTTATCCACTGGTAATTGGTTGGGGAATATTTATAATCCCTACTCCAGGAATTGAAATATCACACACCACATATCCCCTCCGTTGGGGCTAGAATCACGAATATTCTGTTGCAGTAGGTTCGGTGTCTCTTTGGTGAAATTTAGGCCTTGGTTGGTTTTACTTTCCAGAATTTCCACTTAAGCTTGCAGAAGGTACTTTCCCATCTCACCATACATGGTGCCAAGTAGACGACCATTCAGCTGCTTTTGCTTCCAATATCAGAATCCCAATGTTCACAAAGATGTTACACCCACCAAGACGCAAGTCTATAACCCATGGCATATAGGTTGACATTGGACCAGCAAAGAGTTAGTCATTGTTATCTAGTCCAGTGTAGGAACATATATGGCTGAGAGGCATCTCATGGTAGTATCTGTGAATAGGTCCCGAATTGATCTATACCTACATTGATCAGAAGATGAATAAATCCAGCACAGAACCAGGGTTGCAAACAATCGGATGCTTCCTTTTGTTGCAGATGTAGAGGCATTTACTCCGCTAGCTACTTTCATATGGTCACTGAGTTAATCCTTAGCTTACTCTCTCTGCATTTCCTTCTAATCGAGATCTATTTTACTCTAGAATCCTTATTAGTAATTCTAAGCTGATGTGTTTGAGTTTCACTCTGTATTTGTTGCTTTGGTGTTGAATTACGAGCAATCTTGTGTTGTTTGGCGTGCATTGATCGCCGTCTACCTCCCTCCAGGTTTTAGACTATTTTCAACTTGGCAACTTACATTTTTATGTAGGTTCAGACGTACTGTTTCCTACTTGATATAATTAGTTCTGAACTGTTATATTAATTCTACTAGCTGGCTTCCTGATTGAAATTCCAAATCTAGTAGACATCAAGCAATTCTTCAGCTATATGCCCCAACTTGCGTGGCTTTTACACAGCTATATTCCATTCTTCTAACATGGCTTAGCTGTATAAGTCTTAGGCGTTTCCTCTCTCTTCACCGTCAAGAGGTTCGTCCTATCTATAAACAGCATCTATTTCAAGAGTTATTTATTTAATTGTTGCTTCCACCGATTAATATCAGTTATTGAAGCTCATCTCTGTCAGTCTGGATCTGCTTTCACATATTTAATGCTGGCATATCATCCAAATCAGAAATGAGATGTAGAAATCTGTTTCGTCTTGCGATTGATTTCTGATTCATCTACCTATTAGTAGGCTTTGAGCATTATGTAGAATTTAGTTACTCGGTTAGATTAAAGAAAATACAATTGAGTCGCTCGCCTCTTTTGTACTACTTATTTTGCCCTTTTTCATTCTTCCCTTATGAGAATATTAATGTTAGTTAGGCAATTTATGAACAAACTGTACGTAAGCTAATCGCTAACTAAAAAGCTGTTTCACTCCTCTTTTTGTTGAGGACTTCTCATAGTAAACATTTCACTTAATGAGGATTAAACTGGAAATTCCAATTTATTAGTTAATTCTTTAATTATACATTTTACATACCTATATGGTCTGTTTCCGCTACCATTAATAATGGAATCGGGGTGGATAATTTAAAGAAATACCTTATATTCTTTTGGGTCTTTAAGTGAGTTGATCAGTTTCACTTAAATCACCTGGTGAATATTTTGGTTTTGACCCTCATTAACATATGGGCCATCTGAGTTAGTTATTAATACTACTCATATCACCGGTGGGGTAGAATAAGTGTCGGTATGGCTTTTCTTCCTAAGTATCCATCATTTATTCACTTTACTTTACTACTGGTGTTGTAGAACATGTTATGTTATATGAAAGAGGATTAAATTAGGGTGCCCATAAATACTGCAAATTCTTACAATATTCCTTCCCTTCCATTAACCATGTCTACATTTTTGCAAGTGGTGAGTCCATTTCATTTAGTTACTGCTATTTTTCCCTGGTTTAAATTCATCTCCCATGTATTATTTACTGCTCCAATGAATCATAATTTGTTGATTAAATTTTTCCCTTAAAAAATTTATTGGATTTTTAACTTATCTGTCCTAATCATCTATAAAATTGTCTATCATTCTCTGCTGCCATGGTAATTTTTCAATATTACATGAATTATACAAGCAGATCATGCATGAAAATACAATGATAATCAATGACAAAATAGTTAATTAACACATGATTCATATGTTGGAACATAAACCTTACGGATACATAATATAGTAGTGTGATCATGACTACACCACTTTTAAACCATTTAAAGAGAATCCCAGAGTAGCAGAACCATACACCAAACACCAAATGGGAATGACTATGAATTCTAAACATTCACCGAATTACCTATCTTATGTGAGTTTACAATCCCAGAGATCTTACTACTAGAGGTTCATAACTGGACTTAAATTCCCATCAATAAGATATAAAATATGAGTTTTAAAAAAATCTCATACACAACAGACCAACTACATGTACATCTACCAGAGTCAAGATATCACCTGTGAACAGTTTTGTACCAAAAAACCTATATTTATCTGAGCCATTATGAGTTCAAATAGCCCTTGACTCAGCTCATTCTTATGAATGATTAGGTCTGTTAACTAATACTATAACATTCTGAAGTGACTTGGTTTTCCTGCGAGAGGTTTACCCTAAATTCATATACCCACAATAATACACTAATTGTGATGTTTACCATTAGTTTTATTTCACGAACTAATCCAATACTAGGTGAAGTCCGTACCGGGCGAGGCCACACTTGTGGGGTGTGGATTTTAATTTATGAGAATATTTTGTTAAAAGTCTAGGGGATTTGTTGTGATTCTCTATTATTTTAGCCACTTGAGGTGATCATGGAATTCTACCAGAAACCCAAGAAGGAAAAGGCTTCACTGCTGTTCATAGCTTTATTTCTGAGTACTTCTCCATTCCCACTTATCACGCTCTAAAGTTTATCTAGTGCTAGAAGACATTGATTGTTCACAACATACAAACAACCACTGGTGAACACCACATTTACTTGATGTACACATCACAAATCTTTGGACAAACAGTTCAGGTATTAAATCAAGATCAGCAGTTTACATACATGCAAGTGTAATAGTCACATTGAATCTCATTTACAGGCATGGGAATGAGTTGCATTATCAAACACATTTACCCCCTTTTTACCCAAGAAAAACAATGTTATTACAAACAACACAACAACCACAAATTGGTTCTGCTAACTTGACTTATTTTACCTAGATAAAAGTACCACATTGGTCTAAGTGCAGAAAACCTAACATATAAAACAGTTGTTTCTGACACCCTTTACAAAAGTCTCATGTTTAAAAATAATGAGTTGGTGTCAAAATACTATACCATAACCTTCATTGAAAAAAAGCTACTGACCTGCTACATCCATGGCATAGAAAAAAACACATATAAAAAGCAGTGGGTACTCAATTAACTAATTAATAGAGTCCTTTATCTCCTGGTGTGCGGTTAAGTGTTCATCTCTGTCACAGAATGATGATAGTTTAGTGATTCCCAGATAAAATATTAAATGTAACATTTAATGGCAATATAGGAGAAGGGTTAACAATCGATTCGTTCAATCTGAGAGAAGGATAAATGGAAGGTTAGTGACCGAATATAAAAATAGGATACCGTGTAAGGAGTCATTGACCAGCTCTGTCAACGGGAAAACGAACGGACAGAACGACGGGGGAAAACTTCGACCAACAGCGGGAGACGGTGATCAAAGAATAGATCTCTTTGAAGTGCGACGTGCGATGAACGAGGGAAACAGCTTAGGAACAGAAAGGAACGAGCAATTAACAATACGTGAATTCACAGACGTTTGAGGTGGGGACTTACGGCAAATTTGATTGTAGATCAAACAAACAACGAAGGATTGGACACTGAGTATAAATTGGCAGAAAATTGGTTTTGTATTTAGTGTGCTACCAAACTGGACGGAAAGCTGGATTTATGTGTCCTGTAAAGGAAAAGAAATATCCTCCCTTATAATGGGATAGGGTGCTTATGTGCGGATAAATTTCGATTCGGGGACTTACATTAATTCTATATATATATAAGGTAACACTAATATTAGAGTAATATTAGCATAGGAAAATATGTGTTTGTGCTTAGGGTTTACTATTGCTTTCTATTTAGTGAATAGTTTAGACTTTAGTGAATTCTGCTGTTTATGTCTGTGTAGTCTTTCGGAAGCTGTTCATTACGGCTGGAGAAAGACAATGACATAAACAGTAATATGAAGCAGACTTAAATCATCTGATTTAATGTTTATTACCCAGGTTCCACTACACAGCCTGACATATCAAAGAAGATAAACCAGTACATCTCTTGTACAGAGAAAGCCGTGTTGATAATAAAGGAAAGAACTGTCACTTTAATCAGTCACTTCACAGGTGCAGTGAAAATATGTCACTATAGCCAATTCAACCTAAACAGTCAATAAGAGGGGGTGACATAACGAATGGCAAGAAATATGTTTTGGTGAAGTTCAGTGAAAGACCTTTATTCAAGCAGAGCAAATAGGCTAAAATATAGCGCAATTAGGTAATCACCTAAAAGAAACCTTGAAGAACACAAGAACATTTAACATAGAAATAGACATTTATATACAGTGATGATGTGTATTCAGTGGTGGACTATAGTCCCTTCCAAAACAGGACATATCTGAACTTCAGTGGCTTACCTTTATTGGATTATGTTTCTGATGATAAAACATTGACAATTGTTTTCCATAATTGGATTAAGTCCAGACTCAAGCCGGAAAGGAGGATCCAGGGTGAGACCGTTTCAATTCTATGTGAATGTCTGATGTTTTGGCCGTTTGAATAGGCTAGAGAAACTACGAAGACTAACGTCTACAAGTCCTATCTTGCACTCACATTAGCAGACACTAACAACTACAGATACACATTCAATACATACAACTGACATAGTTTTCAACAATAAACAGGTTATTAATTGTTGGAGGAAACTGTTGTCGGGGTATGTTATGAAGGAGAGAGAGAGAGAGAGAGAGAGAGAGAGAGAGAGAGAGAGAGAGAGAGAGAGAGAGAGAGAGATAGTGTTTGAAAGACGGAAGGGAGGAATGTAGACAAAAGTCATTCAATACTCCCAATAGTACAAGGATATTAAAGATGTGCTTGTCGAGTCCACTTTCCTCCAGGGACGATAAGCGACAATCTCCTATGTAGATTAGATCCTATTCCCATTATCTGGGTACCGAAATCATACACTCAGTTGTGTTCCTAATATGTTTATCTACTGGTAATTGGTTGGGGAATATTTATAAACCCTACACCAGGAATTGAAATATCACACACCACATATCCCCACCGTTGGGGCTAGAATCACGAATATTCTGTTGCAGTAGGCTCGGTGTCTCTTTGTCACTGCTGTTAGTTTTATTACACGTAGTATAACTCCCATAGTTTAGTTGACCTCGACGATTGATGGTTCATCAGGCGGTACCTCCCAGAAGTTAAACAGGTTATCCTTTTTGTATCTGTGTACTAGGTATATCATTTTTACATTCTGATAATGAAGTCTATCCTGGGTAATCTGACTGGAGTCAGAATATCAAACGCTGAGTGTCTATCATCTTCGATTCGAATGTGTCTTTCGCTGGCTATGGACGCTAATGATTGCAGCAGTAAACATGGTTGTGTTGGCCCAGACTTTGTTTTAGGACAGGTTGTTATTTATCTTCTACTGGCTGTTGACCCAGTTTCCAGTTGATAGTGATGCAACGCAGTCCCACCAAATTCAACCACTACTTGCTTCTCTTCTATAGAAAAGGGATGACAAGAATACAACACGAGCATTAACCTACTGTTTTATGTTAACATGGTTATGACATCATTACAAATAAAAGTACAACCAACAAGACGAGAAGGGGAAAAGAGTGGGTGTCCACGTTCCACTGTCCCTCGTTGGTTGGTGTAGGGCCATTCTGACTCTTAATAGTGAGTGAGGTATCTTTTCACTCTATGTTTTGTTGAGATTGTTACTATGAACTATTTGATGAACGAAGCCATTCTGTCCATCCGAACATGTTGATATTGCCTCTCTCTCTCTCTCTCTCTCTCTCTCTCTCTCTCTCTCTCTCTCTCTCTCTCTCTCTCTCTCTCTCTCTCTCTCTCTCTCTACTTGAAAAGAATAACCCATCCATAGGCTATTTTGTTTCCTCTTATTTACTGACATGCACAAGGATTCTTCCATCAACATCCTCATGTCCCCAAGGGTAACATTAAAATGCATATTCCCACAGTAAGGAGTAACAATCAGAACAGAGAAAAATTCTCATAATCAGAGAAAACATACATGTACATTTCTCTGATATTAAGTACATGATAATCATACATAATAATTAATCATAATGATGATGCAAGGAGCCTATGTTTTTGGATTTCCTCAGGAGCTAATCCATAAACTAAAATAAACTATTTTCCCCCACTGTTTACCGCAGTATGAGATTAGTGACCGCTGTGATATATTTTGCCAATTACTGCTATTATTCGGAGTGTATTTCTTAGAATAACTTATGCCGCATGGTCCAGTCTTCTGAATATTGCAAGCAATTTATTCACATCAATCTTCGCTTCTGTTCCTACTACAGTGAGGTGATGCGGATTGAAGGCACATCCTATCCGAACATTTATTTATGTCCCGTGTTTGTTTCCTTTGTTCTTGAATTTATATTCTCAAACATGGCAATTCCCTAGCACTATTTTATGAAATGATTACATGTCCCTCACTCATAGTGAGTGGTTACTAATCTGTTAACAAAAGGATTGTACTAAAATTTAGCACTATAGTTCCAAGTTACATATTAGAATGTGGCAAAGCATTTTATCCCCTGACTAAGAGTCAGGAATATGCGTAATCATTTGTATGTCCCCGCATGGATAAGAATTCATTTGAAAATGTTCTTTAGAGTTCAATCTCTATAGTACATAGATTATTTGCAGATTTCTAAGCATAAATAGTGATATATAGTCCACAATGCATAGACGTTATTTTTCAAAGGACTATGAAATTGGCAGAAACTTCTACTATGAAGTATGAATCATGAGTCTGCTCCCAATTTAAAAAGAGTTTCTGAATGTGTTTCTGACATGAGAGTTGATACTCTACATAATATTTATCTATATCTATAAAACAGAGTGTATGTTTGTTTGTTTGTGGGTTTGTGAATTTGGATGCGTTCGATAACGGTACATCCGATTGAGATGAAATTTTCTACACGTCTTCCTTTCATTCCTGTGCAACTGACTATAATAATTTCTGAATGTAAAATCTTCGACTTATTTAATAACATTTACTTTTCCATTTTCATTATATAATGTCTATATAGCAGGGGCACTTCACTCTAGAAAGGTTATTTCAAGGGGCATAACTTTTAATAACATTTCTATATACTTTATAGTCATATTGTTGGACTTACCTGCACTATTGTTAAACTCTTTGTCTATAGTTATTTTTAGGCATATGAGTTATATTAAATAATGATATAATCTTTAAGGTATTTTTAAAGTTTGCATAAAAATAATGCATTATGCATAACATTTTAACCCATCTTTTTCTGCTTACAAAACTTATCAACTGTCATGTCGGAGATTAAAAACAGTTTTCATTAAAAGCCCCACCAGGGACTGGGTGAAGCCGGGCCGGGACAGACAGACAGACAGACAGACAGACAGACAGACAGACAGACAGACAGACAGACAGACAGACAGACAGACAGACAGACAGACAGACAGACAGACAGACAGACAGACAGACAGACAGACAGACAGACAGACAGACAGACAGACAGACAGACAGACAGACAGACAGACAGACAGACAGACAGACAGACAGACAGACAGACAGACAGACAGACAGACAGACAGACAGACAGACAGACAGACAGACAGACAGACAGACAGACAGACAGACAGACAGACAGACAGACAGACAGACAGACAGACAGACAGACAGACAGACAGACAGACAGACAGACAGACAGACAGACAGACAGACAGACAGACAGACAGACAGACAGACAGACAGACAGACAGACAGACAGACAGACAGACAGACAGACAGACAGACAGACAGACAGACAGACAGACAGACAGACAGACAGACAGACAGACAGACAGACAGACAGACAGACAGACAGACAGACAGACAGACAGACAGACAGACAGACAGACAGACAGACAGACAGACAGACAGACAGACAGACAGACAGACAGACAGACAGACAGACAGACAGACAGACAGACAGACAGACAGACAGACAGACAGACAGACAGACAGACAGACAGACAGACAGACAGACAGACAGACAGACAGACAGACAGACAGACAGACAGACAGACAGACAGACAGACAGACAGACAGACAGACAGACAGACAGACAGACAGACAGACAGACAGACAGACAGACAGACAGACAGACAGACAGACAGACAGACAGACAGACAGACAGACAGACAGACAGACAGACAGACAGACAGACAGACAGACAGACAGACAGACAGACAGACAGACAGACAGACAGACAGACAGACAGACAGACAGACAGACAGACAGACAGACAGACAGACAGACAGACAGACAGACAGACAGACAGACAGACAGACAGACAGACAGACAGACAGACAGACAGACAGACAGACAGACAGACAGACAGACAGACAGACAGACAGACAGACAGACAGACAGACAGACAGACAGACAGACAGACAGACAGACAGACAGACAGACAGACAGACAGACAGACAGACAGACAGACAGACAGACAGACAGACAGACAGACAGACAGACAGACAGACAGACAGACAGACAGACAGACAGACAGACAGACAGACAGACAGACAGACAGACAGACAGACAGACAGACAGACAGACAGACAGACAGACAGACAGACAGACAGACAGACAGACAGACAGACAGACAGACAGACAGACAGACAGACAGACAGACAGACAGACAGACAGACAGACAGACAGACAGACAGACAGACAGACAGACAGACAGACAGACAGACAGACAGACAGACAGACAGACAGACAGACAGACAGACAGACAGACAGACAGACAGACAGACAGACAGACAGACAGACAGACAGACAGACAGACAGACAGACAGACAGACAGACAGACAGACAGACAGACAGACAGACAGACAGACAGACAGACAGACAGACAGACAGACAGACAGACAGACAGACAGACAGACAGACAGACAGACAGACAGACAGACAGACAGACAGACAGACAGACAGACAGACAGACAGACAGACAGACAGACAGACAGACAGACAGACAGACAGACAGACAGACAGACAGACAGACAGACAGACAGACAGACAGACAGACAGACAGACAGACAGACAGACAGACAGACAGACAGACAGACAGACAGACAGACAGACAGACAGACAGACAGACAGACAGACAGACAGACAGACAGACAGACAGACAGACAGACAGACAGACAGACAGACAGACAGACAGACAGACAGACAGACAGACAGACAGACAGACAGACAGACAGACAGACAGACAGACAGACAGACAGACAGACAGACAGACAGACAGACAGACAGACAGACAGACAGACAGACAGACAGACAGACAGACAGACAGACAGACAGACAGACAGACAGACAGACAGACAGACAGACAGACAGACAGACAGACAGACAGACAGACAGACAGACAGACAGACAGACAGACAGACAGACAGACAGACAGACAGACAGACAGACAGACAGACAGACAGACAGACAGACAGACAGACAGACAGACAGACAGACAGACAGACAGACAGACAGACAGACAGACAGACAGACAGACAGACAGACAGACAGACAGACAGACAGACAGACAGACAGACAGACAGACAGACAGACAGACAGACAGACAGACAGACAGACAGACAGACAGACAGACAGACAGACAGACAGACAGACAGACAGACAGACAGACAGACAGACAGACAGACAGACAGACAGACAGACAGACAGACAGACAGACAGACAGACAGACAGACAGACAGACAGACAGACAGACAGACAGACAGACAGACAGACAGACAGACAGACAGACAGACAGACAGACAGACAGACAGACAGACAGACAGACAGACAGACAGACAGACAGACAGACAGACAGACAGACAGACAGACAGACAGACAGACAGACAGACAGACAGACAGACAGACAGACAGACAGACAGACAGACAGACAGACAGACAGACAGACAGACAGACAGACAGACAGACAGACAGACAGACAGACAGACAGACAGACAGACAGACAGACAGACAGACAGACAGACAGACAGACAGACAGACAGACAGACAGACAGACAGACAGACAGACAGACAGACAGACAGACAGACAGACAGACAGACAGACAGACAGACAGACAGACAGACAGACAGACAGACAGACAGACAGACAGACAGACAGACAGACAGACAGACAGACAGACAGACAGACAGACAGACAGACAGACAGACAGACAGACAGACAGACAGACAGACAGACAGACAGACAGACAGACAGACAGACAGACAGACAGACAGACAGACAGACAGACAGACAGACAGACAGACAGACAGACAGACAGACAGACAGACAGACAGACAGACAGACAGACAGACAGACAGACAGACAGACAGACAGACAGACAGACAGACAGACAGACAGACAGACAGACAGACAGACAGACAGACAGACAGACAGACAGACAGACAGACAGACAGACAGACAGACAGACAGACAGACAGACAGACAGACAGACAGACAGACAGACAGACAGACAGACAGACAGACAGACAGACAGACAGACAGACAGACAGACAGACAGACAGACAGACAGACAGACAGACAGACAGACAGACAGACAGACAGACAGACAGACAGACAGTAACGGGAACGGGAACGGGAGCTTATATGACTACTTATATGAATTAAATGAGATGCTCCACACCAGGAGCCAGGCGATGCCGGGCAGGGTCAGACAGACAGACAGATAGTCGGGAACGGGAGAGCTTATATGACTACTTATATTAATTAAATGAGATGCTCCCCACCAGGGACTGGGTGAAGCCGGGCCGGGTCAGCCAGACAGACAGACAGACAGACAAACAAGCAGACAGACAGACTGATAGATAGACAGATCCCCTCCAGGGCCTGGGCGAAGCCGGGCCGGGTCAGCTAGTAGGTTATAAGCACTATTAGTATTAGTTAGATATAAGTTCATAATGCCTATAAAAGGTTTTAACATAGGGATTTGAAATTGTGAAAAATATGAAAAATTACAGCGTGGCCCACACATGTGCTTCAGTACTAAAAATCAAATCAGACTCTAGTTTACAAGAATTGTTGAATTATCATTCTAACTAATTCTTCATTAAACATACTGGTATATGTAATACATAAATATGTATTAATAATGTAGATTTAACGTACCATGGTTTGCAGAGAATGATATATTTTTAAGGCAAAAATGCCTTCCCTCACACGGGAAAACGTTTACATGTCTGCTCTTTGTGTTGCACTGACCAAAAATGGCTACACTGAGCCTTTGTTTTACAATCAGTCCCGGTCTTGCCGGGTACGTGAAAGAAACCTAAGGCCAAATTTTAACCTACTGCCAAATAAATTAGGCCCTGTTTTCTTTTCTACTCCTACACTAAGTAAGATACTTAAACAGTAATTATTAGGGATTTGTAATTTTAATACCCTCAATAGACAGATATTAGTAGAGACGTTTTTGTATACCACAGAAGCCTTGCGCTGGTTTTCAGAAAATCGTGTGAGTTCCTGTTGTTAAGAAAGCATTGGTAAACTACTGAAAATAAACTTGTCAAGAAATCACAGTAAAAAAAATGCTGGGGTTAACTGCGACGTCCTGTAAAGGATATTTTTTTTAATGTTGCATATCCCTTACAGGACATTGCAGTCAACACCAGCATTTTTCAGCTGCTATTGATGTACTAGACAAGTTTTACATTCAGTAGTTTGCCATTGCTTTCTGAACGACAGGCTCCCTTACCAACACGTTATAACACAACGCGACACAGTCTGCGTAAAGGATATGGGATTAGGTTTTTGTTTGCCCATGTTATTGTGAGTACCAACTAATAGTATACCCCAACAAGCAATGATGTACAGACCAAACGGAAGCAGAGGAAGAGGCCGGTCACGTAAACGATAGGCTGAGGGAATTACAGAGTCCATAGGAATCTCGATATATGAAGCCCATGAACGGGCACTCTCCCGCTGTTTATGCTTCACCTCGACACTGCAAGGTACAAGAGGAACCTGATGAGATTAGATGATTGTGACTATTTGAGAATCGTCATCATCATCTGACACCATTTGGTGAATTGCCTTGCACTGTTTGGGTCAAGCCTACGGCTCTGCTCTTCCGACTCCTACATGTAATTTTCCGGGTTGGCTTTCCCTAGCCTTCAACTGTCCACAGTCTACCTACACGGTTTATGTCTCTCTTCGCCTGGTTCTTATCCCTTGACCTGTCCGACATAAGAGACCCTACCAGTAGCTGCGTTATGGTCGCAATAGCTGTTGGGGTCATTGAGACTCGCAAATCCCTTTAGCTCTGCACAGAGAAGACACAACAGATGGGATGTTAGTAACATCAGTAAGAGGCTGGAACCTTAACTCCCAGTACGACGAGGTGGATAATGTCTTAACTATGGCATTGTCCTAAACGAAAGAACGAATGTATTAGCTAAAGAAGGAATTTAAAGGGACCAAACAGAACAACCGAGTCTCCTTCCAGGAAAGAGAACACTTATCACGTCTCCTAGAAAACTCAACCAACAGCGAGATCTTTCTTCCTTCCTTCCTTCCTTCCTTCCTTCCTTCCTCCATCGCTTCCTTCCTTCCGTTATTTCTTTCTTTCTTTCTTCGTTGTCGACCCAGTTCAGGGAAAGTACGCCACTTCCATTCATACGCCGCAAAGGTCAGTGCGTCCGATATCCGCCCAGATTCTATTTAAGGTTCACGGCCTCTAGACCAGTGGTTCTCAACCTTTTTTTACCCATGCACCCCTTCACCTGCCGGCTTCGTGGCTTATAGGTTATGAATTTTCTCCGTAATCTCGTATACTCTCGTCGGTAACGTGATGACGGTGAGAATCAGCAGTGGTTCGAATCGCATCGGTAACTTACGGGGTATGTGAGCCGGCCTCTCAGAAAGCAATGGCAAACTTCTGAGCGTAATCTTGCCAAGAAATCAACATACAGCTGAAAGATGCTGGTGTTGACAGCGATGTCCTGTAAAGGATATGCACACCAAAAAAAAAAACAACCTTCTCCTATGTTCAGAATGTCACCCCCCCCCCCCACCCCCACCTTCATATTTCCTCCCTATAAATCCCCCCCCCCTTTTTTTTACACAGTATACGTAAAAATGGAAGCTAAATTTAATAACACATACTAGAACAAGTCTAGACGTCTACATAAAGTGTGATTTGTGGGTCTACTTACGTTATAAAACTAGTTTCAGAAGGGCGAGAAGTACAGAACCGTAAAGTATGGAGGGGAAAATAATATCAAGTAATCGGTTCTTGTATCAACACGATATTGAAATAATCTTAATCTTCCCCCTCGGCCCCCCCCTCCATCCTCCCTTGCACCCTCCCACCCGTTGAGAACAGTTTGCGCTATCTACCCGTGTCTAGGTTTTCGGTGATAACCATATTGCAAAGGCAGTGTCCTTAAAACATACACTTTGCGTCTTCCAACTGTCGCATGATTTTTAACACCCCAAACTTGCACACTTCTCCCTGACACCGGATTACATAGCCCAGTACCACAGACTATCACTGATTCCATCATTAGACTTCGATTAGCCAACCATAGTCTCACACATTAGTCTTCGTGCAGCACTGCTCACTCTTGCCAAGCACACGAGCACACAGAATACACGACACACACGGTGCAACCACAAAGTCCTTTCTGGCAACAGTATAATCGACGGAGACATAAACAATTGATCGTGTTCAAGAAAGTTCAGACAGGGAGAAAGACAACT
Source organism: Cepaea hortensis (assembly GCA_963921405.1). Taxonomy (NCBI): domain Eukaryota; kingdom Metazoa; phylum Mollusca; class Gastropoda; order Stylommatophora; family Helicidae; genus Cepaea; species Cepaea hortensis. The sequence continues at coordinate 299,769,736 of OY992876.1, forward strand.
GATCAGACTATTCCGTAAAGCTGTCACCTCACATTGATGCTGCCATCAATATTTCCTCTTGTGTCATACTCTTGTGGTGGTGGTGGTGGTGGTGGTGGTGGTGGTGGTGGTGGTGGTGGTGGTGGTGGTGGTGGTGGTGGTGGTGGTGGTGGTGGTGGTGGTGGTGGTGGTGGTGGTGGTGGTGGTGGTGGTGGTGGTGGTGGTGGTGGTGGTGGTGGTGGTGGTGGTGGTGGTGGTGGTGGTGGTGGTGGTGGTGGTGGTGGTGGTGGTGGTGGTGGTGGTGGTGGTGGTGGTGGTGGTGGTGGTGGTGGTGGTGGTGGTGGTGGTGGTGGTGGTGGTGGTGGTGGTGGTGGTGGTGGTGGTGGTGGTGGTGGTGGTGGTGGTGGTGGTGGTGGTGGTGGTGGTGGTGGTGGTGGTGGTGGTGGTGGTGGTGGTGGTGGTGGTGGTGGTGGTGGTGGTGGTGGTGGTGGTGGTGGTGGTGGTGGTGGTGGTGGTGGTGGTGGTGGTGGTGGTGGTGGTGGTGGTGGTGGTGGTGGTGGTGGTGGTGGTGGTGGTGGTGGTGGTGGTGGTGGTGGTGGTGGTGGTGGTGGTGGTGGTGGTGGTGGTGGTGGTGGTGGTGGTGGTGGTGGTGGTGGTGGTGGTGGTGGTGGTGGTGGTGGTGGTGGTGGTGGTGGTGGTGGTGGTGGTGGTGGTGGTGGTGGTGGTGGTGGTGGTGGTGGTGGTGGTGGTGGTGGTGGTGGTGGTGGTGGTGGTGGTGGTGGTGGTGGTGGTGGTGGTGGTGGTGGTGGTGGTGGTGGTGGTGGTGGTGGTGGTGGTGGTGGTGGTGGTGGTGGTGGTGGTGGTGGTGGTGGTGGTGGTGGTGGTGGTGGTGGTGGTGGTGGTGGTGGTGGTGGTGGTGGTGGTGGTGGTGGTGGTGGTGGTGGTGGTGGTGGTGGTGGTGGTGGTGGTGGTGGTGGTGGTGGTGGTGGTGGTGGTGGTGGTGGTGGTGGTGGTGGTGGTGGTGGTGGTGGTGGTGGTGGTGGTGGTGGTGGTGGTGGTGGTGGTGGTGGTGGTGGTGGTGGTGGTGGTGGTGGTGGTGGTGGTGGTGGTGGTGGTGGTGGTGGTGGTGGTGGTGGTGGTGGTGGTGGTGGTGGTGGTGGTGGTGGTGGTGGTGGTGGTGGTGGTGGTGGTGGTGGTGGTGGTGGTGGTGGTGGTGGTGGTGGTGGTGGTGGTGGTGGTGGTGGTGGTGGTGGTGGTGGTGGTGGTGGTGGTGGTGGTGGTGGTGGTGGTGGTGGTGGTGGTGGTGGTGGTGGTGGTGGTGGTGGTGGTGGTGGTGGTGGTGGTGGTGGTGGTGGTGGTGGTGGTGGTGGTGGTGGTGGTGGTGGTGGTGGTGGTGGTGGTGGTGGTGGTGGTGGTGGTGGTGGTGGTGGTGGTGGTGGTGGTGGTGGTGGTGGTGGTGGTGGTGGTGGTGGTGGTGGTGGTGGTGGTGGTGGTGGTGGTGGTGGTGGTGGTGGTGGTGGTGGTGGTGGTGGTGGTAGTGGTACTTCTACTGCTGATACTATTACTACAACTACTACTACTACTACTACTACTACTACTACTACTACTACTACTACTACTACTACTACTAGATGTAATTGACTCTCTATCTGTCCGTTTGTCTGTAAGGCCAGATCTATCTATCTATCTATCTATCTATCTATCTATCTATCTATCTATCTATCTATCTATCTATCTATCTCTCTCTCTCTCTCTCTCTCTCTCTCTCTCTCTCTCTCTCTATCTATCTATCTATCTATCTATCTATCTATCTATCTATCTATCTATTGTCATTTACTTATCGATTTGTATTACTGATATTTTGTAAGATAATGTAATTGTGATTTTTTTTTAATAATCTTGTATTTTTGCTTAACTTTGACTAATTTACAATTTCTTCATGGATGAAATGTCTGAGAAGTGGCAACATTGGCTCAATAAGTCAGGAATACGCCTTGGACACTTAAACATTTGCAGCTTATTTAACAAGCTACCAGAGTTATCTTCAATTCGTAATCAAAATTTTCATTTATTCGGCCTTAGTGAAAGTAGGCTTAATGATAAAATGTCAGATGAGGACATCTCTATTAAAGGGTACAAAGTTTTTAGAAGGGATCCCTGTAGGAAACAAGAGACAGGCATAGTAACCTATGTTTCTAATTTACTAAATGCTCACCGTAGGCTAGACTTTGAAACTTGTGAAATAGAATGTATTTTGTTAGAGCTAAAACTTCAAAACCGCACACCCCTGATAATGGGCTACCTCTATCGAAATCCCAGTGCTGGACACGTCTGGTACGATAACTTCACTATCATGATGTATGTGGTTTTCGCTTCTGGGAAGGAAATTATACTACTCGGAGACTTTAACATTGACACCAACAAATCCAACATAATATGGGGAAATATAATTGCATCATACAATTTCCAACAAATAGTACAACAAGCTACTATAGTGACAAAGTCATCTTCAACAGTCATAGATCACATTTATGTAACTTGCTCAGACAACATCATAGAATGCACCGTACCCAATTGTGCAATGAGCGATCACTACCCAATATGCTGCACGTGGTCTAAAAAAGGAATTAAAACTCCTAAACATAAGCACATAAGTGTAAAATATGGAAGTTACAAAAATTTCAACCAAAACGCATTTTTACAGGACTTGCACAGTTCACCTCTAGACAATGTTTATCAGCTTCCTGACCCGGATGATGCTCTGGAATTCTGGATGAAAACCTTTATTGATGTTTTTGATAGACCTGTGCCAGTCAAGGAAGTTCGAGTAAAACACCACGTCAAACCACCTTGGATCACCCAGGAAATACTTGAAATTATGAGAGACAGAGATAAAGCACATAAAAAGCGGGATCTCAGTGCATACCGTACTCTTAGAAACAAAGTTCAATATAACATACGACAGGAAAAGAAAAATTACTTTAAGAACTTAGTAATGGATAAAACAAATAGTAAGGATATATGGAAGGCAATTAACACCTTGACAAACAAGTATAACTTCCGAAATTCTTTACCATCAAATCATATTACATGCGACCAATTCAGTAATTTTTTTCAAACTGACATAGACCAGTTGAAGGATTCAATACCTAATTCTCCTTGCAACTTATCTTTATTGTCATCGTTTTGCGAGAATAGATGCTCCCGCGATATTCTTTCTGACATACCGCTAATGACAATCACTGAAGTATTCACTTACCTCAGCAACCTAAAAAACACAACCTCATCTGGGTTAGATGGAATAAGCAACCAGATTATCCGTTGTGCTGCGCCAGTGATCTGTACATCACTAACCTATGTATATAATCAGTGTCTCACCAAAGGCCACTTTCCATCAGCTCTCAAAATTGCTAAATGTACCCTCTTCTTAAATCTGGTTCATTGGACAATGGCCTCCCGAACAATTACAGACCTATTTCCTTACTATCATCACTATCTAAGCCACTAGAAAAATACATCCATAAAGTAACCTTACAGTATTTAGTTCGCAACAAGCTTATTGTTGACAGCCAATCAGGATTTCGACCAAAATATTCTTGCCATACGGCCCTAACAAACATGATAGAAAATTGGCACCAGAATATAAACAACAACAGTCTATGTGGAACTGTGTTTATTGATTTCAAGAAAGCATTTGATATGATAGACCATGTTATTTTAATTTAAAAACTTGAAACAATGAAAATTGGCCCTAATGTAGTCACTCTAATATCATCTTTTCTACCAAACAGAAAGCAAGTAGTATCACATAATAAATCTCTGTCTCAAACCACTACCTTCAATATTGGAGTACCGCAAGGCTTTATTCTTGGCCCTCTATTATTTGCCATATATATTAACGATCTACCTTTGCATCTTTCGTCGTTCTGCGATCTATTTGCAGATGACTGTACAGTGTACACAAACGCTGAAAACTGTATTTTACTGGAGTCGTCTTTACAACAAGAATTAAATAATGTAGTTAGGTGGAGCTATTCAAACCGTATGCAAATTAACATCACTAAAACAAAAGCAATGTTATTAACAACCAGACAAAGACTTCAAACTCTAAGCTCACACACATCACTTCAACTTCACATCGATAACATGCCAGTAGAAAGTGTAATTGAGCACAAAACATTAGGCCTAATCATTGATAGAAACCTAACCTTTAATTCCCACGTTCAAGCGCTCATTAAACAAACAGCGAAAAAAGTCTACCAACTCGCCAAAATTAAAAACTTCCTTGATGAGGACACAAGGAAACTATTCTATACTTCTCATATACAGACACACTTTGACTACTGCTCCACAATCTGGGACGGTTGTTCTAATTCAAACACCAAGCGATTTTACTCACTCCAGAAACGGGCCATGAGTCTAATTTATAGCAAACATTTATCTGACAATCCTAGCCTGTATAAACGCCTTCAGTTACTACCATTCCGCAAACGCCTGCTTTTCAATAAAGCTAAACTAATTCACAAAATCCTGCATCGGAATGCCCCAAATTACCTTTGGCCATTGTTTAAATATAATGCTAGACACAGTAAACGTTTAAATATACTACACGTTCCGAAGCCTAGGATTGACTTATACAAAACAAGCTTAATGTACTCTGCAGCTCAGCTGTGGAACAATCTTCCACAAGAAATCAAAGACATCACCAATCCCTATTCATATAATCGCAAATTATTCGAACACTATCTCAATACGGATTACCTTCCCCTTTAACAATAGAGATAATAATAATAATAACAAAACCCTAGTATAACAGCCAGTCCCCTTTTTGTAGGCCAGTATATTCCACATGGCTAATAACAAGTGTCAGACCATTATCTAATATTACTGTGTCGTGTAGTTTTGATGTTCGCATTTTGCCCATGCCTTTATAATGCATATCTTTTATATTTTTGCTGTTCTTTGTTAGCCTTGAATGATGTGTGAATGAAATAATGTATGAAAGAGAGTAATAGAAGGGCAGAATGTTAGACGGGCCTGCGTGCCCAATTCTTAACCCTTTGAAAATAAAGTTTGTTCGTTCGTTCGTTCTATCTGTCTGTCTGTCTGTCTGTCTGTCTGTCTGTCTGTCTGTCTGTCTGTCTGTCTATCTGTCCGTCCTTCCGTCCTCACCTGACCCAAGACTAATGATCTTATGAGATCGCGAACAACTGCCGGAGACGCTGATCGGCATGACACATATGACCTTCGCCTACCTTTACCTTTGACACGATCGTTTCTAGATGACAAATGTCAGTCTGGTCCATTTATTCTTTGCGTAAACTATTTATTCAAAATAAATTAAAATTACTAAAAATATACATATACATGTCAGCTAAATATACTATTGTTCTGTATGATCTCCGTCAACTTGTACGGACTTGCGTCAGCGCGAAACGAGTGCGTGCATGCCTTGACTGTAACAGGTGCTGTCCTGCTCACGTAGCCATGTCTTCACTGCACGAATCACACCATCATCATCATCACACCTTGCCTCACAGAGTAAAATTTTAAGTGGACCACAAAGATAAACATCAGAGGGAGTCAGATCTGGACTATAACATGCAAGGCGGAGTACAGCCCGGCTCAATTGAAAATTGCCTGCAGTGTTTTTGACATGTATGAGGGCGTGCTTTTGTCGTGTTGCAGCAACAGTTTTGCTGGATTCTTGTTAGGTTGAGCTCAGCGGAAACGTTTGCAGAGTTATGTTAGTGTTTTGATGTAAGCTTTAGAATTGACTAACTGCTGCAAGGCCAATTGTTCACCTGTGATATCATCATGAAATATTGCATCATGTCTGGGTTGGTTGCCGTAGAAGAGTGTACAGATCGCTAAAGATCATGCAGCTCCGTCTCATCACATTCTGAAGTTTTAAACTCTGAGCTCAGCGATTGACGGTACGCCTATCGACCGCATAACGTTGATACATAGCTCACAAACATGTGTGAATGTTTACCCCAGTTTCTTTCTCCGGGACTAGAAATTGTTACAATTCACAGTTTGTATCCCAAGTCGTTTACACACACACACACACACACACACACACACACACACACACACACACACACACACACACACACACACACACACAAACGCACGCACGCACGCACGCACGCACACACCATTTTAACAGATACTGTAGGTTTTTAATTGTTCAAATGTGATGCAATTACACATAAATATACCGAGTTTCGATTTCCAATCTTGACTACCGTGATCCAGACTCAACATGTCTAGTTTATATTTCCAAAATTGACTACTCTGATCTAAACAAAACATATCTAATTTTTATTTTCAAACTTGACTTGCTCTATCTAGACTAAACATATCTAGTTTCTATTTCCATTCTTGACTACCTCTACCCAGACAAAACATATAGTTTCTATTTTCAACCATGACTACTTCTACCTAGACGACATATTTATAATTTCTAATTCCAAACTTGTCGATACCTACATAAACACAACATATCTAGTTTATATTTCCAATCTTGACTACCTCTATCTAGACAAAACATCTATTTTCTATTTCCAAACTTCACAAAAGCCAATACATTCAGCAATGCATTCTACATTTTTATCTCTAAAGATATAAACAATGTATTCCCTCTGCTCCTCCTTGACGATATTAATATTCCATATTTTTTATAGATCACCCTCATGATGTTGACATTTAGGATGTTCCGGATATCCGGTTGTAACATTTAAAACTATCACTCATTCTAGTGCTAACCAAGATGGCTGACACTGATAGCTAGAAATTAAATCCAGCATATTGTTAATGTTTGTCACGTTGCCATCTTTCGTATATGAATGCTCTAGTGCTGCTTCTTAACTGCAGTACATTAGAACTTTGACATTTTAATGTTTCTTGCAGCCATCGAAGCTTTCTTCATCGAGGGGAGTGTAACTCGAGATTGCATTGTTCCAGTTGAAGTAACGTCCTTGTGGAAAAGATTCCGGCGTTGCACTGCTCTTTTTCCTTCGTGGCACGTCCTTGGACTGAGATTAGGTGGTAGAGCTCCGACGAACCAAAATGTGGAAGGAGTTGATTTTTCGATTGATGGTTTGTAGGATATCATGACAAAGAAATATAACTGGCTAACTGTTTGTCTGTCTTTCTGTCTAATTGTTTTTCTGTCTGTCGTTCTGTCTACGTGTTTGTCTGTCGTCCGTCCGTACGTCTGGCTGGCTGTTTGTCTGCCTATCTAACTGTCTTCTGAAATGTATATCTGTCTGCCTATCTATCTATCTATCTATCTATCTATCTATCTATCTATCTATCTATCTATCTATCTATCTATCTATCTATCTGTCTATCTATCTATCTATCTATCTATCTATCTATTTATCTATCTATCTATCTATCTATTATCTATCTATCTATCTATCTATCTATCTATCTATCTATCTATCTATTTATCTATCTGTCTATCTATCTATATGTCTGTCTGTCTGACTGACTGCCTTCCTGCTTGTCTGTCTGGCTGTCTGGCTGTCTGACTGCCTGCCTACCTGTCTGTCTGTCGGTGGGTCTGTCTGTCTGTCTGTCTGTCTGTCTACGACGGTTGGTAGTCCGATCGGTTGTCTCACGACACATCTAGAAGTTTCTTCCGCCGTCGACCTCTGTCTGTATCACCCTCCAGCTTGCCGCTTGTCACAACGTTCTTGACACTCTGGCGTCTCACCACGTGACCAAGCAATGCTCGGTGTCCGGGCCTGGAGTGGGAAGAGACATTTTATAAATCGATCTTTTGCACTAGCACCAGCAATAATCATCACTACTATCATCATCATCACCATCATCACTACTATCATCAATCATCACCATCATCACTACTATCATCATCATCATCACCATCATCACTACTATCATCATCATCACCATAATCACTACTATCATCATCATCACTACTATCATCATCATCACCATCATCACTACTATCATCATCATCACCATCATCACTACTATCATCAATCATCACCATCATCACTACTATCATCATCATCATCACCACCATCATCACTACTATCATCATCATCACCATAATCACTACTATCATCATCATCACCATCATCACTACTATCATCATCATCACCATCATCACCACTGTCATAATCATCACCGCTCCACCATCATCATCATCATCATCATCACTACTATCATCATCATCATCATCACCATCATCACTACTATCATCTTCATCACCACCATCATCACTACTATCATCATCATCATCATCACCACCACTGTCATCATCATTACCGCTCCACCATCATCATCATCACTCCATCATCATTAGCATATTCCTGTGCAATCTCCGTAATCAACATACTCCTGTGCAATCTCCATAATCAAGGCTGCCAGTACTAGAAATCCAGCAATTTCTGCCGAGAACCTTCATTGCACATTCTTAGAAGCTATTTCATTGAAAAGAGTCAGTCTTTTCAGAAACAAATTAAACCAGTAAATTGATTACAGAAATTAATCGTAGAACATGATTCTCTGGGCAACATATCCTCTCCTTCCTCTTCTGCTGTCATCCCCCATTGTTGTATAGGTGCTCAGTCAAACCACGCCAAGCTCCTCTGTCTCTTGTTCTCTCCTGCAGTCACTACCATGCCCTCCCAATATTATTTATTCATCTCTGTAATTTTTCACGTTACAGTTAAATATTCTCAAGTGTAGTGCTCAACTTCACTGAATCAATGTCAAACAAAATATAGGTATTAACCAGACATGGTACACAATCAAATGAACAAGTTTTATAATGTAAAATTTCCATCCATTGAGCACTGAAATTGCGGACGATACCACGGAAGAAAACAGATAACACTATAACCCCAGTTTGGCGATATATCGTCCTTCTGTCAACAAGGGAGGTCACATTTGGCGAAATGTTATCCTTTGGTAGTGAAACAGTTAATTTATTATGACTTCCAAAACGTTTCTATTTGCTATAAAAGCTCTCAGGTGTTGAGGTCCAAACTGACCAAGGATAGAGTTGATCCCTATACCCCAGCATCAGTGCACTGGAAGTTTAAGAGCTCATCATCATCGCAAAGTGCCCTGCCAGCTGGCTTGGGCGTTCACGTTTTGCCACAGATCTCGGTCTTTTGTGTTTTGCATCAACTCTACTGATGATTTTCCCCCATGCCACCGTCTGTCCATCTGGCATCTTTTCTCTTGGTCTGCCTCTGCCTCTCATCACTTGATCTTTCCACTTGTCGCGATGTTCTCCAAAGCCTCTTCTCTCATCACATGTCCAAAGAAAGCTGTTTGTTTTCTTTCCTTGTTGTGTATAACGTTCTAGTTTCATTAGCCTCTTTCAGGCAATCGTTGTTAGTTACTCTGGCAGTCCAATGAATTATAACATTCGTGTCAGGAACCACATCTCTCTTGCCTCCAAGATCTTCCTAATTTATTCATGTACGTTCCACGATTCACTGCCATTCAGCAAAACAGGTTCTTTATAGCACTTCAGCACTCTCTTTCTTAGTTTCTATAAGATACTCTTCATTTTCTAGAAAGCATCTTTTGCTTGCCCTATTCTGTTCTTAATCGCTGTTGTAGAGCTTCCGTGTGATTTTATAAATGCCCCTACTTATTTAAAATTGTCCACTTGGTGAAGAATTGTCCCTTCTATTTCCATTTCGCCGGTCTCTCTGGCTGTGGGGTTACAACACTTTCTCTCTGTAATCCCGTTTATCACGCAGAGTCTCGCAGCGGAGCGAGAACTGAGGTGGTTCGACCCCCGCTCGTGACTTGCGGATACTGAGCCGGCCGCTCAGAAAGCAATGGCAAACTACTGAGCGTAATCTTGCCAAGAGATCAACAGACAGCTGAAAGATGCTGCTGTTGACAGCTAAGTCCTGTAAAGGATACGCAAAACATTTTTTTTTTTTTATTTCCATTTCACAATTTGGTGTCACCAATTTTTTTTTTTTATATCACCATTGTTATTTTTTTTTTTTTTATATATTCAAGGAGAGTTCTATCTTTGCACACTCTGTTACTACAATGTCCAACAATTGTTGTACAACTGTTGGATTATCGGCCACTAATACTGTGTCATCTGCATAGTGTAGATTCTTTACTATATTAGTAATCTCATAAAGTAAATGGCGTTTTTACACGTCTTATGAGGCATTGAACCTATGGCCTTGAACCCATATTTGAAACGCCAATCGGGACGCGGGGGTTATTTTAATCAGTATCACGCCGGCCGCCTTTCCTTCACAAGTAAGTTCCTGGTACTTAAGTTAGTCCGGGTGACCTGCGATCCAAAGCCAGTTTTAACAATTCCAGATATGGATCGAACATATGATTACCGGGCCGGAAGACGAGCGTCTGGCCACCGCACCACCGCCGCTTCCAGCCATCTAATGTTCTTTCTTTCTAGTGTCCTTCACTGCTCTAAACCGTTATGCGTCGCAGGCCTGTTTGGTGGTTGGTTTACGAACTGGTGTTTGTCCATCAAGTATGATGATGGCCAATCATTTCATCCAGTGATGTTGAAAGTATGGAGCCGTGAGTTCTAAGATGGCTGCTAAGACCTATTTTAGCTCGAAATGTTCTTTGACAATGTGGGCACAGAATGCTTGACGTTCCAGGAGGAGGATCTCCTGTTGTGTTTCTTCCTCCCCCCCCCCCACCCCCTCCTCCCGCAGTCTTTGTTTCACAGCTCCTGCAGTCCTGTTTGCTTCATAAGTAAATACACCCTTGCATTATGCTGTTCGCTACGAATATCGGTCTTTGGCAGCAGTCTCCCAAGTGTCGTGATGAATTCCAAAAGCTTTGACCTATATCTTCAGAGTGTGCTTAAGGCGTTTCCTCTGGCCGCCTTGGGAGTGTTTATCACAGCGCAGCTCACTGTAAAAAAAAAATATTCGTTTAGGGAGCCTGTGATCTTGCATGCGAGTCAGGTGACCTTATTTTTCGCATATCCTTTTACAGGACATTGCAGCCATCACTAGCATTTGTCAGCTGCTGTTGATGTCTTGGTAAGTTTTACGTTCAGTAGTTTGCCATTTCTTTCTGAACAACAGGCTCACATACCTCCGTAAGTAACCAGCGCAGCGCGATCTGCTGCCAAATCTCGCGCAGCTGTGTTTCGTACGTTGGTATACAGGATTACGAACAACATCTTTAAGTCTTTCACCAGGGAGACCGGCAGTCAGGTGATTAGCCCAGCGAAACTGATTCTTTATTAGTTACCAACTGTCATTTACTGCCAGAATAGTACTTTGCGGTGAATGGCAGGGGGGGGGGGGGGGTGTGTCTTTGAGTCTGAGGAATTAAGGCCGCCTGGCTAGTGCAGTCGCCGCAAACTGTGCAGGTTAGGATTTTCTTTTTGCCCCTGACAGAAAAATATCCCACACCTACCGAGGATTCGAACCCGGGTCACCCGAAGGAGAATAATGCGTTCTGGCCACTCGGCCATTCGCTCCTCTTATTTATTAATAGAGTGGGATACTGGGCATGGGCGCTCTTTCTTTGCTATAGGTCGCTTGGTATACAGAAATGTGAGTGTTTAAGGTGTTGAGGACTTTGTCGATCCATCTTCTTCGTGGTCTTCCCCTCCCTCTTGATGTTTCCATTTTCATGGTCTACTCTCTTCCACCAAGCGACATTGGGTTCATTCTCACCAGGTGGCCGAATCTGTTATGTCTTTGTCTATCAATGAATTTACCTACTGGTGTTGCTCAACTGTTTAATAAATCTCGTCGTTTTTAATATGGTTCTGCCTTGATTTGTTTGCTGCTTTTCTCAGGCATCTCAAGTCACAAGTAGTGAGTTTTCTTTCTTGTTCTTTAGATAATTCTCATATTTGGCATTGATAGCACAACTTTGGTATAATAATTGCAAGTATAATGTTCTTCTTAATTTCCACGGGGGTAGCTGGATGTTTCAGGATGGGTGTAATTTGATATGTAACATTATTGGCTTGTATAGTTGTTGTCTCCATCTCTCTATCTATTTTTCAATCTGATGTTAAGATGGTCTCAAGATACTTGAATTCGTACTTGTTTTAGCTTTTAGTAGTTTACCATATAATAGTGCTCATAAAAAATGATAGACAGAATAAATGTACAAGTCAATCATTCTTTTACACACATAAATGCATATGCATTATTTATTTCCTCACGTCTGGAATACAACTGTAGAGCTGTAGCGTTTCTATGGTAGTTAATTATCTCATCTTTTCAAGAGGACTGAAAGAGGTTTGCTCATTTCCTACATCAATACGTCGCTTCCGACGACCGTTTTGTATGCGATTTATATTCAGGAATTGATTTAGCTCCATTGAGTAATACCTTTGTGAAAGCTCATTGTCCATCAGTCGCGGCCGTTAAGAGGAACGGAACTGGGCACAGATAACTTGTCAGTAAACGGGTTTCTATGTATGTTTATGATGGAGATTTTGTTTCTAAGACGTTTGTTGCGAATACCTTAGACTGCAAGAGAGTAAATAACGACGAGTCAAGAACCGACATCACAGCATTCGGGCCATCCCCATACGTGCTCCTGTCTCATATTCAACAGGCAGTAGTATATTGTGGCGTCCAGACACATATTATGCGTCCAGAATCTGGCGGCTGATAGGGTTTATGAAGGAAATATGGGAAAATTGTCGACTCGGTAAAATTTTTGGTGGGGTGTGGGAACGGTTTTTTGACGGGTGATGGCGGGTGTGAAAGTAATTAAGGTAATTTTTAGTTGGTTCTGTAAAAGTACTGGAAAGAGAGGGTGTGAGTACGGATGAAGGGGTAGTACTTACTGGAAATAGAAACCGAGGGTGTGAGTACGGATGAGGGAGGGCTGTAAGTTATATATATTTTGGTTACGTATATGAATGTGTTAGTATGCGTGGTGCAGTGATGTATAAACAAGGGTGTGATGGGTCGTGGTTTCTACTCATGGGTTGTATATATGGTGGTTACGTATATGAATGTGTTAGTATGCGTGGTGTAGTGATGTATAAACTGCCAAGGGTGTGATGGGTCGTGGTTATACTCGACGAAGTAAGAGGTGTAGATGGTTACTATCATCTGAACAGTGTGATAGTAGTGAAAGTAAAGGGTGGTATGTAGCTTATTCACTACCATCATTACAAAGGAAAGCTTATAAAGTTATAATGAGTGTCATTTGATGGTAAGGGGTGGGTATTAGTGATCAAGTAGGAGTGATATAGGGGTGGTCATAAATGTAATAAGAGGTGTTCGCAATTACACACAGGTCAACCAGTGGTCAAGCAATGGTCAAGTAAGGGTCAAGTAGTCAAGTAAGGAAATTTTAGGGGAAAGTGATTGTAATGAGATGGTGATGATTAAAGAGTGGTAAATTAGAGGTCAAGCAGTGGTCAAGTAAGGGTCAAGTGGTCAAGTGAATAAATTTTAGGGAAAATTGGTCGTAGTGACATGGTAATGTTTAAATTAGTGGTAAATTAGTGGTCAAGTAGTGGTCAAGTAGTGGTCAAGCAGTGGTCAAGCGGTGGTTAAGTGAGGAAAATTTTAGGGAAATTTTAGGGAAAAGTGATTGTAATGATATGGTGATGCTTAAAGGGTGGTAAATTAGTGGTCAATCAGTGGTCAAGCAGTGGTCAAGTGAATACATTTTAGGGAAAAGTGTTTGTAATGATATGGTGATGCTTAAACGGTGGTAAATTAGTGGTCAAGTAGTGGTCAAGTAGCGGTCAAGTGGTCGAGTGACCACTTAAATTGTAGAGGACGATGTGTCTAAGATTATGGTAGTGATTAAAATGATCGATGAAGTGGTCAAGCAGTGGTCAAGTAGTCAAGTAAGGAAATTGTAGGGGAAAGTACGTATAGTGCAATGGTGGTGGGTAAAGTGAGGAGGAATCAGTAGTAGTGATAATAGTACTACCAATATTAGCGACAAGAATATTAGCTGGTACGTTGTTATTATACTATATTTTTTGTGGGGTGTGTAAAAATTATATAAAGAGGGTCATACAACCACAAAGAGGATCACACATGTACACACTTGATACATTTGTACATACAGACAAACACATAAAGACAGACAAGCACAAAGACACACCCATACCATTACTACTGTCATCATAAGTACACACAAGTACACACCCATAAGCAATTACACAAATACACACCTACTACAAAATCACACAAAGACACAGACACACTTGTACATACAGACACAGAAGTACAGACAATCTATACCATTACTACTGTCATCACAAGTACACACAGACACACGTGATACACTTGATACACTTGTACATACAGACCTACAAGCACACAAAAACACATCCATACCATTACTACTGGTACCACAACCAGTACAGATACACTCACCCATAAACAAATCGTGTCCCTACAAGAATATCACAAACCACATACCCCCTTATGGTAAAGAACGCGGATGTCCGAGAAGCCCCTACGTCATCAACCCCATATGCAAAAGTCATTAAGTATGAGTCATCGGTGTGTAGGAAAGCAGGCATGAGAATAGCTTGTCTAACTGCCACGTCAGCTACGTCGTGTGCAGAACCAGTGGATAAAATAGACGGCGTCTCTTGTGAGCTCAGTACCAGTTCACGGCTGACTTGGGTAGCTACAGAGGTGCTTCAGGCTGGTGTGAGCATTGTTCGTGTAGTAACCTCGCATAGTGTAGTAAGCAGATATATTTCACATAGTGACTTGGCTAGCTACAGCAGTGAAACTTGGTGTGAGCCTTATTCGTGTCGTTGGCCTCTGATAAAACAGTGAAACATTGTATACATCAGAACTTTTTGGTGTTGTAAGAAAGCGAAAGTGTGTCTTATGACCAGTTTATCAATATGACCACCAGATCTACTTTCACGTGTTCAGTGTGCGACAAAGACTTCCGTGATGGGAATAATCTTAATCGTCACATTCGGACCATTCACGGTACGAAATCATACTTATGTCATATCTGTGGACAACTTTTCAACAGAAAAGACAATCTACAAAGACACATGCGAATACGTCATCAACCACGTATGAATACATCAGAACCAGAGACAACTACCTCTTCACCATCAGAGACAACACCACCAACAACCTCGACGACACCACCAAATGAAACCAATATAACTAACAGTCAGATACAACCAGACGAGAATATTCTTGAACAACTGGTAGAAGACGAAGTGAGCATCTTAGCAGCCGGAGAACCAGAGACACTACACTCCTTCCATCGGATATTCAACAAATATATAGAGAAAATTGGGAAGCTATCAGGACACATCATAAGATTAACAAGTATTTATCGACATACACCTTCTTTATTAGCCCGGAGATACAATACCCTATCAGATGGACAGATACGTTGTATAAGATTTTCAATGCTCAAATTAGTCGCTTTAAGATCAACTTTAGCTTTCATCTAGTGTTACGACATAGAGAAACACAAGATCTTAGATTCTATCATGCATCATTTAACAATTCTTCTGTTTTCGAATTTCCAGCGCTAATAAATAACAGATACGACTTTGATGCCTTCCTTACAACAGTACACGAACATGACATTCATTCCTATGCCATCCAACAACGTGCAGACACCAAATATACACTAGAGACAGTAGCTGGCATATGTTTTTACCTCTTTCATATGCCCGAGTTCCCGATAGTTTGATGTCTAGGTCATCCCCCAACTACATTGTTGTATATTTTTGTCACTAATCATGTATGTCATTGATGTTTTCTTATATCACTAAACTATTTTCATAAATAACACACATATTTTGGTGATAAAGATATTGAAACCAAGATTTTTGTTGATTTTCTTTCGTGGTTTTGTTTTTATTTCTTGTTCCGAGAGACATCAACACTGACAGACAATGAAACAAAGACATATACTGAAATGTATTATGTATTTATTCAACTGATGGTTGCAACCAAGTATAGAAATTACGCCATCCACCTTCCAGTATCCAATGATGTAGTTTATCAGTCATATACGTACCGACAGATGTAGCGAAGCTTTCCTCCAGGTCCTGGACATTCACGTCTGTATTGTAAGAATTATTAACCAGATGCATACCCAGACGCATACCAAGTGTAAAAACCATCATTATTCTCCCGTAGTTGATGACGTTATCGGCAAAGACTTCGTCAGCAATTGAAACAAAGACCGGGAAAACGTGTTCGGGCTTGATACAGACTTCTAGTCTCGTGAATAACACATCATGTTGGTTGGCTATCTGACATACTAAGCGACACAACCTCGAGTTATTGGTCTTTGTGGGCATGTATGAACTAATAATAGTCAACGCCATACTCACCACCTCGGTGTGAACTTGTGTCAAGTCGACCATTGGGTCCATCGTTATTATACCAATACCTACCAGAGACCCACTGGCGTGCAGTTGGTGGTCAAATGGTCTAATATTATCACCCGATACGTTTATAAACACCAATGCGAGTAGATAGCTGTTTATTAATTCTCATGGATCCTAGGTGGAAACATCCTTTTACGGCTTTGATTGCGGGCCCAACAGGGAGTGGTAAACCGTCTTTGTCCAACAGTTCTTGGCCCATCTACCAGCCATGGTAGACCCCCTTCCAGAGGAAATTATATGGTGCTATGGGGAATGGCAACCCATCTACGAAACTATGAAGGGTGTTCAATTTAATGAAGGTCTGCCAGATGTGGAAAAATGGACAGGTGATAGACGTCGGTTAGTAGTCATAGATGATCTAATGTCTGAGACAGATGACAGAGTGACTAAATTATTTACTAAAGGCAGTCATCATCGCAACCTCAGTGTTATGTATATAGTACAGAACCTATTTGGTAAGAATAAAGAACAAAGAACTATCAGTCTGAATTCGCACTACCTAGTGGTGTTTAAGAATCCTCGAGACGGGTCTCAGATTACCAATCTCGCCAAACAGATGTATCCAGGACGTGTGTCATATGTTCAAGAGAGTTTTAAAGACGCGACATCGGCTCCACACGGGTATTTGTTATTTGACCTGCGACAGGAAACACCGGATCAGCTCCGCTTACGAAGTCATATATTTCCCGACCAGCAGCAAGTCGTCTACGTCCCCAAATAACATGTCTAACCGACTTAAACGTAACGAGGGTATGTTACGTTTCTTGGGTCAGACCAACCCAGCCACTGTGAAGGCAGTAATGAAATCAGCTTCCCCGGATCTCGTCCAATCAATTTGCGAGTGCTGTCACAACGTTTTAAAAGGTAATGTTCCCCTGACCAGCTCAGAAGAAGCGTCTGCAACGACACAAAGACAGTCTGAAAGCACTCACTCATAAGAAATTATCGCTCAAGAAAAGGAAAGAGATTCTACAACAAGGTGGTTTCATAGGCGCCTTACTAGGCCCCATACTAAATGTGTTGAAAAGCGTGGTGGGATTGTAATGGCCAAGAAGATGATCTTGATCGATCCCCGGTTGCTAGAAAAACCCTATGTACCACCCGACACACTAAATGATAGTCTACAGGATTTGGATCGTCAGATGCAACAAGTCCTGGAAACAGAAGATCTACCACCGCGTGACAAGGCCAGAGCGTATCAGCAAACACTACAGAGGTATCTGAATCGACTCGAACAGTACAGACACAAGCCTCTGGGACTACTAGATTTCAAGGAACAAAAACCTGAAGTCACCAGTGTACCGACACCAGTAGCCGAGACACCTCTTCAACCAACACCTATTCAACCGGCTCAAGTAGTCGAACCCAAAACAGTCGAGACCACACCACATTACAAACTCAGGCGAAGCAAGAAGAAGACTAGGATACCTACCCCCAAGTGGCAAAAATGGCCGCCCAATTAAGAAAGTATTACTATGACCCTAAGAAACCCGGAGCCTATGGTGGAGCAGCCGCCTTAAAAAGAAATACTAACCTGAAGAAAATAGATAAATGGTTACGTCATCAGGATACCTATACGTTACATAAACCGATCCGTCGCCGATTTCAGAGACGCCAGACCATAACCGGTGGTATAAATCAACAATTTCAAGCCGACTTGATAGATATGAGACTATTACAACGATACAACGATGGGATGTCGTACCTAGTGACTTGTATCGACGTGTTTAGTAAATATGCTTGGGCTATCCCGATCCAGAAGAAAACGGGGAAAGCGCTGGTGGTGGCTATGAGTAAAATCTTTGGTGATAGCCAACCGATAAATTTTCAGAGCGATAAAGGTTCGGAATTCGTTAATCGGACCTTCTTAAAATTTCTGAAAGATCGAGGTGTGCACTTCTTTACCACCGAGAATGAAGATGTGAAGGCAGCGATAGTGGAAAGATTCAATCGAACCCTGAAAGAAAAAATGTGGCGTTATTTCACCAAGACCAATACACTGCGCTACGTCGACGTGATAGATAAATTGATCCAGAACTACAATGGTTCGTATCACAGAAGTATTCGCATGGCCCCTGTACAGGTCAACTATAGTAATCAAGAAGAGGTGTGGGATAACTTGTATAAGCCGACATACGTATCGAAAAAAGTGTATTTTACACCTGGGGATCGAGTCAGACTGGCTGAACACAAACAACCTTTTAAAAAAGGGTATGTGCCCTCGTGGACAGAAGAATTGTTTACCGTCAGTCGCATAAACCAGACCAGTCCAGTGACCTATGTGGTAAAAGACGATTCGGGACAGGAACTACAGGGCTCGTTCTACAGAGAAGAAATACAACTAGTTGGAGACAAGCAAGTGTATCGTATCGAAACAATCTTTTAAGAAAGACCCAGGCGAGGTGGTGGGAAAGAGTATTTAGTGAAGTGGTTTGGTTATTCCCATTCATTCAATAGTTGGATAGCTGACACGCAACTAGCTAGTTATGGAGACTAGTGGTGTGAGTGAAGACAGGGTGGAAACTATGGGGGTGCGCCCACAACCGACAGAGGGGGAAAGAACATCGATCTGGTCATTCTTTGGACAACGTGTACCGAGGCCAGAGATTGTATTTCTGTGTCAAATGGTGGTTATATATGCCGTAATTGCCGTGTCTTTGTTCAATCTGACTCAACGCAGCGCAGACGCACCAGACGGCAAGTTGTGGGTAGCTCTAATGAGTAGTTGTTTGGGGTATATGCTACCTAATCCTAAATTAGAAAAACGATGAGTTTCTACGTAACTTTACCGAGTAATTCTGGACCAAAGGTATTTCCCAACAACCAACCCGGTCACTTTTTTGTCAAGTTGCCGCAGACCATTGATGTAACGACCCAATACGAAGTGGCCCTGGTCGAGATTCAGTTCCCCAATTCGTATTTTAATGGTTTGTCTGGTGAAATGTGGTTCCAATACTTTCCACCTAAAGGTAGTGGTATGGAACCTATAACCCTTGTATGTCCACCGGGTCCGTTCAGCAGCCCTGAAACTTTCATCGAGGAATTGAATAAGTTGTGTGTAGAAACCCAACTAGATGAGAAAGTAAACATCAAATTCATGCTAGGTACACCTTGGAAAAAAGTCGGGCTGAAAATATTTGAAAAAGGCGCCCAGTCAAAAATTAGTGACAGATTGAAGAATATATTGGGTTTTCCCAGCTCGACTCTATCAGACGATAATGTCTTATTATACGGTAATACAGAATTAGAGATGGATAACGAAGTTAAAAATATCTACGTCTATTCCGATCTCGTAGCCGCGAGACCAGTTGGAGACGTCATGGTTCCTTTACTAAGGACTGTTCCTATATTGGACCGACTGTCACCTTCAGTGTTTCGTCTTTATGATAAGCCACATTATGTACCATTAAGTCGATTCTCCTTCGACACGGTGGAAATACTTTTAACTGACGATACGGGTAAAACACTCTCATTCAACGAGGGGACTTCAGTACTAACTTTACAATTTCGAATCAGGAAGCACTCAGACCTCGAATAGACTAATATGAGTTTCTACGTGACGCTGACGAGTAATGCGTCATTACAAATATACCCCCAAAATAACGCCGGACATTTCTTTGTCAAACTACCACAAACTATTGAGCTCAGCTCCCACTACGAAGTTGGTTTGGTTGATATTCAGTTTCCCAACACCTATTTTAATATTTTGAAAGATGAGGTGTGGATAAAGTACCTTCCACCTCCAGACCTAGATGAACCACAGATGACGATTACGCTGACGCCTGGTCTATACAAATCAACAGAAAAATTCATTGGAGAATTGAATAGATTGCTTTTCGAAGCTGAGAGATTTATCAATGAACTGCAATGGCTGCGTCTCGATGATGCCTTACAAGAACATAACCGAATGATGTTCTCTTATAACGATATTTCGAATAAGGCTCGTTTCCAGTTATATGAACAGGGGGCTGAAGTTAGACTTAGTGGCAAGTTGGCAGAAATATTACAGTTTCCCTCGACACATGTCACCGAGACTGAACCCAGTCTGTCTGGTGTGGGTGAAGTGGATTTAGACCAGGGCACAAAAAATGTCTTCGTCTATTCCGATATTGTCACCTCGCGGGTGGTTGGTGATGGGATGGTACCATTACTGAGGACACTACCTGTTCTAGACAGATCTACCACCTCGGTATTTAGGATGTATGACAAGCCACATTACGTACCCCTCAGTCGATTTTCATTTGACACGATTGAACTTCTTATAACCGACGAGCAGGGGAAACCTATCCCATTTACAGGTGGAACTTCAGTAGTGACGTTACATTTTCGAACAACCAAACGGTTTGATCTGGGCTAACCATGGTTAGGCACGTGCCAATCCAACGCAACCCCAAACTATACGAGGAGTATTTCTGCAATCAAGCTGGAAGTGGTCTCCCTGTTTTTGTAGGTGGTCGAAGTCAGCGAGGTCATGGAATTGGTAGGTTCTTTAGTGGTCTTGGTCGCACAATTCTTCCTTGGTTGAAGACTGGTGGCAAAGCCCTATTGAGAGAAGGACTGGGGACGGGTTTGCAAGTGGCTCAAGATGCCTTAGCTGGTAGAAATGTTGGTGAGTCTTTCAAAGAACACGCCAGAGATGCTGGTCAACGACTACTCCAAGGCGCAGCTCAACACATCGGCCAATCAGGTAGTGATGTTAGGAAACGAAAACGAGCCGCCCCGCCAGGTCAGCCCAGTAAAAGAATAAAACCAACAGTCAGAAAGCCATCGAGTCATAAGACACATCACCACCAAGCGGGACATTCGGATATTTTCTCATAATGGCGTTAATTCATCCCAAGTCATGTGAGTGTCTGCATTCTGGTCTGGATCTGTTTAGTGTACCTCCCACCCAGACAGCCGTAGAAGAGGGACAGTTTGTGGAGATTCATCCATTGGCCACTTTAGCTTATGGGGCACCCATCGAATTCACCATTTCTGGTGTCGGTGAAGATTACATTGATTTGTTTAATACTTTTCTGCACGTGAGAGCCAAAGTTACACTGCCCAATGGCGACGCCCTACCAAACACAGCCGAAGTTGGTCCGATAAATTATTATTTGCATAGTTTGTTTTCTCAAGTAGACGTGTCCCTGAACGACACTCTTATTTCACTGAGTGAAAATTCGTATCCGTACCGGGCCTACTTGGAAGCTCTTCTGAATTACGGTGAAGAGGCCAAAAAGAGTCATCTGACGTCAGCTCTATACTATCAAGATACTCCTTTGCACATGGCAGACACAAAGGGTGATACCAATACAGGTCTAGCCAAAAGAAGATCTTTAGCCAGCTATAGTGTGCCTCTGGATATGATGGGGCGCCTGCATTCCGACATTTTCAATCAGGACCGGTACATGTTGAAGGGTGTCGATATTAAAATCAAACTAATCCCATCAAAATCCGTCTTTAATTTGATTGCCACGGATGTAAGTGGTGGGTACAAAAGTGTCATTACTTACGCCACCCTCTTGGTGAGGAAAGCTAAGTTAAATCCAGCTATCTCTCTGGCCCATGAAAAAGCCTTATTGAGATCCAATGCCAAGTATCCTTTTAAAAGGGTCGTGGTAAAGACCTTTTCTATCCCTAAAGGTATGTTTTCCCACACACAAGATAACCTTTTCCTCAGCCAGACACCGACCCGGGTGGTGATCGGATTAGTGAATGCTTCCTGCTTCAATGGCGAGCTGAATACGAACCCCTTCATATTCAATCATTGTCAGTTAAACTATTTGAGTCTGATGGTAGATGGGCGTAGTGTTACAGGCAAACCCTTAACCATGAATTATACCACAGGTCAGTACATGCGAGCTTTCCATAGTACCAACTTGGCCCTTGGTCTGACCGGTAAGGATGTCGGGAATGGTATAAATTATGAAAGTTATAGTCAAGGGAATTGTCTCTATAGTTTTGATCTGACTCCCAGTATATTAGATGGAGAACAGTTTAAAATGGCGAAATCTGGCCCATTGTCAGTAAAACTAAAGTTTGACGTTATAACGACTGTACCTCTACAAGTCATCGTATACGCCGAACTCGATTCGGTCCTAGAAGTTTCCAAGACGAGACAAGTGCTAACAGATTACATAGCATAATGGATACCCAACAACTAAGACAATTACTCATGTCTGATCTGTTTGTTCGTCGCCTTCCACTAGTCAACGTATGCGCTAGAGATCATTTGCCTAGACACATTGATAGAACACAGCCAGCTGCTTTGATCGTCAATACTGACACCAGTGCTTACTCTGGTTCACATTGGATCCCCCTATATTTTAATGGTCTAGGTCAGTTTGAATATTTCGATTCGTTTGGCTTGCCACCATTACACGCCGACATTATCCATTTTATACAACGAAACTCGGACAGATCACCCGTGTACAATACCCGTATGCTACGAGACATTAATAACAGTACTTGTGGTCTGTATGCGTTGTATTTCTTATTGATGAAATGTCGTGGCTCGAGTCTGTCACGTATCCTGCAACCATTTGGTCACAGACAACACGTGAACGACCGTCTCGTGTTTCGATTGGTTACTCCGTGGTTAAAAAAGACAAGTCCAGAACTGTTTAAAACTAGATAAATTCGTCGTTACAAACTGAGACGACCACTCGTCTTTTTGTTTCTACAACGATCAAGATGTCTACACCCAAGTGGTTATTCATGTCAAGACCTGTTGATATGCCCAGACAACTAGACAACAGTTTGAAAGCGGTGACAGTTTCTCAAGACACAGGAACAATGACACTCCATCTATATCAATCTACCGACAGTCAAGACAAGCCTCTGAAAGACCAGACATCTTTCTACAATAATCAAGTCCCTCTGCTCCCTTTGGATCGTAAACGAAGCCATTTTTAAATGTTGTATACCAATAAAAGCCATTTGAAAATGTTATTATTTGTTTCTCTATTTTATTATGTTTTTGTTCGATTGTATAGTTTTTCTTCTCTCTCAGTGTGTCTGTACTTGTGTATAGTTGTGATGCCAGTAGTAATGGTATGGGTGTGTCTGTGTATGGTTGTCTTTGTATTTGTCTTTGAGTGTTCTTGTGTATGGGTGAGTGTGTGTGTACTTGTGATGACAATAGTAATGGTATGGGTGTGTCTTTGTGCTTGTCTGTCTTTATGTGTATGTCTGTATGTACAAATGTATCAAGTGTGTACATGTGTGATCCTCTTTGTGGTTGTATGACCCTCTTTATATAATTTTTACACACCCCACAAAAAATATAGTATAATAACAACGTACAAGCTAATATTCTTGTCGCTAATATTGGTAGTACTATTATCACTACTATTGATTCCTCCTCACTTTACCCACCACCATTGCACTATACGTACTTTCCCCTACAATTTCCTTACTTGACTACTTGACCACTGCTTGACCACTGCTTGACCACTTCATCGATCATTTTAATCACTACCATAATCTTAGGCACATCGTCCTCTACAATTTAAGTGGTCACTCGACCACTTGACCACTACTTGACCACTACTTGACCACTAATTTACCACCGTTTAAGCATCACCATATCATTACAAACACTTTTCCCTAAAATTTATTCACTTGACCACTTGACCACTGCTTGACCACTGATTGACCACTAATTTACCACCCTTTAAGCATCACCATATCATTACAATCACTTTTCCCTAAAATTTCCCTAAAATTTTCCTCACTTAACCACCGCTTGACCACTGCTTGACTAGTACTTGACCACTACTTGACCACTAATTTACCACTAATTTAAACATTACCATGTCACTACGACTAATTTCCCCTAAAATGTATTCACTTGACCACTTGACCCTTACTTGACCACTGCTTGACCTCTAATTTACCACTCTTTAATCATCACCATCTCATTACAATCACTTTTCCCTAAAATTTGCTTACTTGACTACTTGACCCTTACTTGACCATTGCTTGACCACTGGTTGACTAGTGTGTAATTGCGAACACCTCTTATTACATTTATGACCACCCCTATATCACTCCTACTTGATCACTAATACCCACCCCTTACCATCAAATGACACCCATTATAACTTTATAAGCTTTCCTTTGTAATGATGGTAGTGCATAAGCTACATACCACCCTTTACTTTCACTACTATCACACTGTTCAGATGATAGTAACCATCTACACCTCTTACTTCGTCGAGTATAACCACGACCCATCACACCCTTGTTTATACATTACTACACCACGCATACTAACACATTCATATACGTAACCACCATATATACAACCCATGAGTAGAAACCACGACCCATCACACCCTTGTTTATACATCACTACACCACGCATACTAACACATTTATATACCCTACGTAACTTATAGCCCTCCCTCATCCGTACTCACACCCTCGGTTTCTATTTCCAGTAAGTACTACCCCTTCATCCGTACTCACACCCTCTCTTTCCAGTACTTTTACAGAACCAACCAACATAGACACGAATACTTTTACCTTAATTACTTTCACACCCGCCATCACCCGTCAAAAAACCGTTCCAACACGCCGCCAAAAAATTTACCGAGTCGGCATTTTTCCCATATTTCCTTCATAAACCCTATCAGCCGCCATTACCTGCCAGATTCTGGACGCATAATATGTGTCTGGGTTCCCTAATACACTACTACAGGCAGCGAAGAATCCCAATACTAATGGTACCCCTTTCTGTTTAATTATGTGTCCACTTGGAACTACCTCGGAGTCCTAAAGGTTGTCCAGCTCAACTGGTCACTCTCTGCAGCACCATTCTCTCCATGCATTGATGAGTATCTGCTCATCCACGCTAAACGCATGATTCCAAACGGCCGTGACCACATCTCCTTTACCGTGTACCCACACTCCACCCAACGCAATTTGTACACCTCGTTTCCCAAAGCACCAGCACTTCCCGGGGGGAGGGTATGGGGGGGGGGTGTCCCCGCTGATGTACCTACCTTTGATATTTTCATTTCTTCCTCTTCATTCGTCCGAAATGTTTGTTTGTTTTTTTGGTTGGAATAAATGCGTTGTCTGTTTAAAGCATAGCTGCCATATCTGCACTTTTCGGTCGACACATCCGAATTCTTCAGGCGTTTGTTAATCTGGTTAACCTTCCCTGGTGTTATTTTTAATTGAAGCATGGCACTCTGCATGGAGCATTTTCAGCGTGCTCTGTGAGTCCGTAAAAGGAAGTCTTAAAAGTCTTTTAAGTCGAAAGGATCGATTTCATTGCACCGGCTTTTATCCCTTATGGCTCGGTCTCTTTCCGCAGGGCGGCCTGTCGAAAGAATCGCACAAAACATGAACTCCGCAGCTCCAGCGACGACCCCCAGGAGTCTCCGAGAAAAATGCACTCGTGAACCGAAAGACGTAGCCAGGAATTGAACGCACAACCTTCGGAGCGCGAGGCAGACAGCTTGACCACTTGGCCACGGAGATTCGCTCTTTTGAGTCCGTTAACTAACAACAATTGTCTGGGAAAAGACGAATAAAAGTAGAACATTAGAAAACAAATCAGTAGATAGAAGTTCTAAACAATGCTTTCCCGTAGTGCATTTGAAAAACATAGACTCAAACAATAGGTTGCACGATTAATGGCCTGGCATATTTCGCTGTATCTCGTCAGGTACATACTGCAGAAATCATAAAACATAACCTAAAGTAATTAGATAAATCCGTCAAGTTAAAATATGCAGTACATATTCACAGAGTAATTTGAATTGTCTACATCGGTAATTTTAAACTATCATATCTTTCTGTTTGCACAAAATTGGTTTCTATAAATTAATGGCGATTGCTTCTGCCAACTTTAACATGCGACCATTTTGTGTGACAACACACGAAATGCAATGTCCCTATCAATCACGTGACCGGTTTCCAAAATGTGCCGTCCAATCGAAGATAAAAGCGTTCTTTTGACATGTAATGAGAACCATTATTAGGCTGTTTATGATGCACAAGGTTCAGTAGTTTGCCATTGTTTTCTGAACGACAGACGCTTATACCATTGTTAAATATCAACACAAGACTACCTGCTTCCAAATCGCCTGCAGCAGATTTCTAACATACAGGATTGCGAATCGCGTTCTCGACTCCTTCGCCGGCTCTACAACAATAAGGCGCCAAAATCGACATAAGTTAACTTGTACAAACGTTGTTTTCAGTAGAATGAACGTGCACAGAGCTTCAGCCAATTAACTTCCGCAGACCTGGAATCTGAAATTCAACACCCCGCACGTGTCTAGGCTCTGAGATTGTGCCACGTGTACCAACCCTGACCTTCCTAGCATAAGGTTATTACCAACACTTATATCGTGATTTCCCAACCGTTACCTTGTTAAAGTCTAAAGTAGACTTTTCTTGAGAAAAGTGGGTGTCTGGTTTTGACTTCAAAATTAAATGCCCTTGTTTCCTTAATCTTAGCACAGGATTTATTATCTTTATTTCTATCTTTTTATGTTTTCTCCTCCTCCTGCTCCTGTTCCTCCTCCTCCTCCTCCTCCTCCCCTCCTCCTCCTCCTCCTCCTCCTCCTCCTTCTTCTTCTTCTTCTTCTTCTTCTTCTTCTTCTTCTTCTTCTTCTTCTTCTTACTATTATTATTATTATTATTATTATTATTATTATTATTATTATTATTATTATTATTATTATTAAAATTATTATTGCTCTACTACTTACTATTGTTTTTATTCTTCTTCCTTTTACTACTACTCATGTTCTTCCTCTTCTCTTTTCGCTTCGCTATCATCGTCGTCTTCTTCTTCTTTTCTGTTTTTCTTCTTCTTCCCGTCTTCTTGGTTTCCTGCTCCTCCTCGTGCTTCTCATACTACTCTTATCTTCTTCTTTTACTCTTCTTCTTCTTCATCTGCTGCTGCTGATTATTATTATCGTTATTATAATTATCATCATCATCATCATTGTGACTATCATCATCATCATCATCATCGTTAT
>OY992876.1:299802089-299804589 GCA_963921405.1 Cepaea hortensis
CATCGATGAATTTTATAATGATTTAGAGAAAGCCTTCAAGCAATGCAAGAATTCTGAAGTAAATATCATAACGGGTGAATTGAATACTAAAGTTGGAAATCAACAGGATGGATGCATAGTAGGCAAGTATGGACTAGGGGAACAGAATGAAAGAGGTTGCAGACTAGTACAGTGGGCAAAAGAGCAAGATTTGATTATTGGAAACACCTGGTTTCAACAGCACCCAAGGAGATTATGGACATGGAGGATTCCTGATCATAACGTCAGAAATCAGATTGATTACATCCTCATCACCAGAAGATTTCGAAATGCCTTAAAAGTCGCTACAAACTATACCAAGCACAGACTGCTAGAGCGACCATAGATTAATCTTAAGCAATTTCATATAAAATTAAAGAAAGTCAAATATTCACCAAGAAACAAAAAGATTGATCTACAAGCACTGAAGAGTGAGGAAATAAAAGATAACTTCAACGTAGAGGTAAAGAACAGAATCGATGCATTGTCCAATATGGAAATATTATTTCAAGACGTCAGTGATCAATGGGAAATTTTAAAGAAATCAGTCAACCAAGCTGCAGAAACAACCATCCCAAAAATAAAGATAATAGGACGCAAGACATTGATGACGGAAGACGTCTTAAAACTCACGGAAGTAAGAAGAAATAACAAAAATAACAAGGAAAATTATGAAGAGATTCACAGGAAAATTAGGAAGCTATGCAAAAGGGCTAAAGAAACATGGCTTGAGGAAAATTGCAAGGAAATTGAACATCAACATAACACCCGGAATACCAAATTAATGCACAAAATAATTAATGACATCATTAACAAAAGAACACACACACATAAACGGGTTGCCTAAAAGCCAAATATGGCAAAATCATAATAGAAAAAGATCAGATTTTACATGCGTGGTCAGATTATGTGAAAGACCTTTATGATGATACAAGAGAAGAACAATATAATCATCGGAATAATAATGAAGGACCAGCAATTTTGAAGATAGAAGTTCAGAATGCTCTTAACCATATGAAAACTGGCAAGACCACGGTACAGATAACATCACAGTAGAAATGATCAATGCCTTAGAAGAATATGGAATAGACCAAGTCACCAGACTGCTGAACGCAATATACGATACTGGGGATATACCTCCTCAATTATGTAATTCTATATTTATTGCAATCCCGAAGAAATCAGGAGCCATGGAATGTGATCAACATAGAACAATTAGTATAATGAGCCACATCACAAAGATTCTGCTGAGAATTATCATGCAAAGAGTTAGGAAGAAAATACAACCCGAAATAAGAGAAGAACAATGTTGGTTTGTAGAAGGCAAGGGCACAGTAAATGCTGTGTATATACTGAGAACAGTAATTGAGCGTTCTATAGAAGCTTTATTGCTTCATTGACTACACAAAGGCTTTCGATAAAGTGAGACATGTCGACATGATAAGGATGCTTGAAGATCTACAAATTGATGGAAAAGACCTTAGACTTGTAAAAAACATATTTTGGAAACAATAATCTGCCATCAGAATTGATAACGATGTAGGTCAATATCAGCCTATTAAAACAGGTGTGAGACAGGGATGTGTAATGTCTCCAGATCTTTTTTCTCTGTACAGTGAAAATATATTTAGAAATATAGAAGATATGGAAGGAATCAACATTGAGGGACGATACATCAATAACATTAGATATGCAGATGATACATTCTTGATTGCAGACAATGAACAAGACCTGCAACAATTAGTAGATGCGGTTGTTACACACAGTGACCAGCTAGGGTTAGAACTGAATATTAAGAAGACACAGATTATGGTCGTTACTGGGAAGAAGGAAATGCCACAATGTGATATACGAGTAGATGGACATATTCTTAAGCAAGTGAATCGATACTGTTATCTCGGCACAGTCATAACATCTGAGGGGAGATGCCTTGAAGAGATTAGAACAAGAATTGCCGTTGCGAAGGTAGCCTTTTGCAAGATGAAAAACATACTGACCAATAAAAAGATATCAACTGAAACGAGAAAAAGAGTGTTGAGATGCTACATAGAACCTATACTTTTGTATGCATATGAAGCGTGGACAATAAGCAGTCAAGCTGAAAAACAGCTAATGGCTGTGGAAATGTGGTTTCTGAGGAGAATGCAAAGAATGCCATGGATAGATAGAAAAATCAACGAACAAGTCCTTCAAGAAACAAATGAAGATCGTAAACTGATTAGAGTCACTAGGTGTAGACAGTTAAACATTTTTGGGGCATGTTATGAGAAGAAATTACTTGGAGAACTTGGTGACAACTGGCAAGATCGAAGGAAAGAGAACAAGGGGAAGACCGAGAAGTAAATACCTGGGTGGCTTGACCATGTGGCATGATCGAGACAGACACACGGAGCTTATCCACGACTCTGGTGATGGCAGAACATGACCGCCCACACTTATAGGCATGGCACATGATGGATGGATGCTGACCTCACAGACAGAC
>OY992876.1:299809589-299857089 GCA_963921405.1 Cepaea hortensis
AACATGCATAAGGACACAACCAAACCATGTGGGTCATAGTTACAGCCGGCTAAAGATGGCGTCGCAACCGATCACATATGTAACGGTACATCCGAGACACGGACCAACTGGCCAAAGCCCATCAAAGATTGCGGTGTTTCTTGTCACATGCATAAGGGCACAACCAAACCACGTGGGTCATAGTTACAGCCGGCCAAAGATGATGTCGCAACCTATCATATATATGAAACATCAGAGACACAGGCTCACTGGCTAAAACCAGTCAATGATGGTCCTGCTTCCGATCACATGCATAAGGGTACAGCCACTACACAGGTTAATGACTCAACGGGTCAAAGATGGCGGTGCATTCAGTGTCATGCGTAACGATACACGTAGAACACGTGGCTAATGACTCAACCGGTCAAAGACGGCGTCGCATCCGGTCTCATGGGTAATGGTACAGCCGAGACACGCGGTTAAGAGGGATACTATAGAAAAAGGGTGTCCTATCGGTTGTCGAGCCAGGGAACCTAACTCATGATGATCACCGTGTATGGGAGTGATTCCACTACATCGTCAACATTGCATCAGAAGGCTAAAATGGTCACCCTTCTCTCTCTCTCTCGCTTCCTCTCTCTTTTCTATATCCATGTAGTCCTAGTGTCACCGAATAACACCAAAGGACACCCGGGCATCAATACAACATAAACCGGTCTCGAAAGCACCATACGAGCGTGTAAACAAGTCACCACAGTGTCCGACTAAACCTTTCTCATCCTCATATTGCAGAGATGTGATCACTGATACTAGTCGGGGAAGTCGTATCTGTGCGTAACCGCTATCGGGTCATACAACGACGAGTGGCTAGTGCATGTTAACACGAACACAACAAACTGTCCCGACTCAACCTTAGACAATGCATGTAACATGGCATGTAACATGACATGTCACGTGTCCGCTGTCATAACTAGCGACGTTGTCACGAAGCAAATTAGACATCTACACTTTCATTACCTATCTATGTGTCCATACAGGTCATTAATCTTTATCCAGAAATCCATTTCCAAGACCAACATATGTTTTTTTTTTCTTCAATGTGTCTGCTGAGTGCCACATTTCACAACCAGACAAAATTACACCTTCTATGTACCACTTCAACCGTCAAATAAGAAAATATGTTGTACAAAGTATTAAAATTATTGGTCAAATACAGAAATAGCTCGTCCAAACTTATAAAAAGTAGGAATATTTGTTAACCTATTGGGGAAAATATCAACCAAGTAGGAAAATATGTTAGTCAAATAGGAAAAATATTTATCACGTAATGAAATATCTCCACCAATCTTATGAAAAGTAGGAAACTTTGTTAACCAACTGTGAAAAAGTATCGGCCGAAGAGAGAAATATCTTACCCAAGCTTATAAAAAATATGAACATTTGTTAACCAAATGTGAAGAAATCTCGGCCAAAGAGAGAAACATCACGTCAAAACTTATAAAAAGTAGGAAAATTGTCAGCCAAATGGGAAAAAGTTAGACCAAACACAGAAATATCTCAACCAAACTTATAAAAAGAAGGGAAAAGATTGCCAAATACATAAATGTATCGACCAAACTTATAAAAAGTAGGAATATTTGTTACCCTAATGGGAAAAATATAGGCCAAGTAAAGAAATATTTAAACCAAACTTATAAATAACTCGTCCTAACTTATAACAAAGTAAGAAAAATTTTTAGCCAAATGGGACATCCGCAATCAGCGTCCCTCATAGATCAATGACACCTGTGTTTAAAAAAAAAAACACTTCAGATCTTTACCACCAACGTTTAACATAGCCAACATCATAAACATTTCTTTTTGTCATTATATCAACATAAATTAATAGTTGCATACACAAGGTACACTGTTACGTTTTACGTTGTTATGACACACAAGGAAACAAGGAAGTCACATAACATTATCATTGATATAATAAGTACACGCTTAAGGAATCAAATAAAGATATTACTAGCACCAGCTCGAATTCTCCACATCACACTATCTTCATCAAAGGTGTCCTCCCTAGGAACAGTAAACGTATCCCTATTAAAGAGGTGTTCATCAACATGATATTATTTCCAAGGGCCATTTTTCTTCTTAACATAACCCCGTATCACACCACCCTTAAACCAGTTACTTAGAGACCTGTTATGTATCACACTACATAATTAACAACTCCACCACTTTCCCTCTTTTACACTACCCACATATTCAACTTACTATTCCAACGTACCCTGCTAAAGAAGCCCTTCTACAGACTACGCATGCATCTCTCTACACTCTTGCTTTCTTTTTACCATAAAAATATCTATGTCTTTCGTAGATGTCTTCACAACTTTTCCATGTCATGTCACCAAGAGCTTCAAATCTTCGTTGTACACGAGCTCCAATGAAACACTCATGACGGTTAACAACATTTATGGCAAGGTCGTCTGTGATTCCACCTGGCATAGTTCCTATATCATCTAGGTATTCATCATCATGGAACCATTTACCATGGCTGCCATCTTCAACTTTCCATGCCACAATGTCTGCTACACTAACCTTTCATTGTTCCCTCTCTCAACAATGCAAGGGTTTTTCTCGAAGCCTAGCTAACATAACATTTCTTACGGTGTCCACGCCTAGCTCACTGTAACATTTCACAACCACAATAGCGGTGAGAGGTTTGTGTGTGGGTGGGGAGATGTGTAGGTGTGGGGATGTGGTGGATGGGTGGGGGATGTATGTTTGTTTGGGTTGTGTGTGTGTGGTTGGGTGAGGGGTGTGGGGTGAATGGGGGATGTGTGGGTGGGTGGTGGATGTGTCTCATAACATGGTAATATGTATTTTTTATGTTTACAAAATTCATTTGACAATGTTTTTTCCTATGCACTACTGACGAACGAAAGATGAGTGATTTAAAGGGCCGAATGTAAGACGGGCCTGCGTGCCCAATTTGTTAACCTTTGAAAATAAAGTCCGTTCGTTCGTTCGTTCTCTCTGTATCTCTCTCTATCTCTCTCTGTATCTCTCAGTATCTATGTATCTCTCTCTGTACCTGTCTCTGCATGTCTGTATCTCTCTATATATCTCTCTGTCTCTCTCTCTCTCTGTATATATCTGCATCTCTCTATGTCTCTCTCTCTGTGTCTCTGTATCTCTCTCGCTGTATATCACTTTGTATCTCTCTGTCTCTCTCTCTCTATCTCTCTGTGTGTCTCTTGTCTCTCTGTGTATATCTCTTTGTATCTCTTTGTCACTGTATTTCTCACTGTCTCTTTTTGTATCTCTGTGTATCTCTCTCTGTATCTCTCCGTGACTCTCTCTGTATCTCTATCTGTATCGCACTCTGTATATCTCTTTGTATTTCTCTGTCACTCTGTATCACTTTCTGTGTGTGTGTCTCTCTCTCTCTCTCTATCTCTCTCTCTGTTTCTATCTGTGTACCTCTCTGTTTCTCTCTCTGTATCTGTCTCTTTATATATCTCTGTATCTTTCTGTCTCTTTGTATCTCTGTTTCTCTCTGTGTATCTTTCTGCGAATCTCTCTGCGTATCTCTCTCTGTATCGCTCTGCGTATCTCTCTCTGTATCTCTCTGCATATCGCTCTCTGTATCTCTCTGCATATCTCTCCCTGTAACTCTCTGCATATCTCTCTGTATCTCTCTGCATGTCTCTCTGTATCTCTCTGCATATCTCTCTGTATCTCTACCTGTATCTCTCTGCATATCTCTCTCTGTATCTCTCCCTGTATCTCTCTGCATATCTCTATGTATCTCTCTCTTTCTTTCTCTCTCTGTGTGTGTGTGTGTGTGTGTGGTTGCATGTGTATGTGTGGTTGCATGTGTATGTGTCTGTGTGATGTTTGTGCTTAACCCTGAATACGATTGTAAAAAAAAAAATCGGCGCTGAAAATGTGAGACCAGTGCGAAGACATGAGAAATATATTCTCGTGTACTGATTGGTACTCGTAGCAGGAAGCGTGATGGAGAAATATGTGAACACACCAGATAACAACAATTCAAAACTAACAAGACACCAGTGTTAAAACATATGGTGGCAGCGCAAAGATTCAGAAACAACGTACGTATTTCGACGCTCGACTAACTAGATACCCTTTACAGAATTTTACAGCCAAAAGGATAAATTTCAATGCACCGGCTTCTATCCCTTATAGCTCATTCTTCTTTCC
This sequence comes from Cepaea hortensis, assembly GCA_963921405.1. Taxonomy (NCBI): domain Eukaryota; kingdom Metazoa; phylum Mollusca; class Gastropoda; order Stylommatophora; family Helicidae; genus Cepaea; species Cepaea hortensis. Next base: position 299,813,784 of record OY992876.1, read on the forward strand.
TCTGAGCGGACTGCTGCCAGAAGCGTCGCCCAGAACAGGAACTCCGTAACGCCAACGATGATTGTCATGGGCTTCAGGGTTGGTGGAGGTGGGACGACAGACAGACAGACAGACAGAGACGCAGCCAGCCAGATAGATATACATCCACGTGTATATCAACTATATACACCGCCGACATGGTTGGACAGCTCACAACCCATAATCATGTGCACATACATATACATAAACTCATACAACCACAGACCGCTAGTGCGCGGAATCAGGAAGATACCCCGACCAGATAACAGGTCGCCATCCCGTGCCGTTCGCCGATCACCATCGGCAGATTCTATCGACGGGCTTACAAATTTCATGACACGCCATTAGAGATAGAGAATTAATTATCTGTGACTTTTTGTCTCTGCCTCAAATATTGTTTCCAGCAGGTAATGTAATGGGTTGTTTCATGTACCACAATGCACTAGATGCTATAGAGACTAGCATTTATGCCTGGTGGCAGATGGTTGTGCGTTCGTATCCTTCTCGTAGGCCGTCTCTGTGGCGATGGGGTTACAAACGCAATCATGCAAATCGTAATCATATCGCCCCTCTGCTGTGTGTCCACCGTGACGAGGTAGAGGGGCTTGAGCGTCCCAATGACCCCAAGAGCTATGCCGACGGTAGCACAGCTACTGGTAGGGCCACCCATGTCGGACAGGTCAAGGGAGAGGGACCAGACGAAGAGACACACAAACCTGCTGCCTTGTAGGTAGACTGGGGACAGTCAAAGGCTAGGGAAAGCACCCCGAATAAATGCTTGTCGAAATCGGATGTACTGAGCCACAGGCTTGACAAAGCAGTGCAACGTAAAACCTGCTGCCTTGTAGGTAGACTGGGGACAGTCAAAGGCTAGGGAAAGCATCCCGAATAAATGCTTGTCGAAATCGGATGTACTGAGCCACAGGCTTGACAAAGCAGTGCAACGTAACTTAATTCATGATGTCACAAATCAAAATTAATCGTTATGGTGCTAATCCCGCGAAGTCCCATCAGGCGGCGATAGTGCCGGGCCCCCTGCCTCGAGGGGGTCCACCCATGACTACTGGTGGTCACCTTCCCCTGTGCTGTGGAGTCAAGGCACAGAGGAGTAGGTTAAGAGCTATTGACCAAATACCCCGGACACTCAACATACTACAGTGGAATGCCGAAGGAGTTTACAAGAAGAAAGAGTCCCTAACACAGCGTCTTCATAAAGATAGAATAGATGTGGCATGCATTCAAGAGACACACCTCAACACCAATCGCAAATTCTCAGTCAGAGGATATCAGGCCACACGTTTCGACAGCGAAGGACACAAAGGAGGAGTTCTAATACTTACACGAAATACAATACCTTGCAGCGAAGTATCTGTGATCTCTGACAACCAAACGGAAATTATAGGTGTTGATATAATGATAAAGGACGTGAAAATAAGAATCTACAATCTGTATAGCCTAGCAGATAAGGATCTTACACTCTCAAACATGAAAATAACTGACACAAACTGCATTATTGTCGGAGACTTTAATAGCCGTTCAGATAGATGGGGATACCCAGATACTGACAAAAGAGGAGATGAATTGGAGGACTGGGAAATAGACTCAAATCTCCATCTACTCAACAAAGCGGATGATACACCGAGCTTCTACTCCAGAAGATGGCTTACCACTTCTACTCCAGACTTAGCTTTCTGCACAGGAGACATCCTCCACAAAATCGATCGCCATGTGCTGGACCAATTAGCAGGTAGTGACCACAGACCAATCAAGCTTGTAATGAATATGGAGTATTTCCCACAGGAGCAAAAGCCCTTGCCCCGCTGGAATTACAAACGAGCAGATTGGGACAGATTTGCCATACTAACAGACAAATATTGTGAAAACATAAATACACGATATGGCAACATGAAGCAAATGGTGGAAAGTCTAAACAGAGCGATAATACAGGCAGCCACTGAGTCTATTCCAAGAGGAGCGAGGAAAAATTAGAAACCATACTGGACTGAAGAACTACAAAGTTTGGAGGACAAAGTTGAAGATGCCAGGAAGACAGCAGAGAGAGAACAAACAATTGAAGCGAATATCTCTCTCAAAGCCATCTCAGCAAAATATAAAAAAAAGTCGCTTAAAAGTCGACAAGGTCGACTTCATCGCACCGGGTTTTATCCCATATGGCTCAGTCTCTTTCCGCAGCACGGAAAGCGTCACACAAAGCACGAACTCCGTAGCTTTTAGCGACGACCCACAGGAGTCTCCGAAACATTTAACTCGTAAACCGAAGGGTGCGGCCCGGAATCGAACCCACAACCTTCGGAGTACGAGTCAAACGGCTTGACCACTTCGCCACAGAGACTCCCTCAGCAAAATATAAAAGAACAGTAAATCAAACAACAAGAGATTGTTGGAGGGAAAAAACAGAAAACCTGAATTTTGATAGGGATGGAAACAAGCTATGGAAACTAGTGAAAGCCATGAACAATGAAGGACCTAGAAACAAACAAATAACAATTAAACAAGGAAATGCCTTGCTTACAGGAAAAAAGGCTGCAAATGCACTAATTGAACACTATGCAAATGCAAACCACATTGATATTACAACCGAACAGAAGAAAGCAATCAAAGACAAACAGATACATCATAGAAATACAGAGACAGCAGCAGAATATATGATGGCAAATCTAACAATGGAAGAAATGGAACAGGCAATGAATACCCTAAAAAAGAAGAAATCACCAGGAAAGGATGGAATCACAAATGAAATGCTAATAGGACTAGGCACCAAGGCAAAGAAGAAACTACTAGCAGTCCTAAATAACAGCTGGAAGAGAGGAATAGTCCCACAGGCATGGAAGGAAGCTATACTAATACCAGTCCCAAAGAAAGGAAAAGACCTGGAAGAACCAAATGGCTATCGACCTATCAGTCTACTTAGCTGTGTAGGAAAATTAATGGAACGCATTATCAATGGCAGGCTAACATGGCATCTGGAAGAAAACAAACTCTTAACACCACACCAAGCAGGATTCAGAAAGTACAGATCCACTGAAGATCAAATAACCTATAGAGCTCAGGAAATAGAGGATGCCTTCCAAGAGAAAAAGCACACACTAGCAGTCTGGATAGATTTAGAAAAAGCATTTGATAAAGTATGGAAGGAAGGACTGAAAGTAAAACTGCAAAAAATGCATGTTTGTGGAAAAATGTATAAATGGTTCGGCCACTACCTTGAGAACAGAACTGCCAGGACAAAAGTACAAGGACAAACAAGCAAAATGATGCTGTTGGAGCAAGGTGTCCCCCAAGGAGGAGTTCTTTCACCAACATTATTCCTAGCATATATAAATGACATCACGGAAAATTTTCCAGCCAGAGTACACACATCCTCCTTTGCAGATGACCTAGCCATATGGACATCTGAAGAATATATTAGTACAGCTAACAGCAGAATACAGCAAGCCTTATTAGCGTTAGAGGACTGGTCAAAATCATGGCTAGTGAAGATAAGTGAGGAGAAAACAAAATGCACAGTGTTCTCCCTCTCAAATAAAACTCAGCAACCTAAGCTGGTATTGAATGGAAAAATATTGCGCCATGAAGAAAATCCAAACTATCTAGGAGTCACCTTTGATCGTCGCCTGACATGGAAGACACAGGTTGAGAAAAATCGAACAAGAGCAAGGCAGAGAATGGCAATCATGAAAAAGCTTGCTGGTACAACGTGGGGAGCAGATGAGAAAGTTCTCAAGAAGTTATATACTGGACGGGTGAGGCCAGTACTGGAATATGGCATTGCAGCTTGGGCAACAGCAGCTAAGTCAAACTTTAACAAAATAAGTAGAGTCCAAAACCAAGGAATGCGAATCATAACTGGAAGCCTGAAGACAACGCCTATTAATGAACTAGAAAAGATCACTTGTTTACAACCAATGCAGGATAGAAGAGATAGCAGAGCCCAGCAACAAGCAGAAAAATTTAGAAGATTGACAGACCACCCTATGTATAAAAGGTTTAGTGGTTTTGGAAAGGAAAGACTGAAGCGTAGCAACTTTGTAGAAACTGCAAAACGAAAGATTAGGGCAGATCCTATACTTAACATATCAACAGTCAAACCCATTTACAATGCACACAAGTTCCCAGCTTGGAGACAGCAGCAACTGCCTAAGATGATAGAAAACATTCCTGGTATTGAGAAAAAGAACACTCAGCATGAAACCGAAAGAAGAGAAATAACCCTAAACTACATAAAAGAACATTACCCAAGCAGCAATTGGACCCATGCATATACAGATGGATCAGCCAAAAATTCAATAGAGAATGGAGGAGGAGGAATTCTCCTAAATTTAAAAAATGGAGTGAAAAAAAAACACATTCAATGGCAACTGGAAAGTTTTCAAGTAACTTCAAAGCGGAGGTAGAGGCTATGAAAACTGCAGCAGAAATGCTCTTGATGGAGGAAAATAAAGAGAAGCAAATAGCTATCTTCACAGATGCAAAGTCAGCTGTCTCAATACTGAAGAGCAATAACAGCACAGAACTAGCTGACCTAAGAGCAGCACTCCAAGGTCTATGCCAGAAATCCAAAAAAGTTGTAATACAGTGGATCCCATCACATTGCAGTATACATGGAAATGAAGAGGCTGACAGACTGGCAAAAGAGGGCGGACGACTACCACAGCCTGACATAGACATAACCTATAACGAGGCAAAGAGGTTGATAAAAAGCACCTATAAAACCAAATGGGAATCAGAGCATCCAGGTCACCAGAAGGATGATGCATATTACAAACTCGACCGAAGAGAACAAGTAGCAATCTTCAGACTCCGCACAGGACATAACAGGCTGAAATACCACTTGTTCAATAAACTAAAGATAGGAGATACCGATGAATGCAATTGTGGAACTGGTAAAATGACAGCTAAACATTTGCTGCAGGAGTGCCCAATATATGCAGAACAGAGAAAGATATTTTGGCCCACACCTGCTTCATTTGAGGAAAAGCTCTATGGAGACATCAACAAGCTCAAGTTGACTGCAGCTTACTTTAACTACATTCAGGTTGACATTTAAAGGTGCATGAAGAAGTATTTAGACTGCCGCACTTCATACCACAGGTATGTCGGTTACAAAAGCGCCCCAGAGGCATGAAATGGAATATTGCTTGGATAGCAAATCCATTACGTGGAAAGTCCGAACCAAAAGCTCACTGTGTGGGCTTCATAAAAGGTGGAAAAAGTGTCCTAGTGGCACGAAATGGAATATTGCTTGGATAGCAAATCCATTACGTGGAAAGTCCGAATCGAAAGCTCACTGTGTGGATGTCATCTGCAGACTGCATACTTCTGGTTTCCGGAAGAACAGCCTATGGTGAACGGAAGGCCCAATATACGGAAGTGAGGCTAAGCAGCCATGTGCAGGACGTGACGATTCCTTGGGTGAGCCCAGTACCAGAGCACTGTGTGTCGGCTCTGCAAGTATGGAAGCCTCCTTGGATGGCGGGGAATGCCCATGGTCTGCCCCTGCCTTCCCTTGAGGATTGACCAGGATGTCTTTGGCTGTTCTATATGGGCCAGCTAGGATGGGGGATAACACCACAACAGTGAGATTCAAACGTCCTAAGAAACCCCCGGGAAGGTTAACCCGGTCAACAAATGCCCGCAGAAGTCGGATGTGTCGGCCTAACGGCGCAAGAACGCAGCTCTGCTGTAAACAGGCACAACGCAATCACGTCCGAAAAAAAACTCCGGATGAACGAAGAAGAAGAAGAAGAAGTAATCATATCGTATGCAAAACGTAATAATGTAAATCGCATTCGAAACACAGCTGCGGGCGATTCGAACTAGACCGCCTTGTGTTGTGTTTAATACAATAGTATTAGTGCCGTTCGTTCAGAAAACAATGGCAAACTACTGAACGTAAACTTGCCAAGAAATCACAGGCATGGGGTTGACTACAACGTCAGGAGAGGAAATGCAACTAACTTAACATCCCTCTCGAATCCTTCTCGCATCTTGGTTTTATAGAACAATGCTGAACATTCATTGCATAGCGAACATGAACAATCTGGACATTTTGAGGATGGTTAAGTCATAAAGGCAACTTATCACAAACAATAAGAAAGAGACATTCATCATTTGTGGTCACATTATATTAGTTGCATATCCCTTACATGACGTAGCAGTCAGCTCAGTATTATTTGGCTGTTTGTGATTCCTGGGTATGTTTGCGTTCAGTTGTTTGCCATTGCTTTCTGAACCACCGGCACTCATGTCATTTAATGAAAACTAACGCAAGGTGGTTTGCTTCCAAATCGCCCTCAGCTGTGTCTTTATGAAGTAAGATACGTCAACATGATGAAGATGCTTACATATCTACAAATTTATGAGAAAGACCTTAGACTTGTAAAAACAACATATATTGGAAACAACAAGCTGCCATAAAGACTGATAATGAAGTACAACCATTTGATACTTCAGGGTGTGTGACAGGGATGTGTAATAGTTCCAGATATGTTTTTCCCTATACAGTGAACATATATTTAAAAATGTAGACGATGTGACTGGAATCACCATTGGGGGACATAAAATCAATAACATTAGATATGCGGATGATACAGTAATAATTGCAGACAATGAGCAGGATCCTTAACATTTCGTAGGTACGGTTATTGTGTGTACATAGTGAACAACGAGGTCTAGGTTTATAATTATGGTTTAATAAAAACACAGATTATGGTCATCTCTAAGAAGAAAGAAATACCACAGTGTAAAATACAGGTAAATGGGAATATTCTTAAACAAGAGAATTGGTACAACTGTCTCAGAACAGTCATAGAACTGATGGGAGGTGTCTTGAAATTATTAGAACAAGAATCACTATGGCCAAGGCAGCCTTTTGCAAAATAAAAAACATTCTGACTAATAAAATGATGTAAATTGAAAAGAGACAAACAGTGTTGAAGTGCTATATAGTACCCGTACTTTTGTATGGATGTGAAGCGTGAACGTACAAGCTGAAAAACATCTACTAGCAGTGGTAATGTGGTTTCTGCGGAAAATGCAAGGAATACCACGGATAGACTAAAAACCAATGACCCAGTCCTACAATTAGCAAATGACAACAGTAGACTTATAGAGAAATTAGACGCAGACAGTCCCAACTTTACGGGCACGTTATGATAAGAAATAAACTAGAGAACTTGATGACAACTGGCACGATTGAGGGGAAAAGAACAAGGGGAAGGCCGAGGAGTAAATATCTGGATGGCTTGACCACATGGCACGGTCGAGGCAAGAACACAGAGCTGATCCACGACGCTGGTGATTGTGTAAGATGGCTTACCGGCATGGCACATAATGAATGAACGCGGGCTTACGAATTGCATTCCTATCGCCTTCGCCACATAGCCATTTAAGAGATAATTAATGATCTGTGGTGGCTGGCCTCTGCCTCACAAGCGTTTCCAGCGGGTCATGTCATGGGTTTCTTGAATTTGCCGGAGCGTTCGGTTTCTGTCACGCTACAGTTGGGATGTGAATTTTGTCCCTTGACATTTCTCTCAATAATAATAATAATTATCTCAAATGACAATTAGTATAATAAGTTTCCCCCTAACTGTAGCACGTTAAACATACATTAGGTAATTATAACTGCCATATCGAAAATTAGTTTTAGTGAGTTATATATTATTGATTATTGCACATTTTTCATGCGTTTTAATGAATATTATTATGGTGTTGTCATTGTTGTCTAAGATTAGCTTCATAAATGATGTATGACTGAAATAATGTATGAGTGCAGAGAGATCAGACGGGCAGAATGTCAGACAGGCCTGCGTGCCCAGTTCTTAACACTTTGAAAAACAATTTGTTCGTTCGTTCGTTCTCAGGACAATCGGTTTGAGTGGTAGCGTAGTGGCTAGACGCTTGCTGCCCGACCTGTGATCTAGGGCTTGACCTCTCATCGAAGCGGTTGTTTAATATTGACTTAGGTTGACCCAGCCACACAAGGAAATGTCTAGGGACGTATTGAAAGCGGCAAACCTGGAGTCTGGAATGTTTGAAAGACAAAATATGTGTCTGACACCATAAGTAAAGAAAGGATTACGGACGCGATTCGTAATCCCGTATACCCACGTTCGAAACACAGCTGCGCTCGATTTGGCAGCAGACCAGGTTGCGTTGGTTTCGCGTTGGTATCGGGGCCGGTCGTTCGGAAAGCAATGGCAAACTACTGAACCTAAACTTGACAAGAGATCACAACGGCAGTAATGATGGTGTTGACTGTGATGTCCCATAAAGGATATGCACCAACATAAAAAGTACCATATGCCTTGTGGGGTTGTAAGAGTGTCCTTTACTCCTTTACTTCATCTGTTTCTGGGTTTGGGTCTATTGACAACGAGATACGTTAAAACTCGAGGATTTGAGCCGAGGTGAGTTGAGTTGAGTCAAGAAATAACATCTCAGCACTCGATACATTCCCATACGTGCTGCGACCTCATATTCAACAGCCAGCGAAGAGTCCCAATACTAATGGTACCAGCAGCAGTCTGATTATATGTCCATCTGGTCTTTTCTCGGACTTCTGAGTGTCGCCTGGGGATGAAGTATTGCTACCCCAAGCTTTGGTTCAGTCAGTCTGTACATGCATGTGTTGAATCACGATCTGCTTGCATCCTAATATACGTACATCTCTATTGATGAGGTCCCGGTACCGGGCTTGCCCATTCCTCTGTTTTCAGAGCTTGGAGTGGGGAAAGAGAGCTCCTCAGAACTCTCTCCGCGAAGATGACTCTTTGGTACTAGATCGGGGAAAAAGTCTCTACACCAATGTTACTTCAATAGACAATGTTACAACAATAGATTTTCAGGCCTCATTTCCAGGGCTCATACTTCAGGGCTCATACTTCATAGCTCATACTTCAGGGTTCATACTTCAGGGTTCATACTTCAGGTCTCATACTTGAGGTACGTACTTTATGGCTCATTTTCAGTGTTCATACTCCAGGTCTCACTGATACTTCAGGACTCATACTTCGGGATTCGTACTTCAGGGATCATACTTCTGGGATCATACTTCAAGGCTCATACTTCGGGGTTCCTACTTTCTGAACGTATAGGTACTGGACAGAAACTCAGTCTTTCAGAGGAAGCATAACCAATCAATAGCTCAACTACATCCTGAAAATAGTAATTGATTTGAGTTGAGATAAGAACTGAAATCACACCACTCAAGACATTATCACACACTCTCTGTTATCATCTTCAACAACCAACGAAGAGTCCCATTACTCATGGTACCTGCTTGCGACTTATTATGTGTCCACCTAGTTTGTCCTCGGAGTACTGAGTGTCAGGCATATTCCATGGTCACTCAGTGTGGCCACTCACTGTTGCACCATTCTTTCTAGACTATGCTGATTAACCTGTTCTGTCACACTATACACTTATTTCCAAAGAGCCCTGCCCACCCACAATATCCCACCCTGCTGACGGAGCATGAGAAACGGCTATCACATCCAAGGAAGGAAAAACTTACCCACTCCCGGCACGGGGACGAAAAATAACATTGCGGGACTCTATCGAAGCCCCGTAATTGGAATGAGTATACTGGCAGGATTAGTAAATTACGAATAAAAGGTAAATGGGAAAATATAACGATGATTAATGTACATGCACCTACTGAAGAGAAAGAAGATGATATCAAAGAAGACTTTTATAATGATCTGGAAGATGTCATAGAAGAAACCCCCAAACAGGACATCCTGATTGTGCTGGGAGACTTCAATGCAAAAATCGGTATAGAGCAAACTTATAAAAAAATTTCCCGGTATGGAAAGCCTACATCCAACTTAAAATGACAATGGATGGAGAGTCATCAACCTAGCAGAAGCCAAAGGACTGCAGATCAGCAGTACCAGACTGCAAAGAAAGGATATACATAAACAAACTTGGAAATCATGTGACAAGAGAACCTATAATCAAATAGATCACATTTTAATTAACAACAAAAATGTATCAAACATACAAGTTAGAAGTTATAGAGGAGCTGAGTGCCACAGCGACCACTTCCTCGTTGGAGCAAAATTTAAAATACAACGTAAGAGAGCTTTCTATGCTAAACTACAAAGGTTACATCCAACATATAACAGAGAGAAACTACAAGAAAGTACAGTCAAAGAGAAATTTTTCAGATGCAATAAAATGTAAACTTGAAATTCTACAAAACCCGTTGGAGGAAAGCGTTGACCAAACTTGGTTGAACATCAAGAATGTCTCGGTGTGTTAACCAAGCATAGAAATAACAGATGGTTCAATCAAAAATGTGAAGAAGCAGTCATTAGGAAAAAGAATGCCAGACACTTGTGGTTAAATGACATCAACAACATCCAAAATGAAGAGCAATATAGAACTGAATGTAAAGAGGCTACAAAAATAGTTCGGCAGCAGAAACGAGAATATATGAGCAATATAATCAAAGATATGGAAACTAATCACCAGAAATACGAATCCATAAAGTTTTTTTAAAGAACTGAAGTCAATGAAACGATGGCACTAACACAACACATATGGTTTCGAAGACAAAAATGGGAATATGATAAATACCATTGAGGAAATGTGTAACACATGGAAAGAATACTTTGTTGAATTACTAAATTGTGAAGCTCCAAGAAACACTTTCCCACAGGAAGCGGTTCTAACGTGTGAACCACAAATTGAAGAACCTGCTTTTGAAGAAATCCTATATGTAATAACACGACTTAAAAACAATAAGGCAACTAGGGGATGATGGAATTGCTGCTGAATTTATAAAGGCAGGCGGCCATGCATTACATCTAAAGCTATACGAACTAATAATAAAAATCTGGAGGACAGAAGAATTACCCCATGACTGGAAAGAGTCATTATTGATACCTAACTTTAAGAAAGGAGACAAGCTCCAATGTGAAAGTTATAGAGGAATATCACTAATGTCCATAAGCTATAAGATACTATCCGCGGTATTACTAAATAGACTAAAATCATATTCAGAAGACATATTAGGTGACTACCAGGCGGGTTATAGACAAAACAGATCAACAATAGATCAGATATTTATCTTACGACAAATAGCCGAAAAAAGTTGGGAATATAAAAGAGATCTCCATAACATTTTTGTGGATTTTAAAAAGGCTTATGATAATATCCATAGGAATAGTCTATGGAATGCTATGCAGGAATTTGGAATACCAAGGAAGTTAATCAACATGACCAGACAATGCATGGAAGATACTTATAATATAGTAACATATAAAGGCAGGAAATCAGACCCTTTCCAAATAACATCTGGCTTGAAACAGGGTGATGCACTATCGCCGCTCCTTTTTTAATCTGGCTCTAGAGAAAGTTGTAAGGAAGGTAAGGGAGGAATGTGATATTGGAGGAACATCCAAGCTGCTTGGTTATACAGATTATATATATATATTATAGGGGGAAATGGACAAAAGACATTGGAAATATTGACTCACTTAAAGGAAAAAGCTCAACAAATGGGGCTGGTTATCAACCAAGACAAGACAGAATATATGGTAATTTCAAGAGTAGGAACAGCTAACAACTCTGCCACATACAAATAGATAATATGACCATTAAAAGAACGGAAACATACAAATACCTGGGTACAATCTTCAACTGCTCCAGCATAATAAAGGAAAAAATACAAGCTAGAATCAATTCTGGAAATAAGATATACTATGCACTACAACATCTGCTAAAATCAGATGCGCTATCTCGTAACACCAAGATCACAGTATACAAAACACTGATCAGACCAGTTGTGCTGTATGGCTCTGAAACCTGGAGTACAACTAAAGGAGACGAAGCCTTGTTACAAACCTTTGAGAACAAAGTCTTAAAACGCATCTTTGGGCCCATTAAGGACACACAAAATAGAGAGTGAAAAAGGAAGAAGCAACAAAGACATTTATGATCTGTTTAAGTCCCCGCTAATCACTGGTATCGTGAAGGCTAATAGACTGCAATGGCTGGGGCACATAGAAAGAATCGAAGATAATAGGGAAACAAAGCTCGCTTACACTCAGGAAATAAGTGACCGCAGATCCCGAGGTAGACCAAGAAGACGGTGGAGAGATAATATACATACAGACCTACAAGCACTTGGAATCAGCGACTAGCAAGAGAAGGACAACCAGAGAGACGAATGAAGACGGATTGTATCTGCAGCAAAGAACCTCAATGGCTCGGAACGCTGAAGAAGAAGAAGAAGAAGAAGAAGAAGAAGAAGAAGAAGAAGAAGAAGAAGAAGAAGAAGAAGAAGAAGAAGAAGAAGAAGAAGAAGAAGAAGAAGAAGAAGAAGAAGATATTTTAAACCCTATAACGAGGATATATTGGAGGGCAAGTCTGGTGCCTGCAGCCGCAGTAATAACGTATATTAAATGTGTTGCAGTTTAAAAGCTCGCAATTGGATGTCACGTGCAGGCGAGCGATCAGGCTCGCGCCTTTCACTGCCCGTTGTTCCTGCCCTACCGTCTGCCGGCTCTCTCCTTTGGGTGCTCTTCGCTTAGCATCCCTGGGGGGGCCAGCGCGATTACTTTGAAAAATGAGTGTTCAAAGCAGGCTTCGGCTGCCTGAATAATGGTGCAAGGAATCTTCTTCTTCTTTGCGTTCATCCGGAGTGATTTTTTCAGATGTGATTGCGGTGTGTCTGGTTAGGCACCCTCGGGTCGAAACCTTCAGGCCAACACATCCGACTTTTAGCGTGCATTTTTGACCAGGTTAGCAATCCTGGGAGACTCTCACTTTTGTCAATAGGACCTAGGTTCTATTTTGGTGGTTTTCAGAACTGAGGGTAAGGATGAGCTTCAAGCTTAAGAAATCGAGAAGCTTGTCGATCATGAAGGGTAAGGCGGAGGAAAGGGTGTTCGTGGTGGCTGGATAAGCAATTCTCACGGCGATAACGGAACCCGTGAAGAGTCTCGGTCGTGTGTACGACTTAACCCTGACGGACAGGAACGCGGTGGTAGAAATACAGGCAGTCTTGATGAACGGTCTGGGTACCATCGACAAAATCAGGCTGATATGTAAATTCAAAATCTGGTGCCTCCAATTCATGCTTATTCCAAAACTCCTGTGGTCGCTGCTGATATATGATATTGGCACGTACACAGTAAGCACCATGGAGGGGAAGATAAGCAGGCATATACGAAAGTAGCTTGGAGTGCCAACATGCTTCACGACTGTCGCATTGTATTGCAAGCAGAGTAAGCTCGTCCTCCCGTTCCCGTCCCTCGTGGAAAAGTTCAAAGCCGGAATAACCAGACTCGCGAAGATGCTGGGCGAGTCTCCAGATATAACGGTTAGTGCCTCGGTTCCCGCCCTGGAGACGGGAAGAAAGTGGAAGGCCGCCAGCTCGGTGAAAGAAGCCGAAGTAACACTTCAGCTGAAGGAGGTCATGGGCCACACCCAGTCAGACAGGAAAGGGTTCGGCCGAAGTCCAACCTCCATAACATAGCGATTATCGGCCGCAGATCGCACTCAGTCAGCTGCAGAGACCAAGAGGTGGGTCCAGAAACGGAAAGGAAGAACCGGCTTCCAAGTAGAGTGTGGCGGCGTGAACGGGCAAGAGGAAGGAACACGGCAACGGAGACGAATGGAGACGAGAGAGGCCGTGGCGGGGGGTGAAGCTGGCTCCCCCATGACCACACGTGCTAAGGGCCAAGCACAGACTGCACGGACTCGCCTCACCGATGGAGGGAGGGCTTGAGAGAGTGGACGTGGTAACAGCGAAGGGACAAGCGTAACAACAGGGATAACGAATGTGACCAAACGTCTCCACGGCAGGGGTAAGGCGCCAGAAGTCATGACACGGACGGGACCTCCCCCAGAGAGTATTAAGAGGTTAAAGGTCTGAAATACTTGGGGAAGGGGGGTAACCTTCTGACGATCAGAAGCCCCCTTTTGTGTTTGCTCCGCGGCGGAGTTTTTATGATTGACGATTAACAGGGACAAATCGAGGCATTAATATTGCGGTGTTAGATGTGGAATTCTTGGATCGCCGCAAGACGAACTACTGCGAAAGCATTTGTCAAGACTGTTTTCATTAATCAAGAGCGAAAGTCAGAGGCGCGAAGATGACCAGATACCGTCGTAGTTCTGACCACAAAGATGCCGACTAACGACTAAAATGCACACAATGGAATACCGTTTAGCTAGCACAACTACAACGTGGAAAGACCGAGTCGTATAGGAGACAACAAAGGCATAAGCGTCCTAATGGCACGAAATGGAATATTGCTTGGCTAGGAAAACCATTACGAGAAAAGTCGGTATCGAAAGCTCATTGAGTCAGCGTTGTCAAAGATGGATAAAGCGTCCCAGTGTCAAGAAATGGAACATTGCTTGGCTAGCAAATCAATTACGAGGAAAGTAAGTGTCGAAAGCTCATTGAGAGAGCGTTATCAAAGGTGGACAAAGCCTCCCATTGGCACGAAATTGAATATTGCTTGGCTAGCGAATCCATTACGTGAAAGCCCGAAGCGAAAGCTCGATGTGTGGATGTCATCTGCATACTGGTGACTCCTAGTCTTCGGAGGAGCAAGCCTGTGGTGAACGCATGGCCCAATATACGGAAGTGAGGCTAAGCAGCCATGTGCAGGGCCTGACGACTCCTTGGGTGAGCCTAATACCAGAGCGTTAAGTGTCGGCTCTGCAATTATGGAAGCCTCCTTGGATGGCGGGGAATGCCCAAGGTCTGCCCCTGCCTTCCCTTGAGGGACGCCCGGGATGCCTTCGACCGTTCTAACTTGACGAGCTGGAATGTAGGTGGCACCACAACAGTAAGAGTCAAATATCCTTCGAAACACCTGGAAAGGTTAACCCGGTCAACAAATGCCCGTAGAAGTTGGATGTGTCGGCTGAAAGACGCAAGTATCGTAGCTTTGCTATAAACAGGCACGACGCAAATCGATGAACGCAGAAGAAGAAGAAGAAGAAGAAGAAGAAGAAGAAGAAGAAGAAGAAGAAGAAGAAGAAGAAGAAGAAGAAGAAGAAGAAGAAGAAGAAGAAGAAGAAGAAGAAGAAGAAGAAGAAGAAGAAGAAGAAGAAGAAGAAGAAACTGTCATCTACTGCCTATAGTACCTTGCGGTGTAAAGCGGAGGTGGAATGGTTTCTTGAGCCTGTGGAATTAAGGGCACCTGGCTAGTGCAGTCGCCGCAAACTCTGCAGATTATTGTTCATGTGGTCTTGTAATTCTGCTTCTGATTTTGCTGTTAGTGCTTGGTCGTCCTCAAATAGGAGTTCTTTAATGGTGTAATTTGCCGTTGGTTCTTCCTCTGTGTTCTGTTCGTCATGTGGTGTTGTTGCGGTCTCTGTTTGGCTGGATTCTTTACATATGCTGTCTCCATAGGTTATGAACAAGAGGGAGGACACGACACAACCTTGTCGTACTCCGGATCTTATGGTGAAGGGTTCTGAATGTCCTCGATTTGTTCTCACTATGCATTCACTGTTGTTGTTGAAGCTTCTATATAAATTTGTTAGATGTATACTCACTCCATGTCGTTTAAGGATTTCCCACAGTTTGTTCCTATCAACCTTATCAAATGCCTTTTCTTGGTAGACAAAGACTAGAGTGTAATTCAATTGATTTTTCTATTAGTTGTCTAAGAGCAAAGATGGCATCTGTGCACTCTTTCTTTTTTTTTCTTTTTTTTCCTCCTAAATCCAAGTTGTGTTTCGCTTATATGGGGTTCTATTGTAGTTTGTAATCTTTTCTCAAGAATTTTGCAAATTATCTTTCCAGCATGACTCAAAAGAGAACTGCCTCTGTATTGTGTGCATTCTCTTTTACTGCCTTTGTTTTTTCAAAATCGGGATAATTATGGCGTTTCCCCAGTCTTGTGGTGTGTGTTGTTCTATCCAAACATGGTTAAACAGTCTATGTAGCCATGCTGTTCCTACTTCTCTTGCTGCTCTAATTAGTTCATTTGGTATTTCATCTTGTCCCGGTGATTTATTCAATGGGGCTAATCTGGCGGGTTTTTTTCCAATTTCTTCTTTCAGTATGTCTGGTTTAGTTCTTCGAAGGCATCGATCTCGGTCTCTTGAATTCTGGTGGCATCTGATAGAATGTTGAGAAGTTTTTCGAAGTATTGCCTCCATCTTTTTTTAGGATTTGTTTTTGTTCACTTGTCGGTTCTCCTTTTTGGCTGTTAATTATTTCAGTTGGGTCAAACGGTTCTAATCTGACTCTCATTGCACTCATCCTTTTGTAGAAGTTTCTAGGTGCCTCCTTGTAGTTTTTATTTAGGGTTTCTCTATATTCCTTTCAGTCTTTTTCTTTTTCTCTCTTTATCTCTCTATTCGCATGTCTTCTTGCTATTCTATATTATATGTAATCTTGGTCCTGTTTGCTCTAAAACCCAATTTTTATGTTTTTATTCCTTTTTTGTCTTTTACAGCTTTATTTACCTCTGTGTTCCACCAACTTGCTATTTTCTTTATCTGATTTGGATGTTTTTCGTGATTCCACATGTTATTTTCGCAGTATTTAAAATACGTGATTTGAACATCTCCCATTCTTCTTCCACTGTTTTTCTTACTATTGGTAGTTTTACAAAGATCTCAGTTAATTCTTTCTAATTTTTTTTTTTTTTGGGGGGGGGGGGGGATGGGGGATTTGTCTTTGAAGTTTTTTAAGTTTTCTTATTCGCGCGTGGCATGTCTTTGCTTTCTTCTTCTGTTGTTTCTTATTGTGACAACGACTGCTTTGTGGTCTGTGTTTATACTTAAGTTGGGCACTGCCCTTGATCTAATATATTTCTCTTTCTGTTATTTCTTGTTAATATAAAATCAGTTTGGCTTTTGGTATCCAGATCGTTCCATTTGAACCTGATGTATATTTGTGTTTATAAAATGTGTTCGCTATGTACAGGTCGTGTTTGCTGCATTGCTCTATCTGTCTACTTCCTGTATCATTTCTTTCATTGTGTTTGTCTCCAAATGCTCCAAAATGTTTTTCCATGTCCGTTCTGTTATGTCCTGGTCTTGCATTGAAGTCTCCCATAACTATGCTGTCGTCCTGCTTCTCTATTTTATTTAGTCTGTCATGGATGTCTTCGAAAACTCATCTCATTCTTGCTCATTTTTCTTTGTATTGCATGATGCGTATTTTGTTTTGGGTCAGTCCGATTATACATCTTAGATTTTCTACGAGCATTATGAAAATGCCGGCTTCGTGGCTTAGAGGTTATGACTTTTCTCCGTAATCTCGTATACTCTCGTCGGTAACGTGATGACGGTGAGAATCAGCAGTGGTTCGAATCGCATCGGTAACTTACGGGGTATGTGAGCCGGCCGCTCAGAAAGCAATGGCAAACTACTGAGCGTAATCTTGCCAAGAAATCAACATACAGCTGAAAGATGCTGGTGTTGACAGCGATGTCCTGTAAAGGATATGAAAAAAAAAAAAAAATTATGAACATATTATGAAAAAAATTATGAACAGTCCCCCCTGGCAAGCCAGAGCCCCGTTAGCCCATGATCTTCCGGTCATGGTTTCCCGATCTACACCACGGCGAAGTAGGGTTGACTAGCGTAGTCTGCGGGTCATCGGCAGGCTACTAACTTTCACTTTTCACCCCCCCCCCACCCCCGACAGTAGAAAATCCGTCACCTTACCAAGGATTCGAAACCAGTTCTGCCTATTGAGAGCCCGGAATTCTAGCCACTCAGCCAGTCGTTTCTCTTTATAAATTAAAATGTCCCATTATTCCATGAAAGACACCCCACCCCCCGTATAATTAATTCCGTCACATAAAATGAATACGGTTTAAATTACTTGGATTCTTGTAAACTGGACCCAAAAAAAAAAAAAATAATCATTACATTCGAGTAATAGGAATGTTATTCTGCCATGTCTAGACAATAAACATGCCCCGAAGGTTGACTTGTTAAGTTTATGGGCTTCATTCTCCTCCCTGGGACTTAGGCAGAAGTTCAGTTTCACATGTCATCAAAGGACGGCAGACAAGTGCTAATTGAAATGTTATAATGACATTTGCATTTGTGCCTGGGGCAGACACCACGACGTACTCTCAACAAGTCCCTGGGCTGCTGGTTTTGGCCGGAGGGCATCTTTTGTCGGGCTGTGCTAGTGTTCTATAACTCTCAGGTATTGATTTACTTACGGGAAGGGGAATAAGATGATTATACGGAAATAGCTAAATAATCAGCGGCATACGGGGAGATTCCCAACGGAGTTGTAAGATCATGATAACTTGAAAGGGAGGCGGCCTGGAATTAAGTAACAGTGATGTGAAAAGAATAAGATGTCATACAGTGAAAGAGTTAGTTGAAATGAACTTCAAATATGTTGCCCTTTGTTGGGGTATAATAGATATTTGCCCTCCGGATACTTCAGCGTTTTGGGAAGTTTACTTCTGTGGTTGCATTGATCTGTCGTGATTTCGTGTTCATGCAAAGGGCGCTGTAACAGCATCATCAAGTGCGGCCAACTGTAAAGGATATGCAACTTTCTTTTAAATATCTTTTAACATGGCCGAAATATGTCACTTGCATCTTGTTCTTTTATCAATTCTCTTTACATTACGTTTTCCTAGAATCCGCTTATTCTCAATAATCAATACTATTCAAACATACTACCTCAAATGTGCTGTCATTGCAATCTAATTGACCTACAAGATATTTCGTGACAACCTGCGATTGGGGGTTGACAAACGGGCGATAATCCCACCAAAGTCACCCAGTGTATGCTCAAGTACTGATACCAACCTATTTGACCGCTCTCCATCCACTTGTCAACTGGGTTAAAACCATGCTATTGGAGAAAGCAAATAAAGATTAGTTCAGATTTGGCTGTACATGAGAGGAGCAATGGAATTTGGCCATCATTGGAAAGCGAGAAAGAGGAAAATAAATGTTATGGTAAAGATTAGAGAAACACCGCTGGAATTCGCCACTATTTGAATTTACCCCGAAGGAATATTACATTCCTAAAATGGGACGCTGTGGCGAAGGCGTGGGTTGAGGCGAGGGTGTTGAGAACGGGATTGCAATCCTGAATACCGTGTTCAAAACACAGCTGCAGACGATTTGGAAGTAGACCGCCTTGGTTGATTTTCATACAAAGGTATGAGCGGTTATTATTCAGAAAGCAATCGCAAACTGTTGAACAGTAAACTTGCCAGTAAATCACAAACAATCCAAAACATGCTGGGGTTGGCTGTGGCGTCCATTAAAGGACATGTAACTAACTATACTGTTCAAAAAGAAAGAAAGAAAGAAAGAAAGAAAGAAAGAAAGAAAGAAAGAAAGAAAGAAAGAAAGAAAGAAAGAAAGAAAGAAAGAAAGAAAGAAAGAAACGCAACAGGGTAGTAGGCAACCCATACACCAGTCAGTTGGACTAAAATGTTGACTTCTCGTCCTTGACTTAAGGACGTAAATTTCAAGCACCTCAGAATTCGGACTGGGTTCGCCTGATGGCCAGGGACAATGGTAACAGGGACAGAAATCAGTCCAGTGCACTAGAAGTAGTAGCACGTGTATGGACTACCCTTGAGATCAAAGCGAGCGAACGCAAATTAAATAAATAAATAAATACTTCTTCATAGCGACCCCTGCATCACGACCCTTCGAGAAAATAGTACTTTTTCCAACTCCCGTGACATATGCATTTACATTCTCACAGCGTCTTCAATGTGCTATTAAGTAAAATAACGCAATATTTAAAACAATATTTTCCCGTAGTGAATTTGAATAATGAAGATACAAACCATAGATTGTACGATATATTGACAGATGTATCTAGTTATTTTACTCTAAGCTGTGAGAATTCTGCAATATGTACCTGACGAGATGCAGCGAAATATGCCAGACAATAAATCGTACAATCTATGGCTTGTGTCTTCGTTATTCAAACGCAATATTTTCTAGGAACGTTATTTATTTATTTATTTATTTATTTATTTATTTATTTATTTATTTTGGTGGTCGCTCGTTTTCAACCCAAGCGTAGTCTACACTTCTAGTGTACTGGATTCATTTTTGCATGTGGATTAACTTTCCCTATTACCAATGTCCCTAGGTGAAAGAATTAACAACTAAGTTGGCAAATGTGTGTCTTCCCCATCTGTCCATACATCCATTTATCTATCCTTGCACCCTATTACCCGCATCTTCCCGCAATCACCCATATCTTACCGTCTCCATACTCTCTCTCTCGCTCTCTCTCTCGCTCTCTCTCTCTCTCTCTCTCTCTCTCTCTCTCTCTCTCTCTCTCTCTCTCATCACAATTTGTGAATGGCACTACAGAATACTGAGTGACCATCGATCCATTATAGATATTTTAAACTGACTCCGCCACCACTACCTAGCGAGAAAATAGTTGCGTGCCGCCCCTGATGCTTACATTATTAAATAGCGCCAATGCAATTACCACTTTCCATGTTTCCACCCTTGATGTCCCGGACGGTGATCACAGAGGCGGCCCGAGTGTAGTCTCACTGATACGACCCTAGAGATAGCGTCCGACCATATCTGCCAATTTTTATGCTTGCTTTTACACACGAATAAATAATAACATTGAACATTTCAAGAGTCTATTGGGCATGCACACAGAAACTAGGACAGCGTTATCTTTTCTCATTGTTCTCCAAACTACTTAATTATACGAATGGTATCTGGGTCTTCGATGCTGCACAGCGAGACCTCTATGAGTCCATGAATATGCGCTGTTTACCGCATGCCCATTATTTAAAGGGCCGCTCAGCGCTGCTGGAGTTTATGAGTTTCAAGCTTTTTAACCAAATTGGTTGATGATTCTCGGCTTGTCCCAGTCGAATTTGGTGATTAGTGGAGTGATATGGGAGGCACTGACTGTATAGAGCATGCAATGGACGGTCACTGACTATTAACTTATTCAGTACCACACACAAAAGTAGGTTTAAACTAAACGTGATACGCAATCATATACACAAGAATTATAATGTGAATTTCCGTACACTGAGCATTGAAATGTTATAGTTATAGACGAGTTCTAAGAATATCTTGGATAAAGAAAAGAAGAAATGCATTCATATTTCAAAAGCTGAATATTGAAGAAGGTTGGGTATTAAAGACGATAAAACAAAGAAAATTGAAATATTTTGGTCACTTGAAACGTCACGAAAGTTTGGAGAGAACAATAATGGTGGAGTATATGCCTGGGAAGAGAAGAAGAGGAAGGCCAAAGAGAAGATGGGTGCAGGATATGGCTGATGATCTCCAGGTGGGTGTATCGGACGCGGAACATCTTGCTTATGATCGAGAGGTTTTCTGGAAAGTTGTTGTAGGAGCGAGGTTCTGCAAAGGGCATGCTAATGAATGAATGAATAAATGAATGAATGAATGAATGAATGAATGAATGAATGAATGAATGAATGAGCATTGAAATTGCGGAAGATATCGCGAAGCAAAACAAATAACACGATGACCCTAATATGGCGGTATGTAATCCTTCTGCCCTTCTGAAAGGTGACATTTAGCTATGTAATATCCTTTGGCACTGTTTCAGTTAATAGTAGATATCTCTGTAAACATTGAGTTGTACTTCTGTACTTTGTAACCGGAGATGTGGCATAGGATAGTGAGGCGCGCAGTTAATAATCCCCGACATAGTGATTCGAGGATCGAAACAAGTCATGAGCGTGTTAGAAGCAGACGGTTTTGTCGTTGATTTAAATGCTATGAGGCGTCGGCTGTTCAGAAAGTAGTGGCAAACTACTAAATTATAAATGCCTGGTGAATCACAAAAAGCCAATGAATGCTGGGGTTAAATTCGACGTTCTGCACTGAACATGCACCGAACTTCACCTCTTTAAACATCTGCTATTGTAGTTTTGTAGCGTGTTGCATAATATAAACAACAGTCGTAAACAGTTGTCTTATAAGGACATTTAAGGTTTTCATTTGAAGCACGATCATATTAATCAAGAAATCGACCCCCCCCCCCCTCCCCCCCCCCCCTTATTCAACAATTAGAAATCATTTATTTGCTCATAAACAGAGATACACAATATTGTCTCCTCTTGCAACGCATTTGAATACTAATGGCAATGCAATATATCGACTGTTTTACATTATTTACACAACTTTACTGTCAACGAGTGGCACTTTTCCTTTTGTATTCTGCACACTCATATATTCGTGTGTCATGGCGACCGATTTCTCATTGGCACTGGACTAATGGATGGGTAATGTTAGTAATTCATTAACGGGTATTGATAAGCACTGATAAAAGCCAATGGGAAGATGTGAAGGTTACAGATGATAGTGTACAACAGAGCAACAGGGATATATAGGATTTCGGTGTTCTGTCTGTCCGTCCGTCCATTCGTCCGTCCGTCCGTACGTCTGTCTGCTTGCCTGCTTACCTGTTTACCCGCAATCGTGTCCAACCATCCATCCATGCATGCATCCATCTATCCATGCATCTATCCATTCATCCAACCATCCATCCATATATTCCTCTCATTCCCCGTCCCTTTGCCTTCCTGCCTCTCATCCTGACTGTTTGTCTATCATTCCTCCATGGGCTGTCCCCACTATCAAGGAGGCTTCCATAAATACAGAGCCAACACATGATACTCTGAAACCGAGCTCACCCAAGGAATCGTCACATGACTGCCCAGCCTCACTTTTGTTTATTGAGCTTATCCAAGGTATAGTCACATGACTGCCTAACCTCACTTCCGTATATTGAGCTCACCCAAGGAATCGTCACATGGCTGCCCAGCCTCACTTTTGTTTATTGAGCTTATCCAAGGTATAGTCACATGACTGCCTAACATCACTTCCGTATATTGAGCTCACCCAAGGTTTCATCACATGGCTGCCTAACCTCACTTCCGTATATTGAGCTCATCCAAGGTATTCTCACATGGTTGTCTAATCTCACTTTTGTATATTAAGCTCATCCCAGGAATCGTCACATGGCTGCCTAATCCCACTTCCGTATATTGAGCTCATCCAAGGTATAGTCACATGGTTGTCTAATCTCACTTCCGTGTATTGAGCTCATTCAAGGTATCCTCACATGGTTGCCTACCCTCACTTCCGTATAATGAGCTCATCCAAGGTATTCTCACATGGTTGTCTAACTTCACGTTTGTATATTGAGCTCATCCAAGGAATCTTCACATGGCTGCCTAATCCCACTTCCGTATGTTGAGCTCATTCAAGGTATAGTCACATGGCTGCACAAGGTATAATCACTTCCGTGTATTGAGCTACCCGTGCATCCCAGGCTGCACCTTAGGGGTCACCATGACTTACAAGGACATAATGTTCGGGTCATGCAGGAGTGTAAGGGAAAGAAGGAGCTGCATTAATAGCGGCACAGGCGCCAATAGTTGGGACTCTCACAACGTATGAGGCAAACACTCAGTTTGTTATTGCTTTCTGACAAACCGACGCTCATACCACTGTGAAAAACAATTCAAGATGATCTCCTCTGAATCAGCCTGCAGTTATTATTCTAGTTGTGTAATATTTTGTCCTTCTATAATTCTGTAAGTGCCACATCCTAATAGTGTCTAATTTTTATACGGTTTAAAAAAAAAATCTCAACATTATTGCAGTTTCAATTGCAAACTTGTACCAACATTTTACTGACGATGCTGCTTCGCCCACTGCAGTCGGTTCTGGCGATGCTGGTCCCTAAAAACAGGACCTCTGTAGGGTCTTCTAGCCCAAAGACCAGCATCGTGCAGCCGGCTCCTGGCCGTTTGATCTGAAATTCGACAGGCTCCTGGCATTGACTGGACTGTGGAGGACGTAGATGCAAATCGATTCCTAAGGTGTCGCAGCCGTATGAAGCGGTCTTCGGCAGCAGATGTGATTCTGGGTCTTCCACTGCGCGGCCGGTCTGCCACAGAGCCAGTTATTTGAAATCACCTCCAAAGGTGACTAATGGTGCTTCTAACCACATTAAATTCTCTGGCTACTACATTTTGTGAATACCCAGCCTGTAAACGCCCAATGATGATGAGTCGTTCTGTAGTGAGATGAACCATACTTGCGTATTGAATTGTCTACTAAATTTATTCGAGGAACGTCAATCTATTATAGGCATTCAATAATATGGTCAGAGAGTTTTGTATTCAGTAAGTTTCACTGGATTATCATGAACCTGTCAGAGTTACTACTTCTAGTCCACTGGACTGATTTCTGTCCCTGTTACCATTGTCCCTGGCCATCAGGCGAACCCACTCCGAATTCTGAGGTGCTTGAAATTTACGTCCTTAAGTCAAGGACAAGAAGTCAACATTTTAGTCCAACTGACTGGTGTGTGGGTTGCCTACTACCCTGGCGTCAGCACACCGGAAGTTTAAGAGTAAGCGCTCTTATTCATTCGAAGTATAATAGATAGCAACAGTATTCTTATCTGTATCGGTCACAATATACGAGGCATCGACACAATTTTTATCTGTATCGGTCTCAATGTACGAAGCTTCGACACAACTCTTATCTGTATCGGTCACAATATACGAGGCATCGATACATTTCTTATCTACGACGGTCACAATATACGAATCATCGACACAAATCTTATCTACGATGGTAACAATATACGAGGCATCGACACAATTCTTATCTGTATCGGTCACAATGTACGAGAACCGGCACAATTCTTATCTACGACGGTAACAATATACGAGGCATCGACACAATTCTTATTTACGAAGATAACAATATACGAGGCGTCGACACAATTCATATCTACAACTGTCACAATGTACGAGGTATCGACAAAATTGTTATCTACGACGATTAGAATTTTCGAGATATCGAAAAAGTTCTTATCTACGATGGTCACAATGTGCGAGATATCCACATAATTCTTATCTATGACGGTCACAATATACGAGATATCCACATAATTCTTATCTATGACGGTACAATATACGAGATATCGACAAAATTCTTTCATGAAAAACGGTCATAATATATGAGGCATCAACACAATTCTTATCTAGACTGTCACAATGTGCGAGATATCTACATAATTCTTATCTATGACGGTCACGGTATTCGAGATATCGATAAAATTCTTATCTGTAACGGTCACAATATATGAGGCATCGACACAATTCTTATCTAGACGGTCACAATGTGCGAGATATCCACAAAATTCTTATCAACGACGGTAACAATGAACAAGATATCAACAAAATTTTCTATTTCTTCGGACATACAATTCACAGAAAACGACAACACTATATGTGGTTATTCAATATGAGTCACGGCATGGTTATTACATTTGGTCTGTTGATCGGTCCGCCCGTCCGTCCGTCCGTCTGTATGGTCGATGAAGAGAAGGATTTTATCGACACCTGTTATATCATGACATGAAGGTAATGATTTTATCGAAACATGTTCTATTTTGACCCATGAAGATAAGAATATTATCGACACCAGTTCTATTTTGACCGATGAAAACACGTTTTTACGTTGTTTGTCCATCAAGAATGATGATGACCATTCATTTCACTCAGTGGGGTTGAAAGTATGGAGCCGTGAGTTCTAAGATGGCTGATAAGGCCTATTTTGGCTCGAAATGTTCTTTGACAATGTGGGCAAAGAATTCTTGACGTTCCATGAGGAGGATCACCTGCAATGGTTTTTCTGTCCAGCCTTTTCTCCTCAGCTCTTGCAGTCCTGGTTGCTTCACAAGTGACTGCACCCTTATGTAATGATGTACGCCATGAATTACGGTCTTTAGCAGCAGTCTCCCAGGTGTCAAGATGAATTGCAAAAGCTTTCAGTGAGATTTTCAAGGCGTTTCCTTTGGCCGCCTTGGGAGCGTTTACCACAACGCAGCTCGCCGTAAAATTTTTGTGTGTGCAGCCTGTGATCTGGCATACGAGTTAAGTGACCAGCCCAGCGAATCTGATTTTTCATTAGCAAAGTGTGGATACTGGGCATGGACGCTCTTTGTAGAACTTCAGTGCCTGGGATCTAGCCTTGCCATTTAATCTTCAATAGCTTCCAAAGGCAGACTGTGTGGAAGTGAGTTAATTTCCTAGCATGTCGCTGATAAACAGTTCATGTTTCACAAAGCATATAGCAGTGTGGATAATACAACTGCTTTATAGACTTTCAGCTTTGTTTGCAGGCTTATTCCATTTCTGTCCCGTATATTCTTGTCCAGTCTGCCAAAGGCCGCACTGGCCTCGGAGATTCTTGCATTCACTTCGTCATCAATTGTGAAATACAGATGTTATCGATACCTGTTATATTGTGACCGATGAAGACAAGAATTTTATCGACCTGAACCTGTGGTTCAGAAAGCAATGACAAACTACTGAACGTGAACTTGCCAAGAGATCACAGCAGCAAAAAAAAAATGCTGGTGTTGACTGCGACGTCCTGTAAAGGATATGCAACAAACTTTAACTTTGAGTATTGTTGTATATCACCTTCGTGTTCATTACCAAGGCGGCACAACTTCCCGATAATTTCAGAATCCATTTTATTTCCTCAGCACCTCCACTTTCTCTCAACCCTCACTGTTTTAAGTGAACATTCTTCCCATCTTAAAACACCTCCTTCAATGTCCTTGGAAGCGCATCTTTTGAGCCCTGCCCGTTCCCTACAACACTCACAAAATCCACTGCTCGTGTTTTTCTCTTCTCTCTTCTGCCCCAAATCAAATTCTCGGCAATCCAGACTCACAGAACGCGAACATCCACAGAAAGCGTGCCCACGTTTTATCCCTGCACACAAACAAAACCCGCGAATCGACCATCCCGTGTTAGTCCTTTCAAAAACAAAGTGATTCTCCGACTGGCCAACAAGCAACTTTAAAAAGACGTTTTGTACATTTGTTGTGGGGTGTTGTACGGTTAACGATAAAGCCAGTATCAACATAAGAAGCCACAAGTGATCAAAGTTACCACTAGGCTCAGGTCAAACAAAGCTAGAGATACTACGATTTCTCTTTACATTTTACCCAATCATGAAACGACGCGATAAAAGGCACGTTTTCAGATCCAGGGTACAAACCCAAGTCATTAATGACATTTGCGGCCAGGCAACGACGACGATGACACGTAAAATCAAATGCGGTCAAGCTGTCATTTTTCTGAAGTTATATACAGATGCTCGCTCCATGGCGAAGGTGTTACAGATGCAGTTCTAAATCCCACATACCGCTTTCGAAACACAGCTGCGGGCGATGTGGCAGCAGACCGCCTTGCGTGGTTTTTTTTTTTTTTTTTTTACGAAATGATATTGGTGCCGGTAGTTCAGAATAACAATGGCAAACTACTGAACGTAAACTTGTCAAGAGATTACAACAGCAAAACATGCTGGTGTTGACTGCGACGTTCTGTAAAGGATACGCAACTAACTTAACTTATATACAGATGGTGCTGGGAATTGTGGTAGTGCTAAGGCTAGCATGCTTACTAGTCGGTTCAGTGGTCTGTCTTCAAATCCCCAGCGATGCGGATTTTTTTCAAAGTAGATCTGGGTTTCCAGGTCGAGCCAGCTTAAAATGGTTGCCAGAAAAGGTACCTTGAATTGAAGGTGGCAGCGTGGTTTGGCCACGTCATCAATCGAGCGCTGATTGGTCTATGGAAATATGGGGGAGAGCACCATATAACCAGTACACCTCGTGGCGTGGAAAAGGATGCTTTACTACACTTGATTTGTCTGTCTTCTTCTTCTCCTCCTTATCCGCCTCTTCATCTTTCATCTTCCTTCTCCTCCCAATGAAGCATAGGGCCGCCATGGTAGTTTGCAGTGTTGCTATTCTTTGTTTGCCTTATGCGCCACGGTAAAACACTTTACTTTACTTTACTTTACTTTACTTTACTTTACTTTACTTTACTCTAATTTACCATACTTTACTTCACAATCCAGACTGTTGTCTCGTCGTTAGTCCGTTCCGTCCATCCATCTGTCTGTCTGTGGGTGCGTGCTTCCGTATACGCAGACAAGTAGAATGCAAGCATGCAGACACACACAAACACACACACAGACACGTACATACACACATGCACACGCAGACACATACACACGCAGACACATACACACGCAGACACATACACACGCAGACACATACACACGCAGACACAGACAGTCACAGAAACAGACAGGCACATACACACATAGACACACAGACATAACCACACACAGACATACGGAAATAGACACACACAAACACACTCACACACACATATATACACGTACACACACATGTGTGCTCAAACACACACATATACACGAGTGGTTGTTGTTGGTTGTTGTTTTTATTTATTTCCTGTTATTTCAACAATGTCTATTGATCTTGCCTATTGAAAACAACGTATTCCTTCAGTGAATATAAACCAGAAGCTACAAAAAGAAGGTTGCAGAATGTATTGCCTGGCATATTTCGCTGCATCTCGCCAAGTGCATACTGCATATACACCATCATCATCAAGTGCCTAGCCAGCTGACGTGGGCAATCATGCCTCATTACAAATTGAGATCTCCGACGTCATGGATCAATTCGTGTTTTCCTGCCGTGCCATGACACAAGACTGTCAAGAATCTTCTCATGCTGTCTTCCTCCGTCTCTTTTTCTGCAAATCTTTACGGTTGTCACAACATGATACAGTTTTTGTCTTCTGATAATACGGCCGCAAAACGATGATTGCTTCTTTCTGACGTTCGTAATAAGTTGTCTTTGCGACTCAGCTTCCCTTAAAAGGTCAAGATTGGTTATTTTGGCTGTTCAACTAATTTTAAGCATTCTTGTATAAAACCACATCTCCGAGGCGTCCAGGGATATTTTCGCCTGTTTACTAATTGTCCAGGATTCGCGTCTGTATGTTAACACTGGTTCTATGTAACATGCAAGAACTCTTTTTCTAGCTTTCAAGGGCAATTACTTATTATACACCATATGAAGTGAATGAATGAATTATACTCTGGCCGTATTGCATTAAACACATAGTCACAGATATTGTTCAGATGTAGGACATTTGTTATCTACGACATATTTACTGTAAGTGAGTTCTGAAAATCTCATCTGCCACTATTAGTCTGATGGCAATGGTGCTGATAACGTTAATGATGTTTATTGTGATGATGATTGTGAAGATTATGATAGTGATGGTGGTGACGGTGTTAATGATGGTGCTGATGATAATTGTGAAGATGTTAAAGATGGTGATCGTGATGATGATTGTGATTTAATTATTGATGATGATGATGATGGTGATGATGATTATGATGATGATGATGATGATGATGATGATGATGATGATGATGATGGTGGTGGTGGTAGTGGTGGTGGTGGTGGTGGTGGTGGTGGTGGTGGTGGTGGTGGTGGTGGTGGTGGTGGTTTTGGTGATGGTGGTGGTGGTGGTGGTGGTGGTGGTTTTGGTGATGGTGGTGGTGGTGGTGGTGGTGGTGGTGGTGGTGGTGGTGGTGGTGGTGGTTTTGGTGATGGTGGTGGTGGTGGTGGTGGTGGTGGTGGTGATGGTGGTGGTGGTGGTGGTGGTGGTGGTGGTGGTGGTGGGGTTGTGATGATGAGGATAATGTTAGTTGTGGTGGTGGTGGTGGTGGTGGTGGTGGTGGTGGTGGTTTTGGTGGTGGTGGTGGTGGTGGTGGTGGTGGTGGTGGTGGTGATGGTGGTGGTGGTGGTGGTGGTGGTGGTGGGGTTGTGATGATGAGGATAATGTTAGTTGTGGTGGTGACGATGTTTGTAATAGAAGATGCACTGATGATGATTAATATCAAGATGATGCTGGTAATGATCTCACTGATGATAACAATGAACATACAGATGATGATGATGATGATGATGATGATGATGATGATGATGATGATGATGATGATGATGATGATGATGATGATGATGATGATGATGATGATGATGATAGTTAGTTAGTTAGTTAGTTAGTTAGTTAGTTAGTTAGTTAGTTGGTTGGTTGGTTGGTTGGTTGCTTGCTTGCTTGCTTGGTAGGTTGGATGGTTGGTTGGTTGGTTGGTTCGTTCGTTCGTTCGTTCGTTCGTTCGTTAGTTAGTTAGTAAGTTATTCGTGGTTCCATCTTCACAGCAAAAGGTTGCCCATTATGATCCGCTCCTGTACCAGTGAATATCACACAAAATGTTCCTCACTGCCCCATGTGACAAGTGGAACAGACAGGAGTCTTGACAATCCAACAGCCTGCACATGTATACTATGCATAATGCCGCCGCCAGAATGCGAACACAAAAGTCCAGTTCATCGTCGAGGGATGCGGCATTCACTAGAAAACAAACAGCCACACATTACTGCATAAGGCAACCCAGATAGTTCAGCGACCGGCCACCTGACATTTTTCTAAACATGCAGTTCATGCTGCAAACAACCACGGACAGATGTAAAAGCACCCCAGACGAAATTCACAGCTAACAGTGTCGCTCCACGCACTCAACTCAGTAGCAGGCGGTGGAACAATGCACTACCAGTCCAACATCAGGAAAATGTGTAGGAAAACTGTAGGCACAAGCATAAACCATTCAGAGTTGGCCTTAACTACTCAATCACCTATCCTCCATGTTGGGGATGATGATGATAATGATGATGTGAGCATCATCCAAAGAAGTAAACGCAGAACCATAACAACTATCCAAACGCAGTGGTGCATATATTGTTTTCCTATCAACAAAATACGAACCTCGAGGGAAGAGCCAGAAAAACAATGAAAACGACAGCAGCAAAAAACAGTCGACAAATAATATCAGAAAAGAATGTGAGGAGATTACAGCCGGGCAGATGGGAGAAATCCGTTTGCTGGCATCTATCCTATTGGGAATTTGATGAAGACACTCAGTTTTTAACCTCTGAAATTTGTATCTGTGATTTGCGTGTTTCTTTACTCCTGAAGAAAATTCACTTCCTTCATTGATATGATTGTGGAAACGTCTCTCTCTCTCTCTCTCTCTCTCTCTCTCTCTCTCTCTCTCTCTCTCTCTCTCTCTCTCTCTCTCTCTCTCTCTCTCTCTCTCTCTCACTCAACCTCGCTCTTTCTTTATTTCTTCTCTTTCTATCGCGTCTCTCTCTATCTCTTTCTTTTCTCTCTATCTTTCCCTTGCTGTCTCTCACTCGTCTCTCTGTCTCTCTCTTCTGTCTCTTTTTTCAATATGTGTATATCTTCTCTCTATTTCTCCCTTCTCTGTGTGTCTCTCCCTTCTCTCTGTCCGTCTCTTCTCCCTGTGTCTCTCTCTTCTCTCTGTCTCCTTCTCTCTGTCTCACTCTCTCTCTCTTTTCCTTGTCTCTCTCTTTTCTCTGTCTCTCTCTTTTCTCTCTTCTCTCTTTTCTCTCTCTGTCTCTATGTTCTCTCTCTACCTCTCTTTTCTCTGTCTTCTCTCTACATATTTCTCTTTGTTTATGTCTCTCTTTCTTTTCTCTCTCTCTCTTCTCTCCTTTCTCTATTTTCAATTTCTACTCTCTATCTCTTCTCTCTCTATCTTTCTCTCTCTACCTCTTCTCTCTCTATCCCTTCTCTCTTTCTTTCCTCTTCTCTCTCTCTCTCTCTCTCTCTCTCTCTCTCTCTCTCTCTCTCTCTCTCATTATCGTAGTTCTCTTTATTTGTTAATTATCTAGACGAGCTTAGTCGTCACTGGAAGTCGTGGCATGCTGTTGTTGTTGATGATGTAGGAAGCAGAACATTTTCTTGCACAGTTGTTGGTGTTGTAGGCGATAAATTATTGTTGGTGGTAAGTCTGCAGAGTATTCGCAACATCCTTCGCTTTCTTCCCTTTTCCTTATTCCATTTTTTTTTCGTTCTTCTGTCTAGCTTTCATTTCTGTTTCTTCTAAATTCTTCTTTCCACTTTTTCCTTCTTCCATTGTCTTCGTTCTTCTGTCTAGTTTTCATTTATCTTTCTTCTAATTTCTTCTTTCCACTTTTTACTTCTTCCATTTTCTTCGTTCTTCTGTCTAGTTTTCATTTCTATTTCTTCCAATTTTTTCTTTCCACTTTTAATTTCTTACCGGCTCAGTGGTGAAGAGGTTACGGACGCAATTCGTAATCAAGCATACCGTGTTCGAAACATAAAGTAGGGTGATTTGGCATCAGACCGCTTTGAGTTATTTTTCATACAGTGCTATGAGTGCCGGTCGTGCAGGGGATAATTGCAAAGTACTAAATGGAAACTTGCCAATTATAAACAACGCCAAAGAATGCTGGTGTCGATTTCAATGTCCCATAAAGGATATGCAACTAAATTTTCTTATTTACTCTTCCTTTATTCTTCTTTCTTTCGTTCTTTTTTTTTTTCCTTCTTTCCATTTTTTCTTCATTATTGTTTTCTGCCTCTTTCTTCTTTATTTATATATTTTTTTCTTCTTCCAGTTTCGGCTTTCTTCGTCTTCGTTTCTTCTTCTTCTCCTTCTCTCTTAAATCCTTCGCATCCTTCTCCTCTTCCTCTGTCTCCTTATTCATCTTCGCCTCTTCCCCTTCCTCCTCCTTATTCTTCTTCTTCTTCCTCAACTCATTCTCCTCCTCCTCCTCCTCCTCCTTCTCCTCCTCCTTTTTCTTCTTCTTCTTCTTCTTCTTCTTCTTCTTCTTCTTCTTCTTCTTCTTCTTCTTCTTCTTCACATTTTCTCTCGTTTTTATTTATTCCTCATTCGGTGTGAGAAAGACGTTAGATTTTTACCTTCCATTCACGCCGAAGCCTCCAACTTTAGGCATGTCTGTCAAAACATCAGACTTTTATGGAAACAATTTCCAGAACCCGGTTTGCTGGCACATTGCATGGGTGAAATATGTCTCCATAACCACCACTTCCATAAGCTGATGAACGTTGTCCTTTCGTCCCACACACAAAATCAGAAGCAAGGCACACTAAACACATCTAATGGCAGGTCTCTTTCATTATCGTAATTATATTTGCTGGTTCATTATCTTGATGTGGTTGGTCGTCACTGGATGACGAGGCATTCTCTTG
Organism: Cepaea hortensis; assembly: GCA_963921405.1. NCBI lineage: Eukaryota > Metazoa > Mollusca > Gastropoda > Stylommatophora > Helicidae > Cepaea > Cepaea hortensis. The sequence goes on from OY992876.1 coordinate 299,846,786, forward strand.
TTGGTGGTTTGTTGATGGTGTATTGTTGGTGAATTGATGGTGTCGTGATGGAGTGTGGATGGTGAATTAGTGGTGTATTGGTGGTGAATTGATACAAACAATTATACCTACAGAGATCATTTACTCAAACTTGCATAGTTATACACCCACTCAATAACCCACACATAAACACTCCCTCGCATGCACATATACCCAATCACAATCTCAAACACACTAACAAACATTTACTCGTACATACATTCGGTCTCTCTCTCTCTCTCTCTCTCTCTCTCTCTCTCTCTCTCTCTCCTTCTCTTCGTAGTCCACCAGGGAGAGAGAGTGTGACAGAGAAAGAGTGACAGACAGAGAGTGACAGACAGAGAGAGAGAGAGAGAGAGAGAGAGAGAGACAGTGATATATAGAGAGAATGACAGGCAGGGGGAGAGAGAGTGACAGAGTGACAGAAAAAGTGGCAGAGAGAGTGACAGACATAGAGAGAGTGACAGATAGAAGGAGTGACAGAGAGACGGAGAGAGTGACAGAGAGAGCGAGAGAGTAACAGACAGAAAGGCAGACATACAATCAGAGAGAGAAAGAGTGACACGGAGATAATTACAGAGAGAGAGAGAGAGAGAGAGAGAGAGAGAGAGAGAGACGGGGTGAGAGAGAAAGAGTTGACCTGTAATAGACGTTCACGTAATACGCCAATTTAACTGAGCGAGTTTCAACTTATTATTACTAATCATGATTCTAAATTTACTCAAAGCTTGTAAACATATGGCTCCTTTCATGACGAGAAAATGCAAGAGAATTGACTTAATTGCACAAGGTTTTCTCCCACATGGCTCTGTCTCTTTTAGCAGGGCGACTTGCCGAAACTGTTGCACAGAGAACGAATTCCATAGTTCCAGTGACTTGCACTCGTGAACCGAAGGATGTAGTCGGGAATCGAACCCACAACCTTCGGAGTATGAGGCAAGGAGTTAACCACTTCGCCGCGGAGACCCCTTGATGACGTAACAATTTGGTCTTTGTTAGTGCACAAATTTTCTTGGCGTTATATGTGGGTGTTTTTTAAATGTCATAACAGGCGGATTTTGATAGTTTATAGTGGTTTTAAAGGCGTGTGTATAGTGTTCCATAGCGTGTAATGTGATATTTGATGGTGTATAATGTGATTTTTGATAGCGCATAATGTGGTTTTTGATGGAGTATAATCTGATTATTGATGGCTTATGATGTTATTCTTCATGGCACATATATGGTTTTCAATGGGGTTGGGTGTAGAAAGGACTAAAGTCGCTGACAGAAAAATGTAGGCAGTTCTTATGATTAAGACAGGAATTGTAAAAATAACATCGTGTATGCAACCAACACACGTATGATAAGTCGCTTTCTCTGTCTCTCTTTTTCACTATCTGTTTCTTTCTCTTTCTCTCACATTCTCTCTATCTCTCTGTCTCTGTCTCTCTCTCTCTCTCTCTCTCTCTCTCTCTCTCTCTCTCTCTCTCTCTCTCTCAATCTTGTACTGGCGCTACCTCTGCTGCCCATCTGATAACACTTCACAGTACACGCATGGTAAGTCGCTGGGTTCAAAACGAGTGAAGAAAAATGCCATTACCGAAACTCACTCTACTGTACCCATGCTACTTGATTATCTGTAAATATTTAGAGGTTACTGGAAGCTGGACAAGTTTATGACTCTATGGACTGAATTCTTAATGCAGTTGTGTAATTTGAGATTGAACCGTGAAGAACATTCTCTTCCCTCTTTCTGTCTGCATTCTCTGGCTCACTGTCTATTTCTCTCTCTCTCTCTCTCTCTCTCTCTCTCTCTCTCTCTCTCTCTCTCTCTCTTTGTATCTCTCTCTCTCTCTCTCGCTCTCACTTACTCTGTTTATCTTTCTCTATCTGTGTTTGTATATTTCTCTCTCTCCGTATCTCTTTTTATGTATAGCTTTCCCTGTCTCACTTCCAGTGTCTCTCTTTAGATATATGTCTCTCTCTCTCGCTCTCTCTCACTCACTCTCTCTTTCTTTATCTATCTTTGTCCTTCTTTTCTGTCTGTCGTTATCTGTCTGTCTGTCTGTCTCTCTGACTCTCTCTCTCTCTTTCTCTGTATCTTTCCCTTTCTCTTTCTGTCTCTCTTTCTTTGTCACTCTGTCTCTGTCTCTCTATCATACTCTACTTGTCTCTCGCTTTCTTTGTGTCGTTCACCCTCTTTCTCTGCCTCTCTCGCTTTTTCCCCACATCTGTATCTTGCTATCTCTATGTGTTTCTCTCTTTCTCTTTTCTTCTCTCTTCCAACCTCTCTCTTTGCACATGCCTCTTTTTCTCTATTTCTCTCTATTTATCTGTGTCCTTCTCTTTCCCTGCCTCTCCCCCCTCTCTCTTTCTTTCTCTATTTATCTCTGTCTCTGTATCGTTTTCCCAGTTTCACTATCAATGTCTCTCTTTCGATCTCTGCATCTCTCTCTCTCTCTCTCTCTCTCTCTCTCTCTCTCTTCATCTATCTATATCTCTCTTTCTCTGACTGTATGTTCCTGTCTCGCTTTAATTGGCTTTGTCTTGTTATTTGTCTCTCTCTCTCTCTTTTACTCTATCTCTCACTTCCGCTGTCTCTCTCTCTTTCTCTGTCTTTCTCTGTCTTTGTCTCTCTCTTTCCTGACTCTTCCATTCTCTGTCTTTGTCTCTCTCTTTCTCCGTCTCTTTCTCTCTATGTCTTTGATTCTCTCGCTCTCTCTCTCTCTCTCTCTCTCTCTCTCTCTCTCTCTCTCTCTCTCTCTCTCTTCATCTATCTATATCTCTCTTTCTCTGACTGTATGTTCCTGTCTCGCTTTAATTGGTTTTGTCTTGTTATTTGTCTCTCTCTCTCTTTTACTCTACCTCTCACTTCCGCTGTCTCTCTCACTCTCTCTCTCTTTCTCTGTCTTTCTCTGTCTTTGTCTCTCTCTTTCCTGACTCTTCCATTCTCTGTCTTTGTCTCTCTCTCTCTTTCTCCATCTCTTTCTCTCTATGTCTTTGATTCTCTCTCTCTCTCTCTCTATCTATCTACATGTCTCTCACTTTCTCCATATGTCGCTCTCCCTCTCTTTCTCTGTCTCCTCTCTTTCTCTGTCTTTCTCCTATCTCTCCCTCCATCGATGCCTCTTTTTCTCTGTTTCTCTCTCTTTACCTGTGTCCCTCTCTTTCATTGTCTCTCTCTCTCTCTGTCCCTCCCTCCCTCCCTCCCTCTCTCTCTCTCTCTCTCTCTCTTTCTCTGTGTTTATCCCTGTCTCACATCGACGCTGCCTCTCTCTGTCTGTCTGTCTTTGTGCCTCTCTCTCTCTCTCTCACTCTCTCTCTCTCTCTCTCTCTCTCTCTCTCTCACCTATCTACATCTCGGGGGACCAGTAACCTATCCTCTAACGCCACACGTTACATACTCAATTTGATAGCCAGGTGAGATAGCGTTCAAGTACATCCACAGGTGAGGTATCCATTAGCGATTAATTAGGTAAGTAATGTGGCCATGATGTAGAGGTCTCAGGTAGCATAGACTTACACGGAAAGCGTGCGCGTACAGACATACAAGTAGAAAGCTAACCATACGCATATTGATTAGCACTTATAGAACATAAAGGAAATAAGTAGAAACATAAGAGCACACTTAAAGATAAATGTAACCTATAACCGCATATGGGTTTAAAATGTCACTTCTGAGGACAGCTCTTCTCTGAGGTAATTTGTGTACTAGGACGCTCCACCAACTATCTGAAGTAATTCGTGTACTATGACACTCCACCAACTATCTGAAGTAATACGTGTACTAGGACACTCCAACTATCTGAAGTAATACGTGTACTAGGACACTCCAACTATCTGAAGTAATACGTGTACTAGGACACTCCAACTATCTGAAGTAATTCGTGTACTATGACACTCCACCAACTATCTGAAGTAATTCGTATACCAGGACACTAGTAGTACTATAAGAGCTCTACCCCTAGGAAATCGAGGATACCATCCTCTAGTATCCTCTAGTGTAGTCGTTAAGTGAGATAGGGGCGGTGACGTCAAAATCAGTATCCTCTCAGATCAATGAGATATAACTGATAAAACGATTGGTGTATGCACTGTTACCTCCCCCTGTTTTCGTTTCTTTAGCTTGTTAAGATCTATTTCTTTTCTTTCTTTTTTTTTTTTTTGGGGGGGGGGGGTGTTTACACAATTCTACTAAGGGAAGGGTAATGTCCATCCAATGACAAGTGACCACCTGATCGGTCATCGCCCGAGTGACCACTAGTCCGGTCTTATGTGACGTCCTCAGACTACCCTAACAACTGGATCCTCCGTATGCCATAGGCGTGTCTTTGTCATAATAAGTTCTCTGATATTGGTGGGGAAAATTCGGGTCTAAGGATAGAGAGAGACTAGCGGTGAGGAGTTGAGGGTGTAGGGTTCGAATCCCAGTGGTGAGGTCGCGTGGATGAAGAAATGGTAATTATGTGTTGTAAATTAGCTGCGCTGGCGACATCAGGTGATATTAATCAGATCGCCGTTATATTTAACAAAAGAGAGATCGATTGAGGCGTGTGTCTAGTTGGTACCCCAGACGCCGTGGAGATAACAGGATAACCCATTCGGGAGAGGTCGCTTGGCCCTCACTTTACTCTGTATTACCCATAGCGCCGCTGTCCTAATTATGTTTCACAGACTGTCACCAGCGGTAAATCCTTCATTATCTTCCCTTTTGTATTGTTGTCTACCGCTTGTTCGCTTCCACGCACCCTTGCCAGACAGTGTGGTGTTTATCACATAACAGCTGTTGCAGAGGTCGCCTGAAGTATTTCGTGTACTAGGGCATTCCACCAGCTATCTGAAGTAATTCGTGTACTAGGACGCTTGAACAACTATATGAAGTACCTCGTGTATTAGGAAGCTCGAGTAACTGTCTGAAGTATCTCGTGTACTAGGACGCTCGACCATCTGTCTGAAGTAATACTTATTCTTGGATGCTCTATCAACTATCTCAAATTATTTCATGAACTCTGAATAACTCTCTGAAGTAGCAAGTGCACTTGGACAAACGACAAGTTATTTGAAAACACGGAAAGAGAGAATCAGAGAGAGAGAGAGAGAGAGAGAGAGAGAGAGAGAGAGAGAGAGAGAGAGAGAGAGAGCGAGAGAGAGAGAGAGAGAGACTGAGAAAGAGACAAATAAAAAGAGAAAGAGGGAGATAACATACAGGTGTGAGTCATTGGCCATTACGCAATTAGTTAAAGATGAACTACTGAGCTTTTGAGAATAAATGTTGCAGAAACGTTCTTAAAATATGGTGGACAAAGAAGAAGCAAAATACTAACATTCTACAAGATGTGAACATCGAAGAAAACAGTATCATAAACAGTATTGTAAACAGTAGCATAAACAGTATTGTAAACAGTAGCATAAACAGTATTGTAAACAGTATCATAAACAGCGTAAACAATATTTTAAACAGTATCGTAAACAGTATCATAAATAAAAACATAAATAGTATCATAAATAACAGCATAAAGAGTATCATAAACAGCATCATAAACAATAGCATGAGCAGTAGTATAAACTGTATCATAAACAATAACATAAACAGTATCATAGACAGTAGCACAAACTGTATCATAAACAATAATAATAATAATAAGTCTTTATTTTCAAAGGGTTAAGAATTGGGCACGCAGGCCCGTCTGACATTCTGCCCTTCTTCACAATAACATAGATAGTAGCATAAACATTAGCACAAACTGTATCATAAACAATAACATAGACAGTAGCATAAACATTAGCACAAACTGTATCATAAACAATAACATAGACAGTAGCATAAACATTAGCACAAACTGTATCATAAACAATAACATAGACAGTATCATAAACATTAGCACAAACTGTATCATAAACAATAACATAGACAGTATCATAAACATTAGCACAAACTGTAGCACAAACAGTAGAATGCTTCGAATATGTTAGCCACATTAACATATTTAGTGCCGAATAAAGATGTAAGTTTGGACCAATGATGATTTGGTCTCAGTGATGACTTAACTTGTTAATATGGTAGCAGGCACGTTGCATTATATATTAAATTAAAAGGGGTTGTATAGGAGAGAGGAAAAAAAAAACAACTCCATATAGGCCCATGGTAGATACGGGAAGTCACTGAAGTCGATTAATCACCCATTGGCACTTCATCAGTTAAACATTTAGGCGGCTTGAGAAGAATACAGCTTAGTCTCTAGGAGAAGAGGGTTGAGTTGATCCCCATGATGATGGACACAGGACATTCCAGACACTTTGACATGATGGTTATGTTAAACTAGTTAGTTTCAGGACATCGCAGTCAATCCCCGCAGATTTAGGCTGTTGTGAATTCTTGGCAAATTTACGTTCAATAGTGTGCCATTATATGAAAATCAACGCGAGGCGGTCGGCTTTCAAACCGCCCGAAGCTGTGTTTCGAACGAGGTATGCGGGATTAGGAATTATGTTGGTAAACCTTTCGCTACATGAGGCAGGGCAAATGTGCAATGGATCGAGACATTTCTCGACTGGACGTGATGAGAGCGACGCTGTGCAAAAAGCTGATAAATGCGTGAATTATTATGTATCAGTGGATGATATAAAGTTTACACGTTGAGGGTGAACTTCCTTGCACCGGGTTTTAACCCACATGGCTGGGTCTCTTTCCACAGGGCGGCCTGCTGGAAGCGTCGCCAAAGCATGAACTCCGCAGGTCCAGCGACGACCCCCAGGAGTTTCCGAGAAAACTGCAATCTGAGCTGACTGTGGGAATCCTGAAACAACCTTCGGAGAGCGGGATCAGCGGGGTAACCCCCCCCCCCCCCCTTTTCCCCCGAGAGCATGATATATGTGAATGTAAACATGTCCATGAGTATGAGTGTGTGTGTGTGTGTTTGTGTGTGTGTGGGAGGGGCGGATGCTTATATATCCATGTGGATGTGAGAAAATGGATTACATGAATGTGGACATATCGATGACTATGTATCGATATGTGCGTGAATGTACATGTGTGATTGCACTTGTTATGCACGTCTATGTCTGACTGTCGTTATATGAATAAATGTTTCTCTGTCTGTGTATATGTGCGTGCATGCGCGCGCGCCGAGTAAAACACCACACCAAAAGATAAAGCAAACTCCAGGTGTCCTCTTGAGAATTGTCGCAACCATCACAGACAAGGGCACTGTGGTAATATCCGATTTCCGGGTCCGTCTATTTATGTATATTTTTCCGGTTAGTGTCGCGTCAATTAAGCCCCGTTTGTCCCCAGCTGTGGGGGTGGGGTGGGGCTTACACTGGGCTGCTCTTTGGCTGTTGCCCGCACGAAGATCCTTCCTTTGGAGTGACGAGTTGGTGTTAACAAACAACATGAAAATGATGAGTGGTAAGGGAGGGACGGGAGCTGGTTATTCTTCAGAACTGAGGTTACGAGGGGGAGTGAAGGAAGGAAGGGAGGTGGGAGGGTGACAGAGAGATCGAATAAAATAAAAATTAGTAATAAAGAGATGGAGTAAAGTAAATATATGCAACAAAGAATGGTAGAGAAAGAGTGAGTGGATCGGAAAGAAAAAATATACATAAACTGAATGTTGGATGGACTGAAGGACGGGCAGGCAGGCAGGCAGGCAAAAAGGCATGCAGATGAAAACACGGATACGCAGAGGAAGAGAGGATGTAAAAAAGAAAGAAAGAAAGAAAGAAAGAAAGAAAGAAAGAAAGAAAGAAAGAAAGAAAGAAAGAATGAATGAAAGAAAGAAAGACGGACGGACGGACGGACGGACGGTCGGGCGGGCGGACGGGCGGGCGGGCGGGCGGTCAGGTAAGCCGGTGGAAAGAAGAAAAAATACGGAAGAATGAGGTTTGACAGGAAGACAGAAAGAGGAAAAATGAAAGTAAGTTGTATGAACGTCAGAGAGAAAGATAGAAAAGTCAAACAGGCATAAAGACGAACCTAGAAAACAAAAAGACAAAATATAATCCAGAATGAAAATTAAAACGGAAATTAGTATTAAAGAAAGGAGGGGGGGGGGGGAGTGTGAAAGGAAGACGGAATGTCTCACAAAACTATCAGTAGTGCGCCTGTAAGACGAAAAAAAAAAACACCCAGAAAAACAGACCAAAACAAAAAAAAATCATTCAAATAAAACGACGAAGAATGAAAATAGAAAGCAAAAAACAATATTTTGACAGCAATCGCGGAGTCCAAACGAGTGCAAACATTTTCACAGAATGTCATAGCATACAGTGTGTCTCAGCGGGTCTGCAACTGTGTTTCTAGGGGCAGATTATTTGGAATCAAAATGGGGATCAAACAGCTTATTTCAGTTCCTGAAGGCATTTGTATTTGTCGAGGGGACGTGGCAACACAATCACAAGTGTGTTATTTGGTTGGTTGGTTGATAAATTGGTTGGTTGCTAGATTGATTAGTATATTGACTGATTGGTAGACTGATTGATTAGTAGACTGGTTTTTGGGTGATTGGTTAGATTTGTGGTTAATAGATTGGATGATTGGTAGACTCGTTTGTTGAGTGGTTGGTTAGATGGTTGGTTGATAGATTGGTTGGTGGACTGGTTGGTTGGTAGATTGAATAGTAGATATATTGGTTGATTTGTTGGTAGACTAGCTGATTGGTAGACTTTTTTATGGGTGATTGGTTAGATGGTTGGTTAATAGATTGGTTGATTGGTAAATTGGTTTGTTGGGTGGTTAGTTAGATATATGGTTGATAGATTGGTTGATTGGTAGACTGGTTTGTTGGGGGATTATTTCGATGGTTGGATGGTTGATTAGTAGATTGGTTGGTGTATTAGCTGGTTGGTAAATTGGTTCGTAGATTGGTCGGTAGATTAGTTGACATATTAATTAGTTGGTAGATAGAATGGTTGGTATTTTGATTGGTTGATAGACTGTCTGGTTGGTAGATTGGTTTGTTAATAAATTGGTTTGTTGGTGGATTAGTGTTGGTAAATTTATTGGTTTGTAGATTTGTAGATTGGTTGATAGATCGGTTTGTTGGTTGGTAGACTGGTTGATAAATTAACTCGTTAGTAGATTGGTTGGTTGGTATATTGGTTGGTTGGTATATTGGTTGATAGATTAGATTGGTTTGCTGGTTTGTTGGCAATTTTTCAATTTTTATGTTAGCTAGTGCGTCCTCTACTCTCTAATTCTTACCCCTACTTCTTTGAGTGCCAAACAATACGTGTGTATTTATTTATGGACTTCATTACCTCAAAGGGTTCCCTAATTGATATTTATGATGATAACTACTTGAATATTCATCTCCACAGCCGGCCGTGTGTGCACAGCCGGTGAAATACCACGAAAACGTCTACTGCAGCTGTACCATCAGCTGTGGGGAATCTAAATACCCCGGCGTCTGAAGCTATCGCCATCAGAATCATCAAACAACGCCGTCACAAAAACGGTCCACCCTGCCGTCATACCCCATGTTTATTTCTACTGTCTACGTCTATTCCCTGCTCGTGTAGACCTTACTCGTTACACATAGAGCAGTGATTCTCAAGCAGCAGGGGAACAAAAAGGGGTGATCTCTGTTGGGGAATGCCGCGTCAGTCCAAAACACTGACGTTGATTTGGTTACGCATGACTTAATGTTCGACGTGATCGAAAGGATTAGCGCACTATAGTGCTTAAACCTCCGTTGTGCCGACTGCATCGTAGTGGGGTGAACCCCCATACTGTTCAGTTGGACTTCAATGTTGATTTTTCGTTCAGAAAGCAATGGCAAACTACTGAACGTAAATTAGCTAGAAAGACAATATGTGGTTGGAATTGATCTCAACGTCCTGTTTAGTATGACCTTCATTGCTTAGGCTGGCGCACTAGCGAGGTGGATAGAGAACTGCACCGTTAGTGTCATGAATATGGTCGGACGTGGGCTCGTTGCTTGTCAAAGTGAGGGAACGATTAATCACATATTCGTACTTGCTCTCACTTCACAGACATGTACCAGGAAACTGCTTTATGGCAATTTTTTTTTTTTTAATTGCATACGGATATCACAGTACTTGCTCCAGTCTAATTCCACACAAAGGAGAATTTCACCATTGGGCACGAATTCCGTAGCATCGTTGAGGTTAAAATGTGTGTATACCAAGCCACACACGCTATGAATATTTGTTTGTGGCCAGGTGCTTTTCAATGTTCAAATGTCGCCCCAGCTGTAGCCAATCTGGCCTGCTGATTTCTATTCCAAACTGCCGAGGGGTTAATAACTTAGGCAACGTGCGTAGGAGTCCGAGTGTCTCGCCCT
>OY992876.1:299862089-299894589 GCA_963921405.1 Cepaea hortensis
TTGGTTGGTTGGTTGGTTGGTTGGCTGGTTAGTTGTTTCGTTGGTTGGTTGGTTGGTTGGTTGTCTGGTTGGTTGTTTCGTTGGTTGATTGGTTAGATGATTGGTCGATTAGTTGGTTGTTTTGTTGTTTATTTGGTTGATTGGTTGTTTAGTTTGTTATTTGTTTAGTTGGTTGCTTGGTTGGTTGATAGAATGCTTGTTTCGTTGGTTGATAGTTTAGTTGGTTAGCTGGTTGGTTGTTTGGTTGCTTGGATGTTTGACTGGTTGTTTCTTTCGTTGGTTGGTTGGTTAGATGGTTGGTTGGTTGTTTAGTTGGTTGAGTGGTTGTTTAGTTGGTTGGTTGTTTAGTTAGTTGATTTGTTTTTTAGTTGGTTTTTTGGGTGGTTGGTTAGCTAGTTGGTTAGATGGTTGGTTGTTTAGTTGGTTGGATGGCTTTTAGTTAATTGGTGTTTAGTTGGTTGATTGGTTGTTTAGTTGACTGGTTGGTAAGTTGAATGATTGGGTGATTGGATGGTTGATTTGTTTGTTGTTTGATAGGATGATTGGTTAGTTGATTGGATGATTGGTTAGTTCTTTGTCTGGCTTGTTGGTTGTTTGGTTGGTTGGTTGGTTGTTTGGCCGGTTGGTTGGACGGTTAGTTGGTTGTTTGGTTGGTTGGTTGGTTGTTTGGCCGGTTGGTTGGACGGTTAGTTGGTTGTTTGGTTGGTTGGTTGGTTGTTTGGCCAGTTGGTTGGACGGTTAGTTGGTTGTTTGCTTGGTTTGTCAGTTGATTCGTTGGTTAGTTGCTTGTCTGGCTTTTTGATTAGTGGATTGATTAATTGCTTGGTTGGTTAGTTGGTAGGTAACTTGGTTGGTAATTTGGTTTTTGGTATGTTGTATGGTTGGTTGGTGCGTTGGTTGGTTGGTTGGTTGGTTGGTTGGTTGGCTGGTTGGTTGGCTGGCTGGCTGTTCTGTTGGCCGACTGGTTGGTTGGCTGCAAGGTGGCTTCACAAACCTCAGGAAGACCCTAGGTTCTAACTCTTAAGTCCTGTACATTTTCGTTCAGCTGGCCTGATTTCTGCAAACGGGGTGCATCTATCGATATGAGGCTGGTGTAGTCTCTCCGCAGACACAATACTGGAGTAACATCTCCACGATAACTGTGTTGCAATGCTCTACGTCCCTTCTCCCAACACAGGAACCACTGGGGTGTGCAAAACCGATACATGAGTTTCAAGTCTGTGGAGTGGTATGGGAATTTTTGGAACGTTTGCCGTCCTGGGAACATCGTTTGTGGGTAGGTCACCGATCGAGAGCTGTGTCAGTCTTTGCCGGGTTATGTCATGTGTCTGGTCTTGCGATTGCAGCGGATCCTAAACAGTTAGTTGCATATCCTTTACGGGATGTCACATTCAACCACTGACAGTTTTTTTTAGCTGTTTTTGATTTCTTGGTATGTTTACGTTCAGTAGTTTGCCATTGCTTTCTGAACGACCGGCAATGTTATGAAAATCAATGCAAGGAAGTCTGTTACCAAATAGCCCGCGGATGTGTTTCAAACTCGGTATGCGAGATTACGAATTGCGCGCGTAACCCCTTCGAAGCAGAGCCGGCTGCGTATCCTAAGGCGTGCGATAAAAACTATATTCAATTATTTTGAAGGCATTTACTCCCCACATGGGGCATATGGAATCAACCAGCTCACACCAAGCCGTTCTATCCTTAGCTATCCTATGCAGACCATCCATCATCATCACCATCATCATCACCATGTGCCATGCCGATAAGCGTGGGCGGCCATGTTTCGCCATGTCACACGATCACCAGAGTCGTGGATCAGCTCCGTGTTTCTATCTCAACCATGCCACGTGGCCAAGCCATCCAGTATTTACTTCTCTGCCTTCCCCTTGTTCTCTTCCCCTCGATCTTGCCAGTTGTCACTAAGTTCTCCAATTTATTTCTTCTCAAAGCGTGACCACAAAACTGTGACTGTCTACGTCTAATTTCTCTGATCAGTTTACGATTTTCATTTGTTTCTTGTAGGACTTGGTCATTGTCTTTTCTGTCTATCCGTGGTATTCTTTGCATTTTCCTCAGAAACCACATTTCCACAGTCTTCATATGTTTCTCAGCGTGTCTGCTCATTGTCCAAGCTTTATATCCATACAAGAATTTCGAGAATTCGCTAGACGGTGATGCTGTCATTTACACAGATGGGTCGGTCGTCCGATATGTGAGAAGCTCATGGGCCTTTACGGCTCAGGCCGGAGGGAGAATTGTGAAGGAGGACTCTGGTGCTTTTGCTGAGACCACAAGTAGCCTGACTATGGAAGTCATGGCAGTAAGTAAAGCAATAACATGGCTTGAGACACAGACATTCACTAGGGCATGTTTCCTTAGCGACTCAATGAACATGCTCCAGAGGATAAAGATGGGGGTGATCCGAAGAGAATGGTTGCTGTCTCTGGGGCGGCCTCGGCTGGCAAAGATTAGTTTCATCTTCGTGCCAGGGCATGCGGGAGTACAAAAGAATGAGTTGGCTGACAAGCTCGCAGGTAACGCTACTGTGGAGGGCGGACGCGCCATGGACCAGGCTGACATTCTGAATGCTCTACGAGAAGTAAGACTTTTGCGAGAACCAAGTGACTGTGAATCTACAACCATGGTCAGAATGCGAGAACAGCAAATTAAAAGAGGTGTGGCCAAACAAGAACACTACTCAGGAAGCCAAAGAAGACTGATAAACCAACACTGAACTGGTGTCGTTAGCCGCTACACGCTGCGGGATTTGCTGAGGAGGGGATCCGAGCAATTATGGATTGAATGGTTCGATGTGCAATGAGGATGATCTGTCGACTAACTAACTAACTAACTATATCTATACAAAAGTGCAGGTTCTATGTAGCACCTCAACACTCTTTGTCTCGTTGCAAATCACATATTTTAATTGGTCAGTATGTTTTACATCTTGCAAAAGGCTGCCTTCGCCATGACGATTCATGTTCTAATCTCTTCAAGGCATCTTCTATCAGATGTTATGGCTATTCCGAGATAATTGTAGCGATTTATTTGTTTAAGAATATTCCCATTTACTTGTATCTTACATTGTGGTATTTCCTTCTTTCTTGTGACGACCAGAATGTCTGTCATCCTACAATTTAATTCTAACCCTAGTTGTTCACTGTGTGCAACAACCGCATCTACTAAATGTTGCAGATCCTGCTAATTGTTTGTAATCAATACTGTATCATCTGCATATCTAATGTTATTGATGTTTCGTCATTCAATGATAATTCCTTTCATATCTTGTACATTTCTGAAAATATTTTCACAGTACAGGTGTTAAAAAAAAAGATCTGGAGACATTACACAAGCCTGTCATCCCCTTATTATTCTTGTATGTTTTTGCCTCTTTTTTCCGTGTGTTCTTAGGTCTTCCTCTATTTTTCTCTGTAGGTTCCTAGCAATGTGTTTTCCAGTTACACTATTCTCGGGTTTTCTAAATTTATGTCCAACCCAGTACAACTTTCCTTTCTTCACCACTTGGTTCTGCTATTGTTTTTTTTTTTTTTTGGCGTTCTCTTGCTTTGAACACATGCGTAGTCTACATGTGCTACTATTTCTAGTGCACTGGGCTGATTTTTGCGTGTGGATTAGCTTTCCTTATTACCAGTGTCCCTCGCCATCAGGCAAATCCACTCCGACTTCTTGTGTACTTGTAATGTACGTTCCCAGATCAAGGACAAGAAGTGAACATTTTAATTCAAATAACCGGTGTAGAAGATGAACCCGCTACCTCGGCATCAGCACACCGGACGTTTAAGAGATAGAAAACTATGTAAAGGGTCCTTGTCATGTCATATAGGTTGTTTAAAGTAAAGTATCCTCTTACACTCCTTGAGTTGTATCGGGTATATGGTGCTGGTCCAATATTGTTGTAGGCCAATCGGCACACTGTGTGGCTATCACACATTGTTAGCCTCACATTGTTACACTGATCGACACTCCCGGATAATGTGCTCGATATCAAACAGACCGCCTTTAATGCGCATGATATGTCCTGGTGTTCATCCTAGCTGGGTGGCACTGGCAGCCCAGTGCAGTGAAGCAGTCCATGTCTCTGAAGGGATTCAAACACTTGACCGCCAGGGCGAGCGTGCTAGCCACTTCCCTACCACAGCTCCTGCAAGCTAGGATACCCACGACCGATTTGTGTTTCCGGGTGTTTATATTTACGTTATGTTCTTAATCCTAGTGTAAGCAGCATGGCTGAGTTATTCTGTTTGCCGTTCCGCTTTCTAGATATATTCTGGCTGTAAATATACATGAAAATAAGACAGTAAACAACGCTTTTTCATCTTAAATTCTCCAGTGTTTCATCTTGACTATTTTCCTGAAAACTCACGGAAGATGCTTTGATCTTTCTGTTTCAAATAAACGGGGATTCCCAAGAAATGTTAACAAAAAACCGATTGTTAGTCTATCATTGTTTACCCAGGCTATTCACAAAGCAAGATCAGAAGAAGAACAAAGATGTCTTCTTCTTTTTCGTTCCTCTTTCAAAGGGGAAATGCGCCACATCTTGCTATGCACCTCACAAGTCAGTGTGTCTGGTTTCGACATGCTTTTGGTAAATTCACTTATTTGGAGATATTCGGATTAGAGGTTTAAAGATTGAGCACAACCACTACTGGCTACCATGATGGTATTCCGGCACGAACCTTGGGCCTTGTCCACGTCAGATTGGAAGCACTAGACTCGAGTTTCGCTCTCGTTTTAGTAGTGCATATCCCTGACTGGACCCGGGATCCAACTTCGGATCACTGGCGTGTGAGGCGGGCACTTTTGTGGCAAATGTTGCTTCCTCTAGACAGAATCCATGCAAGGTATCGGACTCTGTCTACAAGTGGGTAGGTTTTCTTTCCTATCGGTTTTGCCTGAGCAGTAGTCTTAATGCCTACTCTTTACGGTTTCCAACTGCCGTGGGATTTTTAACGCGCGCATCGCAACTAGCAGTACACGGTTCATTATCATTTTACTTTCACTGGTACCGGTTGTAAAAGTGCCATTGGTAGAGAAATAGTTGTGTTAGTGATAGTGGTATTATTAATAGTGGTGTTATTAATTGCTGTATTAGTAATTTGGGTATTATTCATTGTGATGTTAGTAATCTATCTAGACCAACAAGCAGCGGTTAGAATAGATGACGATACATCAGATTGGTTTGACATCAAGCAAGATGTCCGTCAGGGCTGTGTGTGTCCCCCTATTTGTTTAACCTGTACGCCGAAAATGTAATGAGAAATGTCAGAGATGATATAACCAGGGAGCGATGTGATTCCCTAAATATCGGTGGTCATGACATACGGTATTCGGATTCGGTATGCTGATGATACAGATTACTATCCACAACATAGAATGGTATAGAAAACCTAATAACCTCAACCCAAATGAATAGTGAAAATCACAACTTATATCTTAACATAACAAAAACAAAAATAATGCACACAGTTTAAACTATTTTGGAGAAAGATATATATGTTAATGAGGAAAATTGGAGGTGGTGGAAAATTTTGAATATCTTGGGTCACTGATTGCCAACAATAGTGACACAATGAAAGAAGTTAAAAGACGAACAGCTATTGCTCTTCAAAGTTTAAAACAACTGAATAAATTGTGCGGAGGGACAGATAGAACTACAAAAATCAGATTTCTAAGAGCATGCATCTTTTCCATTGCAACACACGCCTGTGAGACCTAGACACTTACTAAACAAGCTGAACAGCGCATAAATGTCATTGAATATAAATGTTATAGACGAGTTCTAAGAATTTCTTGGATAAAGAAAAGAACAAATGTATCCATACTTCAAACGCTGAATATTGAAGAAGGTTGGCTATTAAAGACGATAAAACAAAAACAAACAATTGAAATAAGCTGGTCACTTGAAACGTCACGAAAGTTTGGAGAGAACAATAATGGAGTTGTAAATGCATGGGAAGAGAGGAAGAGGAAGGGCAAAGAGAAGATGGGTGCAGGATGTAGCGGATTATCTCCAGATGGGTGTATCGGACGCGGGACATCTTGCTTATGATCGAGAGATTTTCCAGAAGGTTGTTATGGGAGCGAGGTTCTGCAAAGGACATGCTAATGAATGAATGAATGAATGAATGAATGAGTGAATGAATGAATGAATGAATGAATGAATGAATGAATGAATGAATGAATGAATGAATGAATGAATGAATGATGTTAGTAATAGTGGTATTTGTAATAACTGTATTAACATTTGTGGCATTAGTAATATTGACATTGTAATAGTGGTATTAGTTATAGTGTAATAGTGTAATTGTAGTATTGTAATACCGGTATTAATAATTGTAGTATTACTGATTGTGATGTTAGTAATATTGGTATTAGTAATATTTGTATTAGTAGTATTCGTATTAGTAAAACTAGTAGTTTTATTAGTAATATTGGTATTAGTAACTGTGGTATTAGTAGTAATGGTATTAGTAATATTGGAATTACTAATTGTGGTATTAGTAAAAGTAGTAGCAGTGACATGTTAAGTGTTGTGACAGTAGTGATAGTGGGAGCAGACACCTTGAAAGGTGTGGTGGCAGTAGTAATAGTGAGCGCAGAAACATTTTAAGTTGTGGTGAGGGTAGTAATACGATGAGAAGTCATTAAGTAACAGGAATTTTATGAATAACATGTTTACAATAGTGGAATCCAGAAATTGTGTGTGTTATTTATAAACATAGTCCCTCCGCCTGGAAACACACTTGGTCCACCTGTCCACTGACTTGTTGATGCCTTCTAGGAAAAGGTCTGGAATCTATGCTGGATATTTCCAGATATCAGATTTCAGATAACTTATTCCTATAGTATGTCAAGAAATGAATGCCGTCATTCACGATCAATTATTTTGAAAACTGTCCGTTGCATCGTTATGAAATTTTTCCTGCCGTCTTATATTTACCCCCACCCAAGGAATACGTCTTTGATAGGTCCAAAAGCAACTTAAATCATCGAAAGCGGCGACATTCCTTTGATGTTTTGGTGAAAAAACTAGTGATTTCTCGCTAACAAACTTGTTTTTACAGTAATGAATACCCAGCCAATTCAGATGACGACACAAGGCGTATCCGGATTCGTATGGAGTGAGTGCAGTAAAAGAAGTAGCTTAAAAGTCGACAGGGTCGACTGCATTGCAACGGGTTTTTATCCCTGTCGTGTCCTCCTTTAAAGTGTCGTCCCTGGAGTGAGGAGATTCGACACCCACATTATAATATTTTTTTTTTCTCTTAATATTCTGGAGAATCCACCAGCTTCCGTCCAACACACTCCATCAGCCTATGGACACCTTTTCCTATCACTCTCTCACTGTCGTACTATGCCCCCTTCTCATACTTCCCCAACGCAACATACTCAACAACTCATGCTTCTAAAAATTAATAAAGATTAATTTATTAAAAGAAAAGTGTAACGTATATGAGACGTGTATGTGAAGAAAATGTGTGACGTGTTCTATAAAGTGTGTAGAATCGAACTCTCAGACAACAACCCAGTCAGCTGATCCCAGCAAGGATAGACCACAGCACGTTACGTCAGAACATGTACTTCTCACCCAGCGCCGAAACCATCTTGCCGGATACTGCTTTGCCTCTGTAGACCTCTGGTAATCCAATTTCATGATCATCCGAAATAGACACCGGTGGTATAAACAGTTAATCATGGACCGGTTGCACTCTACACAATGTTCGTTCCTATCGTTCCTTAAAAAAAAATGCACAAGTCCTTTGTAGTGTGTACACAGTTACTAATGTTAATTGTTACTGTACTGGATCCTCCCTCGTGTCTATCTAGCCTCAAGTATCAAGTCTGGTGTTCTATTACACGAGATTATATCACACTATGTAATTATTAGACTTAATGTTTTCAGTTCGTTACTACTGCCTGATGCTGTGTGGTGCATCAGTACGCATCACTCTCTTTGGTGAATCAACTTCCTTCTAGCTTTAGTTACGTTCTGTATGCAACTTTATTGATTGTTGAACTGGTGTTCTTCCGAATGGGATTTGTATCTTTCCCAAAAACTTGTTGAGTTTCCTTGGATCTGGTAGGGAACCTAGGATAGAAACAACACATCTGGTGATAGTACTAGTCACTGATCCTTTCGGCTGAGTGTAAGCCTATCGCCTTGCTTAATGATCTTTAGCTAACTAAACTATGTCCTAGAGCAGATTAGCTACCCACCTAGGGCCGAATCAGGCTATGACAAAGAAAAAATCAGCAAACAGAATGCGGAACCCCGCCCACCAGGGACACCTACGGGAAGATCCCAATTATCCCTCATTACTCAATTCTCAACTAGTAAAGCTTATCAACACTTCACTAATCTATTCTTAACTAGCAGAGTTAATATCACTATTCTACTCTAACTAGTTTCCACTAACAGTGCTAATCATCACACTATAGTTTAACAAGGCCACAGTCTATATTAATTAGAACTAATATTATAATAGGTTATACCTTAAATGGCACTACTGCAGTCCTAGCAATCATATCTACATCTGCCATTATAGGCACGTGTAAAATTAAGTCACTAATTAACACACGGTAGATATTATTTC
The DNA here is from genome assembly GCA_963921405.1 of Cepaea hortensis. Lineage (NCBI taxonomy): Eukaryota > Metazoa > Mollusca > Gastropoda > Stylommatophora > Helicidae > Cepaea > Cepaea hortensis. Next base: position 299,870,708 of record OY992876.1, read on the forward strand.
CACTAAGCACTGCAGTGCCCTGGCACTCCGACTAGAGCATTTTCAAGTCCCCCTAGTTGGTCCCAACTCGGGTTTATATGGCAAACTACCAAAGTTGGCCACGTGACGTTATCCTTTATGCCCCACACAGGTGGCACATTGGCAGATCATCCCCTGTCAGGGATCCATCCCCCCTCTGGCTCCCTCAATGTTAGATTTGTCATCACTGGTTCTGACATCCAAAACAATCTAGAGAGTTACTGTCGAGTTCCAACAAAGAGTTTCGATACCAAGCTGCCAATCATGGTTTTCCAAACACGCTTACATTGTGCACGTGACGTTGTTCATGTCCGGCAGGTGTTCCACTGTTTTCAATAACAGCCTCAACTTTCTGTCATGTGCTGACAGTCAAACCTCCATTCCGTCTGATGTCCGGAACTATAGATGACAAACGGAACCATTCCATATCCTGCGCGGCCAATTATATGTGATTTTAACTGTTATGAACTGCCAACGCGTTTTATCCCTTCCTTCTCACTCACCGCCAAATGTGTATATGGGCTGACCCGATGTAACCCGTGCAGCTGTGTTTACTCTGTTAGTACGACTGTTGTGGCCTAGAAAATATACGCCAAGCAAACGTCGGTATTATTATCTGGTTAACTCATGGCGAGCTCGTGACATAGGCCCCCTCTTAAGAGAGTAGTCCATCTCACTCTTCTCCACCATGAGTTAAATCCAGATGATTCATTCCTCTTCTTCAGGAGCTGGGTGTCTTGACAAGAAGTCCGCTCCAACATTTTCCTTCCCAGGAATGTACTCTACTGTGAAATTATAAGGTTGAAGTAACAACGACCACCGCATCAAACGTGCGTTGAGCTTCTGAGAAGTAGCCAGGAACATCAGGGGCTGATGATCCGACTGGACCCGAAACTTAACTCCATACAAATAGGGCTGAAATTTTTGCACTGCCCATACAAGGGACAAGCACTCTCTCTCGACGGTTGAATAATTCCTCTCCGCCTGTAGAAGTTTCTTACTTGCGTATGCTACAGGTTTCAAAACCGAAGCATCGTCTTTTCCTTCCTGTAACAAAGCGGCCCCAATTCCAATCGCACTCGCATCTGTTCTCAACACAAATTGTTTGGAAAGGTCAGGGAGCTGTAATACAGGTTTGCTGACCAAGGCCTCCTTTAACTGACTATAGGCATTCTCACATTCTGGTGTCCAAATGATTTGGTCCGGGAATCCCTTTTTCAAGGTTTCCGTCAACGGAGCTCCCAGTTCAGTGAAATGTGGGATAAATTTGTGATAGAACCCACACAACGAGAGAAAAGATCGCACATCCTTCTTCGTTTTAGGTCTTGGTGCATTTCTGATTTTCTCCAGGTTCTTCTCTTCTGGAACAATGTGTCCTGGAGTGATGGTGTGACCTAGAAATTCCAGAGTCTGGTAACCAATCATGCACTTGGTTGGACGAGCAGTAAGCCCTGCTTCCTTGAGTCTATTAAACACTCTCTCCAAGGATTGTAAGTGGTCATCCAAGCTGTCACTGGAAATCAGAATATCATCCATGAAAGAGATGATGGACGGATCCTGTAACGGATCTAGTAAAGTCCTCATCATGCGTGTAAACACACTAGGTGCATTGCTGAGTCCAAAGGGCATGACCTTGAATTCGTAGTGTCCACTGGGTGTACTGAAAGCTAACAGTGGTCGAATCTCCGGTTTGACTGGTATCTGATAGTACCCCCGACTCAGATCCACCTTTGAAAAGTACCGAGCCTTATGGAGCCTAGCGAATAACTGAGTTGGATTCGGCAAAGGTTCCACCTGAAATTGTGTGTGACTGTTCAGAAGTCGGTAGTCTATACACAACCGGTGTTCTCCACTTGGTTTGCGTAACAAAACTACCCCCGCATTGTATGGGGATGTGGATGGTGCAATCACGTCATCCTCCAGCAGTTTTTGTATTTCCTCCTCCAGGGCCTTTTCTTTAGAGAATGGCACTGGGTAAACCTTTTGGCGAACAGGCTCCTGTGTGGTCAAAGTCATCTCGAACTCAACCAACCTCGTTCCTCCTGGTTTATCAGTCAGTATCTCCTTATGAGACTTGAGAACCTGGCTTATCCTTTCCCTCTCCTGGGAGGTCAGATCAGGGTTCACTTGCACATCCCTATAGGTTTCCCGGTGTACCAAGGGATATTCCCTGCCCTCGCTAGTTCCCACTTCTGTCTCCAATGCAACTGCCATTGCCATGAGGTGAGCTGCCTTGTCTCCGGGTCTCTCTTCGTATTTCCGCAAGAGATTGATATGGAAAATCTTCGACTTTCCCCGGATCCGGATCTGATAGTTGGTTCTGGATATCACCCTTTCCACGGGAAATGGTCCTTGCCAACCTATCTCCAGTTTGTTGTTTCCCGTTGGGAGTAGCAACAAGACTTTATCTCCCACCTCTAGAGATCTTTCTTTAGACCTACGGTTGTAGTAAGCCGCATGTCTTTTCCTGGCCTTTTTCAAGTTTTGATTTGCCAGAGTCCATCCCTTGTGGAGTTTTTCTTTCAGTTCCTCCACGTATTGATAGGATGAGATCACTTCTTCTGACGTCCCCTCTTCAGTCCAACTCCTCAACATGGCTTCCAACGGTCCTTTGATTGGACGACCAAACAGCAACGTAGCGGGTGGTAGTCCTGTTGAGCCATGAGGAACTTCCCGATAGGCAAAGAGTGCTGCTGGGATATATTCATCCCACCTATCAGGTTTTTCCTGCGCTAGTTTCCTGAGCATTGTCATCAACGTGCCGTTGAAACGCTCCACTTGTCCATTGGCTTGAGGGTGGTAAGGGCTGGTATGTATATGGTTAGAGTGAAACACCCTAAATACCTCCTCCATGAGTTTTCCACAAAACTGAGATCCATTGTCCGTCAGAATTTGATCCGGAAAGCCTAATCTGGTAAAGGCCTCCATCAGTGCGTCCGCCACTCTTTTTGAGTCAATCGTGGTCAACGGTATGGCTTCACCCCACATTGTACAGCAATCCACCATTGTGAGTATATACATGTTCCTCTTCCTAGTCCTGGGAAGTGGACCCACGATATCGATGGCTACCCTCTCGAAAGGAGAGTTCATGATGGGCATCTCACCCAACACCACCGGTGCTGTCCAGTGTTTCGGTGCCACCCTCTGGCACTCAGGGCATGACTTCACATACCGACGCACATCATCTGTCATTCCCGGCCAATAGTAGTGGCAGGAAATCCGCTGCATGGTGGCGGCAATACCCATGTGTCCACTAAAGGAGATGGTATGCCCCATATGAAGAATCTGGGACCGGTGAGCTTTCGGGACGACCAACTGACCGTATAGGTTGTCTCCCATTCCTGCTCCCCTGTAGAGTATCCTATTCTTCATGTAGTACTGCCCCCGTCCTGGTGGATCAGCACTTTTCTGCAGCTTTTTGTAGCAAGGACGTAAAGTATCATCCTCACTCTGGGCAGTTCGTAGCTCCCCCGGCATTGGGTTAGTCACAATTGCGTCTGCCTCTTCCGTTTTCGTCTGAGAGCGAGTCTGCAGTGCTCCCATATGGATTGGCTCCCTGGGCATTCCCAGAAAGACATACCGGCAACCTAGGATGACTGGGAAAATGGGATCGGTCAATACAGCGGCCTTGATGGTGCCGGTGACGTACCTTGACCGAATCTCCACATTAGCAATAGGCAACTTCATGACTACAGCACTCTTCTGTGCAGGCTGTATATCCAATGTCTCACCTGTGAATTGTTCTGGATGTACCAGATCCGCAGAAATCACGGCTTCCCCGTCCAGTCCTGTGTCGTATAAACACTCCACTTGACGACCGTTAACCTCTACCAATTCCACTACAGGTGGTTTTTCCTGGTCTGGAGTCTCTTCCTCGGCCTCGACCTGTTCGGTGGGCTCCACCTTAGGTTTCCCGGGGCACACGACGAATTGAGTGTCTCCTGACTCTCCTCTGCAGTCAATAGCATTGTGCGTATTCGACTGGCATTGGTTGCACCATTTCCCTGTCCTAGATTCTCTATTGCCAGACTTGAGTGAGCTCTCCTGGTGGCGAGCTTCCTTGTTGACCTTGGCATTTTCCGTGACAACCTCCTTGGAAGTCACTTGACATGCTGCGAAGTGAGGGTTCTTAGCCTTCGATTTGCAGTCCCTCGTATTGTGAGAGGGTGACTTACAAATTGAACACCACTTCTCCGACCACGGTCGTTTTGGTGTAGAGCTTGAAGTGCTCTTGCTTCCCTCCTTCTTCTTCTCTGAACTATCCTCTGATTTTTGCACATAAGGTTCCCACTTTTTTGTTCCTGAGTTTTTGGTTTTCTTCTAGTCATGTTTCTCTTGACTTTTGGAGTTGGTGGAAAGGTTTTCCCCTGCCTCCCCATGTACTTCGACGAACCGTTCTGCTAATTTAGTCACGAGGTCAATACGTTCCGCTCCTTGTTCTCCCAGGAACGTCCTGAGAGGTTTAGACATTTGCTTCTTCAGCTGGTCGACCACCATGAGCTCTTCCAGACTCTCATAGTCATGTGCGAACCCAGCCAAATCCATCCACTTATGGAGATAAGATTTTAGACGCAAACTGTAGGCGGCAAACAACTCCCCCGGTTCTCGTTTCGCTGCTCGAAATTTTTTCCGGTAGGTATGTGACGTAACCTCGAATCGTTTCAGCAGAGCCGTCTTTAACTCATCATAATTGTTCTCATGTCCTGGTGGCAGGCGAGTATAAACCTCGTATCCGGTCCCGCGTAAACCCTGGGATAGCTTAAGATTCCATTTGTTACGCTCCAGACCCATAGCAACTGACATAGCCTCGAAGCGTTGAAGGTACTGGTCAATCTTCTCTTTGTCCTCCTCGTAGACCGCTAAAGGAAACTTCATAGCCTGGTACCCATATCCACCTACTGGTGTTGATCCTGGGATGGAGGAACCTCCAACTGCTCCCTCAGTTTCTCCATTAGATTGACTCTTCAACTCGAGTTCCCTCATCCGGTACTCGTGCTCCCTTTTCTGTGCTTCCTGTTCAGCTTCTAATTTCCTGGTGGCTTGCTCAGCTTCAAATTTCCTAGCTGCTTGCTCAGCTTCCAATTTCTTAGCTGCTTGCTCAGCTTCCAATTTCTTAGCTGCTTGCTCAGCTTCCAATTTCTTAGCTGCTTGTTCCAACTCCATCCTTCTCAATTCCAGCTCGGCCTTTCGATCTTCCCTTTCTGCTTGACGATACTCTCTCTCCACTTCCTGTATGTAATCCGTTAGAGCAGAACCCCCCAATCCCATTTCTTCCCCCTTTGCCTTTAATTCTAACGTGGTTAGTTTAGGGGTGGCCATTATACAGAGAGGTAAGCTAGCAGGTCTAGTACAATATAACTGCAAATTACTATACAGATATATGAACAAGTAATATAAATCTAGATATTACCACACACAGCACATTCACTCAGTGACAAGAGTAGAATCAGGAACACAGACCTATGCAGACGTGTGAAGTGTGAACAGGTAAGATAATAATTAGTCCTAACCCCTATCCACATTCACTCTAGCTGGATTCTCCAAAATGATATCTCCCTCTTATAACTAAGGATCCCGTTTCCAAAGACCCCGTTGTCCGAAGATCCCACTGTCAAAGGTTCCTGTTTGCAGGAGATCTCGCTGTCAAAGGATTCCGTTTACGGGAGATCCCGCTGTCCAAAGATTCCGTTTACAAGAGATCCCGCTGTCCAAAGATCCCGTTTACGAGCCCCCAATAATGTCGTGTCCTCCTTTAAAGTGTCGTCCCTGGAGTGAGGAGATTCGACACCCACATTATAATATTTTTTTTTCTCTTAATATTCTGGAGAATCCACCAGCTTCCGTCCAACACACTCCATCAGCCTATGGACACCTTTTCCTATCACTCTCTCACTGTCGTACTATGCCCCCTTCTCATACTTCCCCAACGCAACATACTCAACAACTCTTGCTTCTAAAAATTAATAAAGATTAATTTATTAAAAGAAAAGTGTAACGTATATGAGACGTGTATGTGAAGAAAATGTGTGACGTGTTCTATAAAGTGTGTAGAATCGGACTCTCAGACAACAACCCAGTCAGCTGATCCCAGCAAGGATAGACCACAGCACGTTACGTCAGAACATGTACTTCTCACTCAGCGCCGAAACCATCTTGCCGGATACTGCTTTGCCTCTGTAGACCTCTGGTAATCCAATTTCATGATCATCCGAAATAGACACCGGTGGTATAAACAGTTAATCATGGACCGGTTGCACTCTACACAATGTCGTTCCTATCGTTCCTTTAAAAAAAATGCACAAGTCCTTTGTAGTGTGTACACAGTTACTAATGTTAATTGTTACTGTACTGGATCCTCCCTCGTGTCTATCTAGCCTCAAGTATCAAGTCTGGTGTTCTATTACACGAGATTATATCACACTATGTAATTATTAGACTTAATGTTTTCAGTTCGTTACTACTGCCTGATGCTGTGTGGTGCATCAGTACGCATCACTCTCTTTGGTGAATCAACTTCCTTCTAGCTTTAGTTACGTTCTGTGTGCAACTTTATTGATTGTTGAACTGGTGTTCTTCCGAATGGGATTTGTATCTTTCCCAAAAACTTGTTGAGTTTCCTTGGATCTGGTAGGGAACCTAGGATAGAAACAACACATCTGGTGATAGTACTAGTCACTGATCCTTTCGGCTGAGTGTAAGCCTATCGCCTTGCTTAATGATCTTTAGCTAACTAAACTATGTCCTAGAGCAGATTAGCTACCCACCTAGGGCCGAATCAGGCTATGACAAAGAAAAAATCAGCAAACAGAATGCGGAACCCCGCCCACCAGGGACACCTACGGGAAGATCCCAATTATCCCTCATTACTCAATTCTCAACTAGTAAAGCTTATCAACACTTCACTAATCTATTCTTAACTAGCAGAGTTAATATCACTATTCTACTCTAACTAGTTTCCACTAACAGTGCTAATCATCACACTATAGTTTAACAAGGCCACAGTCTATATTAATTAGAACTAATATTATAATAGGTTATACCTTAAATGGCACTACTGCAGTCCTATCAATCATATCTACATCTGCCATTATAGGCACGTGTAAAATTAAGTCACTAATTAACACACGGTAGATATTATTTCCACTAAGCACTGCAGTGCCCTGGCACTCCGACTAGAGCATTTTCAAGTCCCCCTAGTTGGTCCCAACTCGGGTTTATATGGCAAACTACCAAAGTTGGCCACGTGACGTTATCCTTTATGCCCCACACAGGTGGCACATTGGCAGATCATCCCCTGTCAGGGATCCATCCCCCCTCTGGCTCCCTCAATGTTAGATTTGTCATCACTGGTTCTGACATCCAAAACAATCTAGAGAGTTACTGTCGAGTTCCAACAAAGAGTTTCGATACCAAGCTGCCAATCATGGTTTTCCAAACACGCTTACATTGTGCACGTGACGTTGTTCATGTCCGGCAGGTGTTCCACTGTTTTCAATAACACCCTCAACTTTCTGTCATGTGCTGACAGTCAAACCTCCATTCCGTCTGATGTCCGGAACTATAGATGACAAACGGAACCATTCCATATCCTGCGCGGCCAATTATATGTGATTTTAACTGTTATGAACTGCCAACGCGTTTTATCCCTTCCTTCTCACTCACCGCCAAATGTGTATATGGGCTGACCCGATGTAACCCGTGCAGCTGTGTTTACTCTGTTAGTACGACTGTTGTGGCCTAGAAAATATACGCCAAGCAAACGTCGGTATTATTATCTGGTTAACTCATGGCGAGCTCGTGACAATCCCGTATGGCTCAGTCTCTTTCCGCAGTGTGGAAAGCGTCGCACAAAGCACGAACTCCGTAGCTCCAGCGACGACCCTCGGGAGTCTCCGAAAAAATGCACTCGTGAAATGAAGGACGCGGCCCGGAATCGAACATACAACCTTTGGAGACCGAGTCAGACGGCTTGACCACTTCACCACGGAGAATCCCGAGAGGGGTGCAATGTGTAATATTAGTAAAGACAGAGAATTTACAGAGGCATGGGGTAAATAATGCGTAAATTGGCAGGAAAGTAGAAGGAATATATTTCTTACCATATTTGTCATTTCCTTCTTGTTTAACGACCAAGATATTGGTCCTCTTTTCATTGAAGTTTATAGATTGATTCGTATGCACGTATGTTGTCCCCTAATTTGACAACGTGTTTGCTCTCACGTTTCTTGTTATTCAATGCGTTTAGTATGTGTGTGTTTTTCTTTTCTTTTCAATACAGTTGTTTGTCACAGCTGAGGGCTTGCGGAATTGAAAATTCATCATTGTGGAATACAATCTGTTGTCATTGACATTATGCTGATGCTGTAATGTTTAGGGCCTGCAATTCGTCTGAATAGTTGGAGCAAAATATCCCAGTAAGTGTGCACGTAGATTAAGGTCTGCGATCTGCTCAGACCTTAATCTGTGTCGGACGATTCCAGTAGGTTGATGATTGCTCTCGGTTGCATAAAATTCAATCCATCCTTTCTCTAATAGTCCTCTTCCTCTTTCAACGCATGGTCCTCATATTTTTTTTTCCAGTAACTTTTATCAATATTTAATAGCGCGGACTGGGTTAGTATCTTGACGTCAGACAATTTGAATGTAGTATTGGCAGCTGCCACCTGTCCTTTAATTTTAGCCCACACAAGTTCTACAGGGTTTAAATGAGAATGATACTGCGGAAGTCTCAAGCACCTATGGCCATGCTCTTCTATCAACTTGTCGATTTGATATTTCTTGCTTTTTTCTGCCTGTTTTACAAGGGACAACAACTGTAGCTTGAAATATGTTTCTGGAAATGGTATATTTTCCCTTCGGAGCCATATCTTTATTGCTTCCTTTGTGCTCGATGCAGTAGGTATTTTGTCTTCTTGTGAAACAACATTGTTATATGATGCATTGCCCATGATTAGGCAAGACGGTCTATCAAGGGATGGAAGTACTGTATTCTCGAGCCAATCTCTAAATACATTACCATTCATCCCATTATGATAATCCGTATTGTATGTCTGCTTTGATACGAACAAGAGCCCAGTATTCTGTAGTAAGCCATTATGAGTACTACCAGCATAGGCTATGACCAAACGCTGTCCTTTACTACTGGGCACAAAACGCTTTATCTTTTCATCCACTGATTGCCATTCCTTTTCACTTGTGTGGTGCGATTTGATCTACGTCTCATCCAAATACACTATGTCATAATTTTCTTTGCACATTTCCCTTATTTCACGTAGGTATCTGCTTCTCATGGCTCCTAAATGCGGATGATCGCAAAGGATATTTCTACCTTCCTTATACTTTCTAAAAGTGAATCCTAATGTCCTTATAATTTTCCACAAAGTTGTTTTGGATAGCTCTATGTTATTATTCTTTCTCAAACAAACCCTCAGTTTTCTTACAGTCACTGATTCTTTGGCATCCATCATTTTTATAATAACTCGCCTGATCACATCCTTGTCAAAGCTGTCTACAATTGCCTTTCAACCTACCGTTTGCTTATCGCGTGTGGGTTTCATTCCAGATTCTTGCACCCATCGACGAAATGACCGTTTACTCAAAACCAATGCATGCACTGTTCTTTTTGGGGAATTTGTAACAGTATGAAACAGTTTCCTGCAATCAGTTTCTTGACAAAAATGTGTGTACAATTTCATAGCGATGCTTTGAAGTGTAAACAATTTCACATTCAATCCCATTGAACAATATTTACACATTCAAATATTAGCTATTAATATTATATTAATGGTAAGATTCATTTATATATTTATTTATATAATCACGTTTCAAGAAAGAACCCACACTGAAGACACCTCTGAACAATTCATTTAATTGCGCGCAGTTTGTGCCAAAACGGAAACCACGAGACAATTTTTTTAAAAGCGCGGATGTATCTTGGTGAAGCTGTAATACTTTTAAAATTATGGACTTAACCTCTGAGGCGTAAATTATATACCGCATATAAACAAACATTGAAATCTGCTGTACAATCTCCATAACAAAAATTGTTTTGTTGGATGGACTGATAAGGTTATATGCTAAATCTCATAATTTTCCCTCAGTTGGTTACTGAGATATGGAATTTTATAATGGGGCAGAAAAAAAATAAACAGACTATAGTGTTTCTTCTGTATGCGCAGCCGTTTCAGGGCGGGCGATGTCGTGCAGCAACAATACTCTTGTTGAGAGAAGTCCCCGGCGTTTCGATCGTGTCGCCGGCTTCAATTTGTTCCCTAGCATGTGGTAGTATCAAGCATTAGTCACAGTTTCACCATTTTCCTGGAAATGTACCAATATAGGGCCCTTCTTATCCCAAAAGACAATCATCATGACTTTCCCAGGGGATTCCTCCGTCTTGAGAAGTTTATCTTACCCGGTGACAACGGATGTTTCCACTGCATCTTTCTACCCGTTCATACATTCTCCCCTAACTCCAATAACTATCATCATACTGAACCATCATTCTTCTGTAAATTTTACCAGGTTTCACATAAGCCAGATGCCCTGCGTCTGTTGTTATGTTTAAATTAAATATTACATTTTCAATCCACCTACGTTGAGGCTTCCTCTTCTCAGCATCCCTGGTCCACCTCTCCCCATAATCGAGTAGACGCTCATAATTGTCTTGCTTCTCGGCCACAGGACGTGGTTTTTTTTTCCTAGACAATACAGAACAAGCAATTGTTTCTCATTACCTAGAAATAATGTAAGAAGCAAGAGAAATGTTGAACTCTGTTTTAAGTGCATAAATCTAGGGTCTAGTTCGCTTCCTCTAATTATTACATCTAATACACCTAGAACATATGCTGGAAATTACTGGCAACTTAGAAATCCCTGTAAGCAATCTAAATTGGCGGGATAACCTTAGCGATATTACCGATGTGTTTCTGGTTAGAAATTGTTAACCCTCTGGGCGAGGTGAGAGTAGTAAATGTTACAATTACTTTATTATTGGGGCGAACAGGGCGTTGAGAGACCTTGTGTGTGTGTGTGTGTGTGCGCGTGTGCGTGTGTGTGTGTGTGTGTGTGTGGATAGATCTGACTATCTGGTTGTGTGCATGTGTGTGTGTGTGTTGTGTGTGTGTGTGTGTGTTGTGTGTGTGTGTGTGTGTGTGTGTGTCCCTTTGTCCATCCCTGTATCAATATGTCTCGCCATGCGGTCCTCCAGCTGTATTTACAAAGAGAGTCAGTGGAAATATTAGTCAGGTGTTAGTCAGATATTACTGAGCTACCATATGACGGTACTACCTGCTTTCTGTTAGCGCTGAACGTTAGGTGACTATGTCATCCATACAACATTAAATAGATTTGAAAGTTCTAGATCAAATTGAACTTGCAAATACAGTCAATGGAAGTTGTTGTCCTATGTCATTGATACAAAATCAGTTAGATTTGAAGTTCTTGATCAAACTGAATTTATAAAGACAGCGAATGGAAGTTAGTATCCGATGTCATCGATATAAAATTAAATAGATTTTGAAGTTTTGGATCAAACTGTTTGCATCTATCGGAGCAACGAACGAACGGACTAACTTTATTTTCAAGGGGTTGAGAATTGGGCACGCAGGCTCGTCTGACATTCTGCCCTTCTGATCTCTCTGTTCTCATACATTATTTCATCTATTCATCACTAATGAAGCTAATTTTAGACAACGACAACCACAGAAATAATTTGCATTACAAACTCAAGGAAAATGTACAATAATCAATAATGCATGACCCACTAAAACTAATTTTGGCATGGAAATTATAAGTAGCTACGGTAGATGTAACGTACCATAGTTAAAGGAATGTTTATTATACTAGTTGTCCTTTGAGATAAATATTATTTTTTTTAAATTTTTAAGAGGGCTTGTAGTCTGTACTGAGATAGTGTTCAAATAGGTTGCGTATGTATGTACAGGCGATTTGTGATGTCTTTGAATTCTTGTGGTTGGTGTAAATACTTCCTCCCGGACTGACACCGGAGTTCCTTTTCCAAGGAGCCTGTTGCGGAGCTCTCTTCCCCTATCCAAGTTAAGAAACAATCATATTTGAGATGAGTTGGATTGGATTGGGTTGGGTGCGACGAGGCGGGGCTGGGCTAGGTTGAGTTGGGTTTAGTTAGGCTGAATTGATTTTAGTAAGGTTGAGTTGAGTATAGTTAGGTCAAGTTGAGTTTAGTAGGGCTGAGTTGAGTTTAGTAAGGCTAAGTTGATTTTTGTTAGGTTGTGTTGAGTTTAGTTAGGATGAGTTGAGTTGGGTTGGGTTGGGTTGGGTTGAGATGGGTGGGGCCTGGGCTGTGCTAGGCTGAGTTGAACTGAGTAGAGTAAATAACATAAATCAGAGCATTCGGGACATTCCAATGCGTGCTCCGACCTTATATTCAACATTTAGCGATGAATTCCGTACTAATGGAACGAGTAGCAGTCTGATTATGTGTCCATCGGGCCTTTCCTCAGAGTCCTGAGTGTCAGATCCTCTAGTCTCTCCCTGCAGCACCATTCTCTCCAGGTTGTGATGATCTGTCTGTTCTTGTGCATTATACACACGATCTTAAAGGGTCCTGGCCATGTGTGCCTTTCCATGCACCAATACCCCATCTAGCGGTGCTGACTCAGCCAATCTGGCCGCCTGCTCGTTTCCCACCACACCAGCATGTCCTGGGGAGTCCTACAAATGCTTTATATGTTTGATTGTTGAACGAAAGCGTACCACTCTCCCCAAACCGAGTCTTTCTTCACCTTTCTCATGATACTTTGGATTCCGTTACAGTCACGATATGTGTGTGCTGTGTATCCTCCAATCAACGAGGTATGCAAGAACAGTACATGAATTGTTGAAATGCTCGTGAGGATGTCACCAGATGATGATTCAGCGGAACACAATCTGACAGAGTAGAGCTTTAGGTATATCCTGATAAGCAGTCTCCCGATTAGTAATAAGAGGATCAAGATGATGGGGATATTCCGGAGTTTGCGAGAACAGTACAGGAATTGTGGAGATGTTAGGATGTAACCAAACGGTGATTAATGCACTTAGAGCGGAGGATTAATGTCGAGAGCGGAGGACTTTGAACGATTGATTGATTGATGCATAATAAACCAGCTCAGCACACAGAGTGAAATCAATGCATATACCATACTTATCAGAACAGCCTATTTGATTGATTGATTGATTGATTGATTGATTGATTGATTGATTGATTGTTATTTAACCAACTCAGCAAGGAGAGTTAAATTAACGCATATATAGCAAACAATCCAGACAACTGTTAGGCCGGGCCACAAATTCCCAAAACATGTTTTCATATCCCAATTGCTCGCTCGGGATCGGCTAATGCGATTTTCATTTCCAGAATATTTATTTCCGGAATTTTTATACCCCGAAAACACAGATTCTCACGAACGCGAATAAATGCATATCCCTGGCTCTCTTAAAACAAAACAAAAAACACACCAGAAAACACGGGGAAAATACGCTCTTGCTGTCCCCATTTGCTAAATGCCCGAACCGTGACTTGAAAATAGATTCCGTAATCGTGGAGGGATTATAATCCGGGATTTAGATTATAAAGTGTGCCTTTTTGCAATCAACGGAATTCCTGTTCCGGCAAGAGGTTTTCGTTGCATCAGCGTTATCTTGGAGCTGGTTGTTTGATGAGTGTTGGCCTTATCACGAACCTCTGAGAATGACGCTTCATCTTTCGCCTAGTGCTCTGCCTCATGTATTTTCATGTACTAGTAAAGTAAAGTAAAGTAAAGTAAAGTAAAGTAAAGTAATGTAAAGTAAAGTAAAGTGACAAGTACAGCACAGTACAGTAAACCGCTTTACACGTCTCAACGCACATTGGGCATATATCGGTGCTAGGCCCATACTTTCATAGACCAAAGTTGATGAGAACGACGCTCGAAAAAAAAGTCCTGCTACGTGATATGATGATAACCACCATCCTAGTGTGGATGATCTTACTGCAGAAGTAAGATCCTTAATCTTTCAAATTCCAGGATGTATACTGCGATTTAAATACCTGGGCTGGCGTTCTTTATCCCTCTGGGTAAGAAAACTTATCTCTACAGAAAGCAACAATGGGGACGAGCACGGCGTGATAGTTTTAGTTGTTGTTAATGTTGTTATGTATGTAGGTATGTAATAATGTTGTTGTTTCTTCTTCTTCTTCTTCTTCTTCTTTTTCTTCTTCTTCTTCTTCTTCTTCTTCTTCTTCTTCATCTTCTTCTACTTCTATTTCCTCATTATTTCTTTCTTTTTCTTCTTCTCAGATAGATTGATGTCAGGTTCAACATGGAGGATAGGCGGTTGAGCTGTTAAGGCCTCTTGAGTGTTTATGCTTGTGGCTACGGTTTGCTTACGCAGTTTTCTTATGTTGGACTGGTAGTACATGGTTCCTTCACCCTGCTACTGATTTTAGTGCATGGGGCGACACTGTTAGCTATGGATTTCGCTCGGAGAGCTTTTACATCTATCCGCGGTTGTTTGTATCGTGAACTGCATGTTTAGACAAATGGCAGCTGCCCGGTTGTTGAACTGACTGGGTTTGCCTAATGCAGTAATGTGTGGCAGCTGGTTTTCTAGTGGCTGCCACTACCATTGACGATGAACTGTATTTTTCGTGGCTGACTTTTGTGTTGGCATTCTGGCAGCGGCCTTATGCATGTAAACTATGCGTGAGCTGTTGGTTTGTCTAGACTCCTGTCTGTTCCCCTTTTCCCAAAAGGCAGTGAGAAGCATTTTGTGTGATATTCACAGGCAAAGAAACGGAGCATTATGTAGCAATCCTTTGTCGTGAATTTGGAACCACGACTAACTAACTGACTGACCTCTTCTTCTTACTCTTTCTTTCATCTTTTTATTTTCTTCTTTCTTCTTTCTTCTTCTTACTTCTTCTTGCTTCCTCTTATTTTCTCTTACTTGTGCTTTCATGTTTCAACTTATTCTTTCTTCTTACTACTTCTTCTTTCTTCTTACTACTTCTTCTTTCTTCTTACTACTTCTTTCTTCCACTTCTTCTTCTTCTTCTTTTTCTTCTTCTTCTTCTTCTTCTTCTTCTTCTTCTTCTTCTTCTTCTTCTTCTTCTTCTTCTTCTTCTTCATCTTCTTCTTCTTCTTCTTCTTCTTCTTACTACTACTTCTTTTCTCCTTCTTCTTCTTACTACTACTTCTTTCTTCGTCTTTTCTTCTTCTTCTTCTTCTTATTCTTGCTTGCTTCCTTCCTTCCTTCCTTCCTTCCTTCCTTCTTTCCTTCTTTCCTTCCTTCCTTCCTTCTCCCTATAATTCTCCTAGTATTGTATTGGCCACAAACCACGCACACCACGCCCTGTGCAGACCTTTCATAGGTGGAAGGATATTTATGGCTGATTTTTCCTACAGCGTGAAGTATCCCGTCTCAACCTAGCCGGGACACAGAGGTGTTTCCAAGGCACCAGGGCCGGGTTATGTACTAGCCAATTCCCATTGACGCGTCCTCGTCGAGCTTCCTGGGTTTTGTAAGTAATCCTTTATTACTTTAGTGTCGTCCCTGGAGTGAGGGGAATCAACATCCACATTTTTATTACCCCAATATTATTGTTCTAGAGAAACCACCAGACTCCGTCCACAAAACTCCGTCAGTCTGCAGGCACCTCTTTCTTACTCTCACTCACCCCTAGATCATGCCCCCTCTCACTCTTCCCCAACACAACATACTCAACAACTCAATCTTCAACAAATAAATACAAAATAATTTATTAAAGCAGAGAGTATGTGTGTGAGAAGTGTGTGTGTGTGTGTGTGTGTGTGTGTGTGTGTGTGTAATGTGTAGAATGTGTGTCGAATATTCTAGTGTGTGCAGACTCAGACCAAACAGCTTAAGAGCCCAGCCCGATCATCCCGGAAAGGATCACACCACATCTTCATTCAGTCCACAATAACCTCACCAAGGGATGTGTCCCTTCTGATAGATGTAGACTTCCACCGGTCGCTGTTTGATCACTCAAATACCTAGTCACAGTCTGACACTGATCCTGCCTGGATCACACACCATTATTACATGTCCCTATTGTTCTGAGACTTATCACATCCTTGTCTACTAAGGACACGAAAATACTGTTCCTTGAAATAAATGTAATTCCTGTCTAAAGTTTCTACTGTTCACAAGACCGCTGTTATAATAACTGCCTAATCAGTTTATACTACTCTTTTCCCATGTGATGTGGAAAAACAATACCTATTAGTCTTTTCACCTGTCGTGTGAAAACATAATACCTACTGGACTTTTCCCATGTGGTGTGGAAAAAAACAACAATTCTATTGTTCTGTTCACATGTGATGTTTGAAACATTAATCTCACGATTGTTCCTTCTCCAAAATGATGTGGAAAAAACAATCTCTAGTGTTCTACTAACGTGTGACGTTTGATAAATACTCTCACAATTGTTCCTTTAAACCCTTTTCATCATGGGCCCAGTGCAAAAGCTGCTGAATAACTGCCTGCACTAAGGTCTCCATTCTAGTAAGCATTTAGGTTTTAGCTTCACTGAGTAACCCGAGTAAATTGAATACTTTGAGTGACGTGAGTAACCTGAGTACTTCGAGTAACCTCAGTAACTTGAGTAACCTCAGTGACTTGAGTAACCTAAGGGAACCTGTAAAAGAGAGAACAATACACTTGGTGAGAGCACCTGTCCCTGGCCTCCATTAGATGGATGTAGGCTGACAGCCGCACTGAGATACATGACAGTGAACCAACTCTGTCATGGGCAGAGGAGCTCATCGCTCCGGTCTGAGGTGGGTTAAGACCAGGCCAGAGCAAAATGTAAAGTGTAGAACCCCAGCAGACCTCACTGGAAGATCCCACCATTGGACATTCTCCCCATCCCCAATCTTCCCAAATATCATCCCATTTCACTATTCCCCATCAGCGGAGTCACCTGCATTCTTACACTAGTTAATCTTAACAATGCGACTGCCTATTGTCGCTGATATTCCTTGACTACCTAACCACAATGCAACAACACTATGATAGAGGTCTAAACTCTAACTAACATTTTACTATTCTACATTATTAACATTTAAATGCAAAGTGTAGATACCCTATGAATTCCTAGCTCACAATCCGAATTGAATCTCCAATTTGCCATGAAAGACACATGTTTTTTTTTTCTCAAATACACTGATAGTAAACATGCGGGATTCTTTTCACTACGAGCACTGAGCTATTCAACACGTCAGCCTAGGTCGACGTTATTGTACACACTCCCGACAACAGGTCTGTATTCATGCAGTCCTGGATTGTCCTCGTGACGTCATTCTCCTGTCAACAACATGTGTCAGCAAAATCACGGCGGCACTTTTCCTTTCATCTTGAGTCTTGTCCAAGACAACCGGGAAACTCTTTTCCCGTTTCTCCGGGGAATCATCATAGACTAGCGGCGCCTTTGATCCTACGGGAATGTCCCCACTAGTTGCAAACAATTTGTAAGGTTGAATATAGCCTGCCGCTGTTGTTTCATCTTATCGTGATTATAGTGGTTTTGTGACACTGGCCAACTGGTCCCTTCGGGGTCCTGGCTAAAGTCAATAGGATCGCCAATTCTTCCGAAGTCGGAGAGTGTCTGCCTGTACGGCGAAGAACCACCAGTCTGCACACCAATAAGCCAGACGTGGGACAACGGATACTCACGCAAACCTCAGGTCCTGTATGACATCACACTGATGTTGGACAACAGGATGCCTTCATCCGACATACAGGACTTCACGTTGGAGCTCAAGCCAACGAACACAAGCAAGCAAGCATCAACCTAACCTTCTTCGGTCGCATTACGACGTACACAAGAGGCTGAAGTTTTATTACTCTTTGCTTGCAGTTTGGAGCTACAGTAACATACCAGTAGCTTCATTGACCTATTATTGTCCTTATTTTTTTAAATGTTACATGTCCTCTTCAGGACTTTGCGATCAACCCCCAAGCCCAGTATGATTTTCTATGCAATTTTACGTTCAGTGATTTGCCATGGCTTTCTGAACGAGAAGCCAACATTGAAGTCCAAGACTTGTGTATTATAAATAATCTAAATATATTTAAAGACTGAGCACAACCCCTAGAATTACCCCATGACTGGAAAGAGTCATTATTGATACCTATCTTTAAGAAAGGAGACAAGTTCCAATGTGAAAATTATAGAGGGATATCACTACTGTCCATAAGCTATAAGATATTATCCGCGGTATTACTAAATAGACTAAAACCATATTCAGAAGACATATTAGGTGACTACCAGGCGGGTTTCAGACAAAACAGATCAACAACAGATCAGATATTTGTCTTACGACAAATAGCCGAGAAACATTGGGAATATAAAAGAGATCTTCATAACATGTTTGTGGATTTTAAAAAGGCTTATGATAGATAGTGTCCATAGGAATAGTCTATGGAATGCTATGCAGGAATTTGGAATACAAAGGAAGTTAATCAACATGACCAGACTATGCATGGAAGATACTTATAATATAGTAACATATAAAGGCAGGAAATAAGACCCTTTCCAAATAACATCTGGCTTGAAACAGGGTGATGCACTATCGCCGCTCCTTTTCAATCTGGCTCTAGAGACAGTTGTAAGGAAGGTAAAGGAGGAATGTGCTATTGGAGGAACATCCAGACTGCTTGGTTATGCAGATGATATATATATTATAGGGGGAAATGAACAAAAGACATCGGAAATATTGATTCACTTAAAGAAAAACGCTCAACAAATGGGGCTGGTTATCAACCACGATAAGACAGAATATATGGTAATTTCAGGAGAAGGAACGGCTAAAAACTCTGGCCACATACAAATAGATAATATGACTATTAAAAGAACGGAAATATACAAATACCTGGGTGCAATCTTCAACTGCTCCAACATCATAAGGCAAGAAATACAAGCTATAATCAATTCTGGAAATAAGATATACTTCTTCTTCTTCTTCTTCTTCTGCTGCGTTCATCCGGAGTTTTTTTCGGACGTGATTGCGTTGTGCCTGTTTACAGCAGAGCTGCGATCTTGCGCCGTTAGGCCGACACATCCGACTTCTGCGGGCATTTGTTGACCGGGTTAACCTTCCCGGGGGAATTCAGATCTCATCATGGACACATAAGATATACTATGCACTACAACATCTGCTAAAATCAAATGCGCTATCTCGTAACACTAATATCACAATATACAAAACACTGATCAGACCAGGTGTGCTGTAAGGCTCTGAAACCTGGAGTACAGCTAAAGGAGACGAAGCCTTGTTACAAACCTTTGAGAACAAAGTTTTAAGACGCATCTTTGGGCCCATTAGGGATACATTCGTCTCTCTGGTTGACCTTCTCTTGCCAGTCGTTGATTCCAAGTGCTTGTAGGTCTGTATATATATATATATATATTATCTCTCCATCGCCTTCTTGGTCTACCTCGTGGTCTACGGTCATTTATTTCCTGAGTGTAAGCGAGTTTTGTTTCCATTCTATTGTCTTCCATTCTTTCTATATGCCCCAGCCAGTAATAGGATATGCCAATAAAAAATCAGTAAACACAAGTGTGTACTATCAGGGTCCATAAAGAAAGCAAATAATGTTACCCCCATGCATGTTGTTAAATGCGATTAAGAAGGGTTGGCGTGAAATAACTTTAGGTGCAAACTGCAATCAGTTATTAACAAATCTTTCAGCCGACTTTTCGTGATTTTTTTCTTCTTTTTTTTGCGCTCGTTCACTTTGAACTCAAGTGTAGTCCACACACACTGCTTCTAGTAGGGCTGGGCTGAATTTTACCCGTGTATTAGCTGTCCCTACTAACAGTGTCCCTCGCCTTCAGGCGAACCCACTCCGACTTCAGAGGTACTTGTAATTTATATCCCTAAGTTAAGGACGAGAGGTCAACATTTTAGTCCAACTGTCTGGTGTAGGGGTTGAACCCCTTCCTCGGCATCAGCACACCGGATGTTTAAGAGCACATGTTCTTATCCATTCAGCCATGCTGGCCTCCATGATTTCATAGGAGGTCAATGATCCATTGAAAGATGGAGCGCGAAAGAGGAAGGCCTCCTCTAATATGGGATCGCTATCATTATTACGAAAGTGCTTTGCCATTGCGATGAGATGTCTACAACGTCTTGTTTCCGAATGAATATTTTATTCACTCTTGGTATGGACAGATAGTCCAGCGCCTGTGGGTCCAGATGGAGAAAGTGGGGGAACAGATTGAGAACCCGTATGTGGAAAGAATGAGAGAGGTATGAGCTGTTGTGTATGTATTGTGTGTAGGGGTATGGGCTATTGTGTGTGTAATGTGTATAGAGGTTTGGCTGTTGCGTATATATTGTGTGCAAGGGTATGGGCTATTGTGCGTGCGTGCGTGCGTGCGTGCGTGCGTGCGCGCGTGTGTGTGTGTGTGTGTGTGTGTGTGTGTGTGTGTGTGTGTGTGTGGCGGAAAGGAAGATATATGTTTGTGTGTGTTTGCGCGCGCTTGAGTATGGACTGCTGTGTCTATGTGTGAGTGTGAATCACTGCTGTCCGTATTGTCTTGTGTGTGTGTGTGTGTGTGTGTGTGTGTGTGTGTGTGTGTTTATGATTGTGTGTATAAATGTATGGATAATTTTGTGTGTAAGGGTGGATTATGGGTGACTGTGTGTGTGTGTGTGTGTGTGTGTGTGTGTGTGTGTGTGTGTGTGTGTGTGTGTGTGTGTGTGTGTGTGTGTGTGTGTGTGTGTGTGTGTGTGTGTGTGTAAGAGAAGGGAGGCGGTAGGTATGCGTGGGTACGTGATTATGCCTGCAAGTATTAGTGCCTCTTAGTGTGCCAGACTATATGTCAGTTTATGATTGTGTATCTAAATATATGGATAAGTGTGCGTGTGTGTATGTAAGGATGTACGTGTGACTGCATGTAACGGCTTGGATTATGAGTGAATGTTTGTGTAAGGGAGGGGAGAGGGTAGGTATGCGTGGGTACGTGATTATGCCTGCAAGTAGTAATGCCTCTTAATGGGCCTGGTTGTGTATGTGTGCACGTGTGTGTGTGTGCATGCCTTCGTTCTCACATGTGCTGCTGTTTGAGTATCTGTGTTTGAATAAAAAAATTGAAGAAAGCCAACTAAAAAATTTTTTTTTAAAACGAAGATTATCGAAGCTGAGCTCTTTGAGTCACCTTTGAGGGTGTTTTCTTTGATGACGAACTGCGAAGGAAAAGAAAGAGGAAAAACGAGAATTGATGAAAATGGACATTTCTGGTTATTTGTCTGGTGATGTGAGCAGGAACGTGAGAGCAGGAGAAGTAGAGGGAGAAAAGTGAGGGTGTGAATTACACCATGGAGAAAAATGGAGGAGCAGGCATCAGGAGGAGAAGGAGGAGGAGGAGGAGGAGGAGCGACTGATAAGGAGAAGAAAGAGAGCATGTTCAATTGAGATATGAGAAATAAAAAATGCGAAATATGACTTCACGTGATGGAGTGACTTGCAAAGCGAGTATTTTAATGATAGTAATTTTGTAAACAGACAGAGGAAGGAAGAAATGAATTAAGGAAGGAATGAAGCAAGCAAGCAAGTAAGTCAGGTAGGCAGGCAGAAATACTGAAAAACTGAGATACAGAAAGACACACACATAGAGACAGAGAGAGACACGCAGATAGAGAGAAAGAGAGAGAGAGAGACTGTACAAAATAGAGACAAAGAGAGACACACATAGAGAGACAGGGGAGACACAGAGAAGCACAGAGAGACAAAGAGAAAAAGAGAGGCATATGCACGGAGAGACAGGGGAAACACGCATAGAGGCACATAGAGAGACTGATGGAGACATTCAGAGAACGAACGAACGAACGAACGAACGAACAGACTTTATTTTCAAAGGGTAACAAATTGGGCACGCAGGCCCGTCTTACATTCGGCCCTTCCAATCACTCATCTTTCTTTCAGAGACAGAGATAGACACACAGAAAGACACATAGAGAGAAAGGGGGAGACATACAGAGAGACAGATATACTCAGAGCGAGAGAGAGAGAGAGAGTGACAGAGAGAGGTGACAACGAGAGAGTGAGCCACACACTGAGGAGTGTGAGAGACATAGACAAGGAGACGGAGATAGACAGAGATAGACAAACACTAAAAGAGAGATACAGAGAGAGAGACACACAGAAAGACGCAGACATTTCATGAAATATCAACCTTTGAAAACCATCTAACAGACCATCATAAATAAACCCGCAGATATTGATCAGCACTCGTGTTAAAGTTGAAGTCGCAATAAAACCGTCTCTACAATATGGAAAATGATATCACTTGGAAATACACTCCACATCATCTACAGTTGTATATATCCTAAAGCTATGTTTTATTTACCGCAAAGTCTTCCTTGCGTAGACAATTGCATAAATACACAACTGTAAATACACATGACATCTCATGCTCTGTAATTTTGTTTCCAGCTTTGCGACTTAATAGTAGAGAGCTAAAGTATTTCAAATTCACTTGTAAGTGTGGCAGCATGTAAGTATTCGTAAACTACTATCTTAAATGATAACATAGATTTAGTCAGTCATTCAGTCAATAAGGTGCCCTCTTCAAAATTAAAGCTATCTGCGGTGGATCTCTAGAAATTTCTGGTTTGTCACTTTTTGTTTTACATTCTGGTTGTCACTTTTTGTTGTTCATTCTAGTTGTCACATTTTTTTGTACATTCTGGTTGTCACTGTTTGTTGTACACTCTGTTTGTCACTGTTTGTTGTACATTCTGTTTGTCACTTTTTGTTGTACATTCTGGAGGGAGTCTCCGTGGCGGAGTGATTACGCTGCCTGCCTCGCGTTCCGGAGGTTTTGGGTTCGATTCCGGGCTACGACATTCGGTTCACGAGTGCAATTTTCTTGGAGACTCCTGGGTATCGTCGCTGGAGCTACGGAGTTCTTGTTTTGTTCGACGCTTTCGGTGGGCCACCCTGCGGAAAGAGACCGAGCCATATGAGTGCAATGAAGTCGATCCTCTTGTCTATTAAACTGTTCTTTTTTTTAACCCTAGCTTTACTTTTTGCTGAAATAATTTCAACTAATGAATCATTCTAAACAAACAGACATGAAATATTAAACTGTGTGTTATGAGTCCAGAATTATTAACAAAAAATACAATAAGATCAATTTACATGTTTAAGAAAGGCATTTAAATGTGAATCCATCATTGTAGAGGCCAACCCTAATTGCTTACCTGAGATCGGCGTGGCCGAATGA
The DNA here is from genome assembly GCA_963921405.1 of Cepaea hortensis. Taxonomy (NCBI): domain Eukaryota; kingdom Metazoa; phylum Mollusca; class Gastropoda; order Stylommatophora; family Helicidae; genus Cepaea; species Cepaea hortensis. The sequence continues at coordinate 299,893,986 of OY992876.1, forward strand.
ATAAGAGCAATCGCTCTTAAACTTATGGTGTGCTAATGCCGAGGTAGCGGTTTTCACCTCTACACCGGTCAGATGTTGACTTCTCGTCCTTGACTTGGGGGACACACATCGCAAATACCTCAGAAGTCGGAGTGGGTTCGCCTAAAGACGAAGGACACTAGTATTAGAGAAAGCTAATCCACACGCAAAAATCAGTCCAGCGCACTAGAAGTAGTTGCATGTCTATATACTACGCTTGAGTTCAAAGCGAGTGAGCGCAAAACAAAATCAAAGAAACGAATTTTTTGTTTAGCTGTTTGACTTCTTGTTAGCAACACGAATATACATAAAATTATCAGCTTAACAAGGTTAAACGTAGACGTGAAATCATTCAAGCCAGCTTAACTGAACCCTCACAAATGCCTATCACAGCATAAGGGTTATTTAAATGCATCAACTGGCACTTCAAATAGGCCCTTATTCCCGAGTTTCGTCTTTGAAAGAAAATGCTAAAGAGGAATGCAAATATTCACTCTCCAATATACATCTGAAAAGATAGGTTAAAATTAAAGAGCTGAATACGATGTTTTTTTGGAAAATGCCATAGAATTCGCCTGTCCTGATC
>OY992876.1:299897089-299937089 GCA_963921405.1 Cepaea hortensis
TGTTGTTGTTGTTGTTGTTGTTGTTGTTGTTGTTGTTGTTGTTGTTGTTGTTGTTGTTGTTGTTGTTGTTGTTGTTGTTGTTGTTGTTGTTGTTGTTGTTGTTAATATATTCTGAAAAAGTACAGAACAAATGTATAATTTCTGGATGTAGTCACCACTGTGTTCAATGCAGCGCTGATAAAATACTTGTCTTCCTGTAGAAAAAAAAACATTATCTTTGTCGCGAGTGTAACCACTCTGGAGTCAATCCTTAGTGTGTCTGACCCGGTCGCGAGCAGTCTGTCACAGAAGTCACGCCGTTTTCAAACTTCCTACTTCACTCATAGACTTTCTTGACTGACAGGCAAGCATCGCCATTCAGGACTATTCGCCGATTAATTTCTATAGGTTTCACCCTTTCACTGATCAAAAAGAAACGGGTAACAAAACGCTAATCCTCTTTGGTTTGGTACATATCAAAAGTGGGGCGGCCATATTTAAACTGTCCGTATGACGTAACTGTGTTCGTCTGTGCCGTCATATCACGTGCTTAACTCCCTTGAATCCTTAACAACAATATTGACAGGTTACAAGACAATGGCATGGTTATTGTAATTTCTATCACACTTTTGAGGTATCTAATTGAAGCCCCACTCGTATATATTTTCATGTAGAGTTGTTTTCATGTTGTTGTATCAGTGTATGCTTGTTGTTTGAGTGCTGACGAAGTCTTTAGCCTCAACGTTCATTTTGTCGCTTGTGATCGTGTTCTAGTACAGCTGATCGATTCTACTTCTCGTTGTTGTTGACTCATTCATTGCATTGTTACGGTATACATGGTAATTTACAGTGTTACTATTCTTTACTATCTTTATGAGACCCCGGCTAGTGAGCGTAGTGCTTGATGCGACACTTTGCGCTGTGAATTTCATGTGGAATACTTTTGCATCTGTCCGCGGTGGTTTGTGTTATGAAGTGCATGTTCAGAAAAATGGTGGATGGCCGGTCGCTAAACTAGTTGGTTTGCCTTATGCAATAATGCCTGTACAGCTGTTGATTTTTATTTTTACTGCAGCTTTGGTCGACGATGAGCTGTAATTCAAGTGGAGGATTGTTGTGTTGGTACTCTGGCAGCGGCCTTATGCATGTAGGCATGTGCCGGCTGTTGGTTTGGCGGAACTGCTGTCTGTTACATTGTTCACATGGAACAGTGATGAGCATTTTATGTGATTTTCGCTGACACATGTACAGAGCATTATGGGAGTGATGCGTAGAGATAGAGAAGAATGTTGATAATACCGTGGACAGAGAAGAATGTTGATAATAAAATGGACAGAGACGAATTCTGATAATACTGTGGGCGGATAAGCATTCTGATAATACTGTGGACAGAGAAGAAAGTTGATAATACCGTGGACAGATCCCATAATTTTATACACAATTAAATGTATGCTGACTCTGTATCAAAGGGGCAGTAAACGCGACTCGCAAACCGGCATACCATGCTCGAAACCAGCTACAATTGAAAGCAGGCCGCCTTGCATTGATATTTGAACAAGTGTATGAGCGTCGGTGGGTCAGAAAGTAATGACAAACTACTGAACGTAACCTTGTTTAGTAAATCACAAACTGCCAAAAATACTGGGGTTGGTTGCAACGTCCCATAATGACCATACAACTAACCTATTGAACAGAGTGGCTCTGGCGTTTTCCCAACATTCTCAATTTCTTTATAAGAGTCCAGCAGCCCACTTGCCATAAACCAGGATGAAGATATTGCATCTAAATGCTCCCCGGATCACCATTTCGCCCAATCTAATGAAAGCCGTAAAGCTGGGAATCAACACAAGTCTTTGAGGATAATGCTGGGTAAACAAACGGCCGGCCGGCTGATAACTTCAACGTCCGGACCTGGGCTTTTTCACCCGGATTATCCAGTATCGTATGGCCGAATAATTCTGATTTATAAGAGTTGCAGGGGCGGCGGTAGAACAGTGGCTAGGAGAAGTGCGGTAATCTTCAGTTTGACTCACCATCGAGGCAGAATTGTATATTTTAGGTCAAGCCACTGTAGAACTGGTACCAGTACATGTTCGGAAATTGCAAGGCTGCTGACACGTTATTTAAAACATCACTTCTGGACTTTCTGTTGGTCTATACGGCATTCTGGCTGTGCGCATTGGCTGCGCTTTTACCGCTCCGTCGTAAGTAAGAGGTGGTAAAGACACAAGCACGCATCTAGTCATGCACGCACATACACCCACACACATAAGCACATAAGGGAAGCAAAGAATAGCAACACTGTAGCCTACCACGCATGTCGTAAGAGGCGACTAAGGAGGCTTGATGGTTCCGTCGCCCTGCTACTGAGTGAGTGCGTGGCGCGACACTGTGAGCTGTGAGTTTCGTGTGAAATGCTTTTGAATCTGCCCAAGGTTTTTTGAATGTGACTGCATGTTCGGAGCGATGGCAGATGGCTATGTCCCAGAGTTCACCGGTTTTTGCCTTATGCAGAAATGCGTGGCTGCTAGGCTTCTGGTTGACTGCCACTGCCATCGACGATGAACTGTATTTCGTGGACTGTGTGGGTGAACATCTAGAAAACATCCAGATGGGAAAATGACTGCAAATTCCATCAGAAATGAACTGGGTGTTTTGTGGGGGACTATTGTGTTGACATTCTGACGGCGGCATTGTGCACAGTGCATCTGTGTGGGCTGTTGTTTGTCGAGACTCCTGTCTTTTCCACTTTTCACATTGGGCAGTGGGGAGCGTTTTGCATGATATTCACTGGCACAGGAACGGAGCATAATGGGGACGACCCGTTGCTGTGAGGTTGGAACTGCGACTAACTAACTAACATAAGCACAAACACACACGCACACACATTAAAGCACATCCATCCTACACACACTCATCCACGCACACAATCGCCCACACACAAACCCCAACGCCCACACACACGCCTACACCCACACGCCTACACCCACACATTTACACCCACACCCATACACTCCTCCACACACACATACTCACACACGCATGCACCCACACATACACAAGCACACAACCACGGACACCCAGGCAAACACCCACGCACATATAAACCCACACACACTCGCACACATACACGCACCCACGCGCACACACTCACCCATACACACACATTCACACACACACACTCACACAAACATACAACTACAGATGCACGAACACACTCGCACACATGTTCACTCATACACATACGCACTTGCACACACACACACACACACACACACACACACCCACACGAGCACCCAAATACACACACACACACATACACACTCGCACAAACATACACCCACACATACACACTCGCATAAACACACACACACACACACACACACACTTATACACATGCGCAAATACACACCTACGCACATCCACATACACCTAACCTACCCACACACCTACACAAACCGTTACCTTCCGTCACCTAGCAATGGAAACAACTTCACGGAAGGCAACTCCAGTTATCGCACGGCGACATTAATTAAGTGCGGGCCTGTCACAGTGTTTATCCCGTCGTCCTCTGGTTGTGCAGACAGCCATGTTGTGGTGTTTGCCGCGCTGTCCGAGTGTAGGGTTTGCTGTATTACCAGCTGGATTAAGTACCTGTGATGTGGCCAGACCGGGTGTGTCAAGTGTAATAGATGGGATTTGCCGCAGCCAGCCGTTTCATTTTCTGTATAGTTACGCGCTGGGCTAATCGGTGGTGTTTGTCTTGCTGAAAGTCTGTGCTTGAATATAATAAGACTACACGTGTACATTATAATTAATGGGTGGGTGGATGGATGGGTGGGTGGATGCATGAATGGATTGATAGATGGGTGGATGAATGCAGGGTGGGTGGGTAGGTAGGTGGATGGATGGAATGATCAATAGATGGATGGGTGGGTGGATGAATGAAGGGTGGGTGGATGGGTGGGTGGATGAATGGTTGGATGCGTGGATGGGTGGGTTGATGAATAAATGGATTGATTGATGGGTGGATGAAAGAAGGGTGGGTGGGTGGATAAATGGATTGATTCATGGGTGGGTGGATAAATGAAGGATGAGTGGACGAATGGAAGCGTGGTTGGATGTATGGATGGATGAATTGATGGATGGATGGTGGATGAATGAATGAAAAATGGGTGGATGGATGGATGGATGGATGAATGAGTGGATTAATGAAGGGTGGATGGATAGATGGGTAGATTGATAGATGGGTGGATGAATAAAGGGTGGGTGGATGGATGGATGCGTGAATGGATGGATGGATGAATGAAGGGTGGATGGATTGATGGAGGAATGTGTGGGTGAATTAAGGGCGGTGGGTGGGTGGATTTATGAATGGGTGGATGAATTGTTGGATGCATGTATCGGTGGGTGGATGAATAAATGGATTTATTGATGGGTGGATGAATGAAGAGTGGGTGTATAAATGAATGGACTGATAGATGGATGGAAAATGAAGGATTGTAGGACTCATGGATGCGTGGATGGGTTGGTGGATGGACGCATATAGGGTGAATGGATGAACGGATGGATGGATGGATCGATGGATCGATGGATCGATGGATCGATGGATGGATCGATGGATGGATGGTGAATGAATGGATGGGTGGATGAACGTATGACTGAATGCATGATTGTGTGGTTGGATGAAAGATGGCTGGGTCGGTGAATGAAATGTGAATGGATGGATTGATAGGTGGGTGGATGAATGAAAGGTGGGTGGATAGATGGATGGGTGGATGAATGAGAACATATATGAATGGGTGGATGGATGGGTGGATACATGGATGGGTGTATGGATGGGTGGATGTATGGATGGATGGATGTGTGAACGGATGGGTGGATAGATGGATGCATGGATGGATGGGAGGGGTGATTGCAATGATGGATGGGTGGGTGCAAGGATGTGTGGATTCATGGGTGGGTGGGAATATGAATGATGAGTGGATTGATGAATGAATGGATTGATGGATGTATGCATGGATTGATGGATGTGTTTATTAAACAAGGATGGGTGGATGGATGCATGGATTGATGGATGTGTGGATTAATCAAGGGTAGGTGGGTGAATGCATGTATTGATGGAAGGGTGGATTAATCAAGGGTGGGTGGGTGGGTGCATGGATTTATGGATGGATGTATGGATGGATGCGCGCATACATGCACGCATGGATGGATGAATAAATACATTGACAAATTGGTAGATTGACCGACATACGGACAGTCGGACGGACAGGCTAGCGAACAGACAAATAGACAAGGAGACAGAAGTTAGTTGGCTGGCTGGCTGGCTGGTTAGTTGGTTGGTTGGTTGGCTGATTGATTGGTTGGTTGGTTGGTTGGTTTGTTGGTTGGTTGGTTGGATGGTTGGTTGGTTGGTTGGATTTTTGGTTGGTTGTGTGGTTGGTTGGATGATGGATAGATGAATGGATAGGTGGATGGATGGATGAATGGATGGATGGATGGATGGATGGATGGAAGGATTGATGGAGGACTGAATGAATGAATTTTTGGATAGATAGATTCAATAATGAATGAATTAATGAATGAATGCATGAATGAATGAATGACGGCTAGAAAGTCTGACTGACTGACTGATTGACTGAAAGATTGACTGACTGGCTGACTGATTAATTAGCAGGGGGAAAAGTCAAATAAACCGACGAAGGACCCCATTAATGACGGTCCCTTAAGCAGATGGTATCTCCTGGACCTTTACCCTCGATGCAGAACATTCCGCAGATGTTGCAGCTTCAGAAAAAGCCATACATTGTCCGTATTGTCAGAAACAGCACTTGTCTTGCAGTTGACCTTTGCACCAAATACCGATGACCAGTTAGACTGGACCTCGAGGCTTGACATCTAGTTGTCCAAGGATAAGGCCAACCAATATTCTGAGATATGACAACAGTAAACTAGAATTTGTTTTAACTCTGTTTGTCTAGGGCAGGTCCCGCTTTATAGTAACAGTTGTAGGGTTAGAGGGGGTTAATTTAACCACTGTCTGGAGGAGATCAGTAAGTTGGGAATGATAAAGGAGACTGGGTTTTAACTGTTAGTAATATTTTAACTATTATTGCTATTTTTAACCATTAGTGCTCTGTTAATTCTTAATCCTAATTTTTAACTCTTAGTTCCACTGCACAGACGATGTAGTGTTCGGAGTTCTCAAAAAGATTACATCTTTGGTAAGAATACTTACCGTCATCGTCTTCTAATTGTTCTTGTTCTTGTTCTTCTTCTTCTTCTTCTTCTTCAAGTAGTAGTAGTAGTAGTAGTAGTAGTAGTAGTAGTAGTAGTAGTAGTAGTAGTAGTAGTAGTAGTAGTAGTAGTAGTAGTAGTAGTAGTAGTAGTAGTAGTTTGTAGTAGCAGTAGTAGTAGTAGTAGTAGTAGTAGTAGTAGTAGTAGTAGTAGTAGTAGTAGTTTGTAGTAGCAGTAGTAGTAGTAGTAGTAGTAGTAGTAGTAGTAGTAGTAGTAGTAGTAGTAGTAGTAGTAGTAGTAGTAGCAGCAGCAGCAGCAGCAGCAGTAGTAGTAGTAGTAGTAGTAGTAGTAGTAGTAGTAGTAGTAGTAGTAGTAGTAGTAGTAGTAGTAGTAGTAATAGTAGTAGTAGTAGTAGTACAACTGATAACGTTGCTGCTTCTGCTGCTGCAACTGCAACTGCTACTTCTGCTAACACTGTTGTTAATGCTGCTGCTGTTATAACTACAACTATTACTACTACTAGCGTTGTTGTTGTTGATACTACTAGTCCTGCTGTTACTACTACTACTACTACTACTACTACTACTACTACTACTACTACTACTACTACTACTATTAATGCGGCTATTTATATTATTACAGCGACTACTGCTAGTGCTGCTGCTATTACTACGATTAAACTACTACTACTACTACGGCTACTATTACTGCTACTAAGAGTCCCGCTACTACTTCTAGTGCTGCTACTACTACGACTGCTACTATTACTTTTCTACTATTACTTTTCTACTATTACTACTACATTTTTTTAAATTCGCATATCCTTTACAGGACATCGCTGTCAACAGCAGCATCTTTCAGCTGTCTGTTGATTTCTTGACAAGATTACGCTCAGTAGTTTCCATTGCTTTCTGAGCGGCCGGCTCAGTTATCCCTCAAGTCACCAGCGGAGGACGAACCGCTCCCAGTTCTCGCCCGCTACGAGACTCTGCATGATAAACGGGATTACGGAGAAAGTGGTGTAACCCATCGGCCAGAGACGGCACTACTACTACTACTACTACTATATTATTACTACTATTATTACTACGATTACTATAACTACTACATTAAGGATTACTGTTACTTCTACCAGGACTAGTGCTGCTGCGGCTATTACTACGACTCTCAGTACTACTACTACTACTACTATTATTACTACTACTATTACTACTACTATTATTACCATTACTACTACAACTATTACTACTACTACTACTACTACTACTACTACTACTACTGCTGCTACTACTACCACTATTACAACACCAACAACATCAACTACTACTACTACTGCCACCTGCTGCTGCTACTACTACTACTACTATTACTACTGCTCAATCAATCAATCATGTGCCATGCCGGAAAGCGTGGGCGGTCACGACTCACCATTTCACTCGATCACCAGTGTCGTGGATCAGCTCAGTGTTCCTGTCTCGTCCATGCCATGTGGCCAAGCCATCCAGGTATTTTCCTCTCGGTCTTCCTCTTGGTCTACTGCTACTTGGATGTTAATCTTGCCAGACGTTGCCTTGTTTGTTGCCAGTGTACGAGTCAACAACACGTTCGAGGTGACACCCCACCCCACCCTCACCCCCACCCCCAGTTTCTCTCTACTCTTGTTATTCAGTGTCCTTCATCTCTACTTATCTTAACCCTAAATCCCTCACTGCAGAGATTGATTCAATGTAAATAACAGGCCGGATTTCAGGTTCTGCTGGTAATTAGACTCTAATTTCTACTTCGAATACGAAATGTATTTTAAAATATAAGAAATGCTGTCTACAAGATAAGCATGTGTGTCAACAAGACAGAGGGACTAGATGTTGATTTGTCTAGACAAACAGGACAGTGTAAATAAATAAATATTAAATATCGTGCATTAGCGTACACTTTTTTCTCTTCTTCTTCTTCCTCTTCTTCTTCTTCTTCTGCAACTGGTTCTTCTCCCGCTCGTACTCATTTTGCTCCTTCTCCTCCATCTCTTCTTTCTTCTATTGTATTCTATTATAGTCTAGTGTAGTCTATTATAGTCTATTATTATTATTATTAATAATTTTCTCTTCTGTATAAAGTTATTACTGTTATATTGTCTATTTCTTCTTCTTCTTCTTCTTCTTCTTCTTCTTCTTCTTCTTCTTCTTCTTCTTCTTCTTCTTCTTCTTCTTTTGCTGCTGCTGCTACTACTACTGCTACTACTACTACTACTACTACTACTACTACTACTACCATCACCACCACCACTACTACTACTACAGTTGTTGTTGCTGCTAATTTGTTTCTTCTTAATATTACTATCAGTGTCTCCTTCTTCTTCCTCGACATCGTCGTCTTCTTCCACATTTTCTCCTACTTTTCCAAGTCCATTTTGCGAGAAAAAAAAAGAAAAAATTTCCACCGTGTCAACCAACCTCTGTGGCATCGGTTATAATAGTGGTGGTTCATGGTGCGGAATAAGTTTGTTTAGTTTCTTTGCGCCAGTGTTAGCTAGCTTATCGGTTGAATAGTTTATGCCTGTGACGTCAGCTGTGGGATTGGTTGGCTGGCAAGTATTCCTTTGAGTCTTTCTCCTCTGGCGGTTTTTATTGTCAGTGTTGGCTACTTGTAGTTGAGCGTGTCGCATGGATAGATACGTTTGCTGCTGTATGGCGATTCGTAGATCCATAGTCCGCGTCGTATTCTTCTTTGCTTCTCTCTCTCTCTCTCTCTCTCTCTCTCTCTCTCTCTCTCTCTCTCTCTCTCTCTCTCTCTCTCTCTCTCTCAGTATCTATCCTCCTCATATTTATCCCAATACTCGCCGGGAGTTAAGGTTGCTTTGTCTTTCTCTTCTTCTTCGGCTGTCTTCACGTGTGTCGGTTTCCTCCTCTGGGCTTTCTTCGGGCGTCTGGCGGGATTCTAGTTTCCCCTTGAGCTTCTTGGGTATCGTGGCTGGATTACTGGCTTGCGCTTGCTGTTTCTAATTGATCTGTGGTTGAGCTCCATCATGCGTCTGTTTGCTCTTTTTTTTTATTTTTTTTTTTTTTTTTGTATTGCTTTCAGTAGCTGTTCGATGTTTTCTTGTTGGGTTTCATCTTGTGGCTTCTTTGTGTTCTTTTCCGTGTCTTATGCTGGTTTGAATTGGGTTGGCTCCCTTTCAGAATTTAGCAATTCTCTCTCCGCCTTAATGTCTCGTAGAATTTCTTCATTCTTCTTTCTCGTCTGGATCATGTGCTCCACCTCTTGTTTGATGTTTTGCCGGATCTCCTTTATTTCAGCAAGCAGTTTTTCATTGTCGCTGGTCTGTGCCGGTGTTTAAAGTAGCTTGATATAATTTCTTAGGTCGTCTATCTGGCTTTGTAGTTGAGATCTTTCCGCTTGCGAGATGCACATGGCTGACTCGCACCTCAGCATTGCGTCCTTATGTGGTGTATTTGTGATGATGGCGATCTTTAAGACGTCTCTGTGTCTTTATAGGTACGGACAGCCCAAGTATCTTGCTCCATGCTTGCCCAGGTAGTTGGCGCACTTTCTTTTGTTGTTGGGTGCTCGGAAGTCCGTGTCCTGTTTGGCCAGCGGACACTTCTTGAAGGCGTGGTGATCGGCGCAGTATCGGCAATGTCTGTCTTACTGCGACATATTGCTCTGCTGTGGCCGGCCCTCTGACATCTGGAACATTGCGTGATTCTTGGGATGAATCCTTCAGGCTGTTATATTTTCTTGTTTGTCGACACCTGGCGTGATGTCTCGCTGCCCTCAGTCGTCACCACCGCCAGCGTCGTTGGGATCTTTGAGTATGTTAGAATCCGCTACGTCTTCAAGATTCCGATGTGGAGATTCTCTTCTTGTAGCTGCTTCATGGTGTCTTCGTCTGACAGCTCCACTTGAATACGCTTTCCAACCCATCTGACTGTCTTTGAGTCGGCGTTTCCGGCTTTTGTGTCTTTCTCCTCCTTCTTCTCAGCTGTTTTGGCTCTTGTCTGTGGTGGGTTGTCGTCGATCTTCCTCGTGGTGGCTTCAGTAGTAACTGTATTTTCAGTTTCTTTGTTGCAGCTCACATATAAGGTCTCTCCGCTCGTCTTCTTTACGGTTTTGGCGGCTCCCACGCTGCACATCTTCTGTATCTGTTGTTTCTTTGTGTTGGTCGTGCGACGTGCCATTTTCCTACCCCGTATCGGGCTTCTTGAACTGTTCAGGTAACTTGTTCTCGATAGCGCGCGGAAATGCGAATGACCTTTTTCATTGTGTATACCCTCTTATCTTCTATCGCTCACGCGGAAATAGTCTCCCGTATCTCTCACACAATTGCCGGTCTGTCTCAGTCTCGTGAAGATAATAGTAGCGATGTTGCTGGTGTCGAAAAGTTGCCTACCACTTTGTACCAACGTCAGTGGTAATAGTCACTTTCAGACCCAACGAGCGGGCATCCATTGTGACTAACTCAAACCCCGGCATCTCAACGTACCACCCCTCCATGAAACACCCAAATTTATGCAGATATTATTGCAATGTTTATTCTCGCGCTGCCGGTCCCACAACATCAAATTCGGACATACGCCAGTCCCCCGCCGAACTGGTATAACCAAGCACCCATCTGTCTGACATAAACCTAAGATATTAAACCCCGGTTGTGAATGATCCCCTGCGGACTGCCAGTTACGAGGTATTCATCGATTAACTAACATGCGATATCAGCCCGGGTACAAATCAAATGTGAAAACAGAACCCAGTTGCAGGGCGGATCATTGAAGACGATAAACGATGGTACCGCTGCACAAAGTGCGTTACTGGCGCCACAAGTTGACGGCCACCACTCGAGGTTATAGATGGAGTTGGGCAGACGGTGGCCGCACGCAAATGGGCAATGTGCGTATGAAGTTTGAAGGTCTATTACCGTGGCTGTGTTCGTTTTCTTCTTGATATTATTGGTATTTTGCTGCTGTTGTTGTTCCTACTGCTGCTATTACAATTACTGCTATTGCTGTTTACAACTGATTCTACAACGGCTGCTACTACTGAGAATATTATTACTTCTATTGATACTACTGCTATCAATACTGCTGTTACTAATGTTAGAACAACTGCTATTACAGCTCTTACTACTACTATTGTAATTACTACTACTACTTCAACTACTACTGTTAATACAGCTGCTACTATTACCACCACCACCACCACCACCACTACTACTACTACTACTACTACTACTACTACTACTACTACTACTACTACTACTGCTTCTGCTGCTGCTGCTGCTGCTACTACTACTACTACTACTACTACTACTACTACTACTACTACTACTACTACTGCTACTGTTACTACAGCTAATACTACTATCACTTTTACTATCAGGACTATTACTATTACTACTGTTACCACTACTACTACCACGACTGTTACTACAGTAACTATTACTACTACTAATACTACTAATACTAATACTACAACTACACTACTACTACTATTATTACGACTTCCGATAATATTGTTGTTACAGCTACTAATACTACTGCTATTATTACTGCAATTACTGGTGCAACAACTACTGCTACTGCTACTACATCGACTACTTACACTACACCTACTTCTACTATTACCACTAACACACAACCTCCGCAAGTTGACATCTACCACATTATAATATAGCTACTATCATTTCTACTACTATAACTACTACTGCTACTACAACTGCTACAACAACAACTGCTACAACAACAACTATTACCACAACACCTACAAGTATACACCTTTATACTACTTATGATCCTGTTACTACTACTAACATACTACTACTACTACTACTACTACTACTACTACTACGACTACGAATACTACTACTACTACTACTACTACTACTACTACTACTACTACTACGAATACTACTACTACTACTACTACTACTACTACTACTACTACTACTACTACTACTACTACTACTACTAATGCTACTACTAATACTACTATTACTATTACTACTACTACTACTGCTATGTTGCTGCGACGATCATTACTGTTGTAATAGATTACTACTTTTATTACTGCATTTAGTGCTACTACAACAACACCTACTACTACTAGTAGTAGTAGTAAAGAACAAACGCAAGGCGGTTTGCTGTCAAATCGCCTGAAGTTGTGCTTCGGACGCAGCAATGCGGGATTACGAACTGCGTTTGTAACCCTTTCGTAACTACTACTACTACTACTACTACTACTACTACTACTACTACTACTACTACTACTACTACTACTACTACTACTACTACTACTACTACTACTACTACTACTACTAAAACTACTACATATACAGCTAATACTTCTACATCTTTTTGTACCATACTACTACTGTTAAGTTAGTTGCATATCCTTTACCGGACGTCGCAGTCAAGATCAGTTTTTTTTTTATTGTTCAGTAAAATGACGACGACGTAACGCTTCTTTCTTCAGGGGACAAAGTGTTTGTGTATTTCTGTGAATTATGTGTTGTTATTTCGTATTCGTACGACATGACGTTTCTTTCTTCAGGGGAAGCAGACTTTGTGTAGTTCTGGGGAGAATGTGTGGTTATTTCGTATTCGTTTTCGGAAGTTGTTCACTAGAAACCACGGAAGGCAGGTGGTGGATGCAATTTTAAAGACAGCCGACAGATAGTTGTTGATTATGGTCTCAAGTTTCACGACGGTAGGCAGACGATCTCTTTAAAGAGACAATGGATACAGTCACCCGGCCAGTATGGTCACTGCCAAGAAGTAAAGCAACAGCAAACTACCTTCTTTAAAGTTGTCTAGTTTATCATGATTCCACTAATTACAGATCATCGCAAGAAAAGGACAGGGACACTGAAATTAGCAACATTGAATGTTCGAACGTTAAGCGACGACGGACAATTAGATAACATCAAACAAGAAATTGAGAGAAAGAAGATTAATATATTAGGAATGTGCGACACGTGATGGAAAGGGGCAGGGATTAATACAGGGTAAGATTGTAAGATTATTTATTCTGGGGGAGAAGATTAGCAAAGAGGTGTAGCATTTATCTTGGATCGGGAAACGTCAAAATCTGTTCAATCATTCTGGGCTGTGTCAGACAGGGTTCTATTGGTAAAATTAATCGACAGACCTTTTAACATATTCGTCATTCAAATATATGCTAAAATAGAAGAATGAAGTGCAGATAGTTTAGAGGAATTTCATAATGACACGGAGTCTGCTTTGAAGAAATGTAAAAATTCAGAAATAAATATCATAATGGGTGAATAAGATGCAAACGTGGGAATTGAAGGCGATGGATGCAGAATATGCAACCACGGTTTGAGAGAGCGACACGAAAGAGGATGCATATTTGTAGAATGGGCAAAAGAGTAGAAAATAAATGAAGGAAACACATGGTTTAAATAACATCCTAGAATATTATGGACATGGAGGAGTCCTGATGGCAGAAATAGAAACCAGATTGATTGCATCCTGATTAGCAGAAGGTTTAGAAATGCGTTAACAATCGCAAAAACAGTTCCCACTGCTCACTGCTACAGTGACCACAGATTTGATTACAGGAACATTTTGATAACGCTAAAGAAAGTCAATTATTGACCAGGAAACACTAAATATGATCTGTGTACATTGAAAAATGACAAGGTAATACAAGATAATTTTAACATAGAAGTAAAGAACAGACATGGTATACTGTCTGATCTAGAGATCCTATTTCAAGATGTGAATGATCAATGGGAAATGAAGAATTCAGTCAGTTTGGCTGAAGAAATAATTATTCCAAAATTAAAGAAAGTGGGTTGTGAGAAATGAATGACTGAAGAAATTTTACAACTAATGGAAACAAGAAGACACAACAAAAATAATCTTGCCAAATATGAAGAAATCCAAAGAAAAATTAGAACATTATGAAAGGAGGCAAAAGAAGCATGGCTTGAGAAAAAAATGCATAGAAATTGAAAAACAACACAACAGTAAACATGCCAAATTAATGCACAGAAGATTTCAAGAGCTTACTAATGAACTGAACACGTACATCAGCAGGTTGCCTAACAACAGAAAATGGAAAAATCATAATAGAAAATGATCAGATTTTACGTGTATGGTCAGATTATGTGAAAAACCTTGATGATGATAACGGAGAATAACAGTGTGATATTCGAAATAATAATGAAGGATCATCAGTTTTGAAGATGGAGGTTCAGAATGTTCTTAACCATATGAACACTGGTAAGACCCCCGGTTCAAAAACAATATAACAAAAATGATTAATACTTTAGAATAATATGGAATAGATCAAATCACCAGATTGCTGAACACAATATATGATACTGGAGATATACCTCATGATTATGTAATTCTGTATTTATTGCAATCCCAATGAACTCGGCAGCCTTGGAATGTGATCAACATAGAACAATTAGTATAATAAGCCACATCACGAAGATTTTGCTAAGAATTATCATGCAAAGAGTTTGGGAGAAAATACAACCCGAAATAGGAGAAGAACAATGTAGAAGACAAGGGTACAGTAAATTCTGTGTACATGCTGAGAACAGTAACTGAACATTCTATAGATGTAAATAAAGATACACATCTTTGGCTTATTGACTACACAAAGGCTTTCGATAGAGTAAGAAACGTCAACATGATAGATACGCTCGCAGATGTTCAAATTGATGGGAAAGACCTTAGACTTGTAAAGAACATATATTAGAAACAACAAGCAGCCATCAGAACTGATAATGAAGCAAGTTAATATCAGTCTATTAAGAGAGGTGTGAGACAGTGATGTGTAATGTCTCCAGATTTGTTTTCCCTGTTTCGTACAAATATTTTCACAAATGTACAAGATATTAAAGGAATCATCATTGGAGGAAGAAACATCAACAACATTATATATGCAGATGATACAGTATTCATTGCAGACAATGAGCAGAATCTGCACCATTTAGTAGATGCGATTGTTGCACACAATGAAGTGTGCGTTAGTATTAAATTGTAAAAAGACACAGACTATGGTCGTCTCTATCGAGACCCCGTAATTGAAATGAGTACACTTTATAGGGCCGGCTTCGTGGCTTAGAGGTTAGCGACTTCTCTCCGTAATCTCGTATACTCTCGTAGGTAACGTGATGACGGTGAGAATCAGCAGTGGTTCGAATCGCATAGGTAACTTACGGGGTATGTGAGCCGGCCGCTCAGAAAGCAATGACAAACTACTGAGCGTAATCTTGCCAAGAAATCAACATACAGCTGAAAAATGCTGGTGTTGACAGCGATGTCCTGTAAAGGATATGCAAAACATTTACACTTTATAGGACACATGAGTACACTAGGAGGGCAAGTTTCAATGTCGGTCGGTCAGTCCTACCTGGCAAAGCACGAAGCTTTCCAGCAGACAACCAGTGGATGTGGCATGGTAGTAGTAGTAAATATACAAGGGTTAAGTAGGTCAGGAACATACTACTGGTCTAGCAAACTGGTAGGGAATTTACTTGAACCTAGTAAATCTGCTCAAGATTCATGGAAGAAATTGAAGGAAAGGTGCGAGTCACAGGCGCTGGAACTTCAATTACCCCTCCCCACGCCACCTAACGGCATAAGTGGAAGGAAAAACAAACAAACAAACAAACTGCTGTGTTGTTTGTCCATCAAGAATGATGATGACCATTCATTTCATCCAGTGGGGTTGAAAGTATGGAGCCATGAATTCTAAGATGGCTGGTAAGACATATTTTGGCTCGAAATGTTCTTTGACAATGTGCGCAAAGAATGCTTGACGTTCCAGGAGGAGGATCTTCTGCAGTGGTTTTTCTGTCCAGCCTTTTCTTCACAGCACTTGCAGTCCTGGTTGATTCGCAAGTGACAGCATCCTTCGGTCTTTGGCAGCAGTCTCCCAGTTGTCATGATGAATTCCAAAAGCTTTCAGTGAGATTTTTAGATTGTCTTTACAGCGTCCTCTAGCCGCCTTGGAAACGTTTACCACAACACAGCTCGCCGTAAAAATTTCGTTTAGGGAGCCTGTAATCTGACATACGAGACCAGCCCAGCGAAGCTGATTCTTCATTAGTAGAGTGTGGATACTGGTCATAGACGCTCTTCTGGGACTTCAGTGTCTGGTATCTTGTCTTGCCATTTAATCTTCAATAGCTTACTAAGGCAGACTGTGTGGAAGAGGTTTAATTTCCTAGCGTGTCGCTGATAAACAGTCCAGGTTTCACAAGCATATAGTAGTGTGGATTTTACAACTGCTTTGTAGACTTTCAGCTTTGTTTGCAGGCTTATTTCATTTATGTTCCACACATTCTTGTACAGTCTGCCAAAGACCAAATGGCCTTGGAGATTCTTGCATTCACTTGGTCATCAATTGTGGCAGCTTATGACACAGTGTGTCACTAGGAAGAACGAAATACCACAATCTAATATACAGGTAAATGGTAATATACTTAATCAAGTGAATCGGTACAATTATCTCGGAACAGTCATAACATCTGATGGGAGATGCCTTGAAGAGGTTAGAACAAGAATCGCCATAGCGAAGGCAGCCTTTTGCAAGATGAAAAACATACTGACCAATAAAAAGATGTCAATTTATACGAGAAAAAAAAAGTGTTGAGGTGCTACATAGAGCCTGTTCTTTTGCATGGCTGTGAAGCGTGGGCAACGAGCAGCCAAGCTGAAAAACATCTGATGGCTGTGGAAACGTGGTTTATGAAGAGAATGCAAAGAATACCATGAACAGACAGAAAAACCAACGACCAAGTCCTACAAGAAACTAATGAAAATCGTAAACTGATTAGAGAAATTATACATAGACAGTCAAACCTTTTTGGACAAGTTATGAGAAGAAATAAATTAGAGACCTTGGTCACAACTGGCAAGATCGAGGGAAAGAGAACAAGGGGAAGACAGAGAATTACATAACTGGATGGCTAAACCATGTGGCATGGTTGAGACAAGAACACTGAGTTGATCCACGACTCTGATGATCGAGTGAAATGGCGAATCATGACCGCTTACCGGCACTGCACATGATGGATGGATGGATTTCTTGGCAAGTTTACGTTCAGTAGTTTGCCATTGCTTTCTGAACGACCGGCACCCATACTATCTTCAGAAAACACCAACGCGCCAAAACACGCAGATGTGTTTCGAAGGCGGGTATGCGGTATTACGAACCCATACTAATGCTGCTATTACAACTACTACTACTACTACTTATACTACTACATCTATTACTACATGTACTCCATTATCTAATACTACTGCTTTTTCTACAACTACTACTACTGCATCTGCTAATACTATTACAACTAACACAACTACTACATTTACCACTGGTGCAACTACCACAATTACTACTACTACTACTACTACTACTACTACTACTACTACTACTACTACTACTACTACTACTACTACTACTACTGCTGCTTTTACTACAACTATTACGACTAACACTACTGCTACAACATTTACCACTGCTGCAACTTCCACATTTACTACTACTCTACGACTACTACTGCATCTACTACTGCTATTACAACTAACACTACCACTACAACGTTTACCACTGCTGTAACTACCACAATTACTATACTACTTAAAGATTTTGAACCATGGACACTGTAGTCTAACCAAAGTCTATTCCTACAACTACTACTACTGCATCTATTACTACTATTACAACTAACACTACTACCACAACATTAACCACTGCTGGAACTACTACAATTACTGTATTATTAATGGATTTAGAACCCAGGACACTGTGATCTAACCAAAGTCTACTTCTACAACTACTACTACTGCATCTACTACTACTATTACAACTAATGCTGCTGCTGCTGCTACTACTACTACTACTACTACTACTACTACTACTACTACTACTACTACTACTACTACTACTACTACATATACCACTGCTGCAAGTACCACAGTTACTATACTACTGATGGATTTTGACCCCAGAATAATTGGTCTAACCAAAGTCAGTAAGCATTGTAATCCACCCCGATACAGTTCGAACCCATGACCGCCGCGACGGCGGGCGAGCGTCTCGCCACTACAATACCGCGGCATCAAGTGCCTTGCCGACTGGCCTAGACGATCATTCTTCTCCAGATCTTACTATCTCCAATTGCATCTATCAGTTCGAGTGATGTCGCCATTCCCTACCGTGACAAAAGTCTGTCATATATTATCTTACAGTCTTCTCCTATCTGTCCTTCTACTAATCTTTCCAGTTGTCACAATATTTTCTAGTTATTGTGTTCTCCTAATTAAATAAGACCACAAAATGATGACTACCTCTTCCTAATGTTTGTTATAAGGTGTTTGTGTGTCTTAGCCTCCCAAAGAGACGTTTACTCAGATCAAACAAGTTTTAATATCTCAGTGATATTCCATTCCCTTAACTCTGGTCCCGTAGACTAACTTCCGACTAATTTAAAACCTATCTGCCACGCGAACCCAAACAAAAATTACTTCTAGCAGCCCCGAATCAACTTTCCCGAAAACATTTACACAACATTTCTTATTGATTGAGAATACATTTTTACCAGAATCTGGCCATAATACTGTCGCCTGCCTTGTGAAATTAATACTGGAGCAGTGTCCAGTCAAGGGATGTTAATTTGACACGACACCGGGTGTTATCTCTGCGTTACTAGCCAGTAATCCCAGTTACGAAGAAAACACCGTATTGTTATTGCTGGATAGGGTGAGGTGGGGAATACGAATGCGTTGAGTTTCCGTTGCTGTTGCGTTTTGTTGGAGTGTATACACGAGGGAATGAAGTCAGCGGATAACTTTGTAAGTTAGCAATGTAGACAACGTTACGAGGAGAGTTATATAGGGAGTTTCCGCGGCGAAGTGATCAAGCCGTCTGCCTCGCGCTCCGAAGGTTATGGGTTCGATTCCGGACAAGGTCTTTCGGTTCATGAGTGCATTTTTCTCAGAGACTTCTGGGTGTCATCGCCTCAGTTACGGAATTCTTACTTTGTGTGACGCTTTAGGCAGGCCGTCCTGAAGAAAGAGACCGAGCCATATGGGATAAAACCCGAGGCAATGAAGTGGATTCTCTCGACTTTTAAGACTTGTTTTAAGACAAAGTTATGAGAATAAATAAAGCTGTTCAAATAAGAATGCAAAAGTAAAGAGAAAATGACTGGAAGTCAAAGGAAGTTAACATTAGCATGAAACATAGAAGAATTAACTCCAGTGTTAAAAATGTGTATTGTTGTATAGGTCAGAAACATGGGGAACTACTTTAACAATTACTAATGTAGACAAAGATCATCATCCTCATAAAGTGTCATGCCGGCTGGCGTAGGCCTTCGTGTCTCTCCACATATCTCGGTCTTTGTTGTTCCGGATCTGATATTCCTCCGTGCCATTGTCTAAATCCATCCAGCATTATCTCTCTTGGTCTTCCTTCGCCTCTCTTCCCCTCGATCTTTCCAGTTGTCACGATGTTCTCCAATTCCTCTCTTATCATCACATGACCAAAGAAAGCTGTTTGTCGCTTTCTTGGTGTTGTATATAGTGTTCTATTTTTATTAGCCTCTTTCAGACAATCATTAGTTACTTTGAGAGTCCAAGGAATTCACAACATTCGTCTCAGGAACCACATCTCTGTTGCTACCAAGTTCTTCCAGTGTGTTAATTAACATTCCAAGATTCACTGCAATACAGCAAAACAGGCTCTATATAGCATTTCGGCACTCTCTTTCTTACATTCGATGATAGTGACTTACTGTAGACAAAGATAGTGGAATAAACAAGTTAGTTGAATATCCTTTAGAGGACGTCGCAGTTAACCCCATCATTTTTGACTGTTTATAATTTCTTGGCAAGTTTATGTTCAGTAGTTTGCCATTGCTTTCTGAACAACCGGGACTCATACCATTATATGAAAACCAACTCAAGGCGGTCTGCTACCAAATCGTGCGTAGCTGTGTTATAAATGTGGCATGCGGAATTGCGAATTGCGTCCGCAACCCCTAGGCCACAGATCTGGCTGAATAAATAAAGATAGTAAAATAAGAATACAAAATGCAAGAGGAGCATTCATTGCACTAGAAAATGTATGGGAGTCGGAAAAATATGACACTAAGCACCAAACTTAGAATGCTTACCTCCAGTGTTAACATCTATGCTAATGTCTGGTTCAGAGACACGAAGCACGGCTAAAATAATTACTCATAAACTACAAACATTCATTAATTGGTGAAAGCACAGAATTGTGGGACCAAAGGGCTATATGTTGTTGGTTGCTGTTTGTTCTTAGATTCCTGTCTTCTTATATCCCATAGGGATGTCATCCTCCATGGCGCTACGTAATTCGTGCTTTATTCTATACACTCGATTGCGGGGGGGGGGGGGGGTGGGGGGGGGGGGGGGTAATTCTAAGACACGACATTGAGCCATACGCAGCACATATCAATTTTCAAAATTCTCCACATTGCGAGTTCAAACCCATGGCCACCGGGTCGACAAGCATGCGTCTAGCCACTGCACCACCGTGGCTCCCATTTGTCTCTTGGGTGATTCATAATCATCCAGGGTCTATTCCCGCGTAGAACGTTGTCCCAGAAACATCTCAGATCAACAGAAAACAAATTGAATGTACACATCAGAATATCTCCAAACAGTATGTGTCCACAAAACTACATTTATATCCGATTATATTATTCATTTAATTATTCGTTATTTTTATTGGCTATATTTGTATTAACGATAAAAGGTGGTTTAAAGCCGCCGAGCTTATATGAGACTACGAAAACAAAAACACACACACAATATACAAAGAAGCTAGACGGATTGGGGGGGGGGGGGGGGACAACAACAACAAATAAAACCCAAAGAATGCAGATACAGCACTTCCGGAATGGACAGGCGTCTATGGAGGTGCTCATTGATGCTCTTTTTGTGATTTATTGTTTTATTGTTTCTTTCTTCCTTGTTCCGTTGATAAAGACTTGGGTCGAAACGTTCGATTCTCTCTCTCTCTCTCTCTCTCTCTCTCTCTCTCTCTCTCTCTCTGTGTGTGTGTGTGTGTGTGTGTTTCATCAAGCTTCTTAGTCATATTGGGTGGGTGGGTGGATGGGTGGGTGGATGGGTGGGTGCGTATGTTTTTTTTTTAAATTCCATCAAACTTCTTAGTCATATTGTGGGTGATTAGGTGGATGTGTGGGCGTGTGTGTGTTGAGTGTGTGTGTGTGTGTGTGTGTGTGTGTGTGTGTGTGTGTGTGTTGTCCATAAAGTTTTTTAGTCATAGTGTGGGTTTTGGTTGGGTGGATGAGTGGGTGCGTGTGTCTTTTATCCATAAAGCTTCTTAGTCATATTGTGGGTGGGTGGGTGGATTTTGGTTAGGTCGATGAGTGGCTGAGTGTGTGTGTGTGTTTTTTTTATCCATAAGGTTTCTTAGTCATAGTGTGGGTGGGTGGGTTTTGATTGGGTGGTTGAGTGGGTGTCACTGTTACGATTCTATGTAGGATTACTATCGAAATCAATTGGTTCTTTGTCTAGGAACATTCTCGAGAAACTATCTTTTGTCGAAATGATGGGGTCTGGTTGGGGTAGATGGTTTGTTAATCTGTTCTTTTCTATCTGAAGGAGGTGTTGTGTTGAATAATAGTGCATAAATAGAAGTGAGGATGAACGTCTTGGGATGGCTGAAAGATCTAACTGGGTTCTCCTTTTTTCTATTCCAGATTCCCCATATTTCGACACCTCAGTTATCAAAACTCCACTTAACCAATCAATAAGTGTGCTATTAATGTGATCTGAAGGCCAGCAGTATCAGAATCCTGGGAAAATTACTCCAGCGTTGTTGTGTTGAAACCTGTGTTGTGTAAAGTTCAACTCGTCCTTCGTCTGTATACCTGTATACCGTCAGTACAAGGGAGTGGATGCTTACACTGTGACTCGGTTTTCCAGTTAATGCAAAGTTTTAACACCTACAAACATTTACTTACAACATTAAACTCAATTTACCTCCACATGACGACATTTGCACCTAGACACCATCAATTCTAAATCAGACATACTCTTTACAAGGACCTTTTCCATTATGATTCTCGCGCGTACTCTCACTATAGGCTAGTTTGTCTTGGTTAAAGTTGCATTGTTAAAATTTCGACATATTTAGTTAGTAATACACTGAGAGAGTGAAAATGTGTGTCTTATTTGGTCTATCATAAGTCTGACTCAGATCTTGATGTATGTGTTTGTCCTAAGTATCTTTCTATTCCACTTTTCTAATCAATGTGCAGCATTCCCCTGGGTATTGACATTATGCAGTCGTTTGTCCGAGAGAGTGACGAATAGATTAGGACAATTATCCTTTAAGCTATTTCTATGAAACTGTCATCTATCCGGGATAAGATCATAGTATCTCTTGGGATCCTGTGACAAGCTCTCAGCTAAACAAGAAAAGCTAGAGGATTGTGAATGGTGGCATTAGATGTGTATTGCCACTTTCTGGCATTAGAAGTGTATTGTCACTGTCTGGAGTGAATATTTACACAGATAACATATGAAGTTGTTTAGACGTCTTGGGAGAATGATGTCAGCGTGGAGTAGAGGGGACGGGAGATTAGATGCGTGGGTGAATAATTTAGACATGTGCGTAAGTGGTAGTTAGTAAATAGGTGGGTAAGAACGTGCTTAAGGAGGTAGTTTGGGTGGCTGGTAGGTTGGTCGGTAGGTCGGTAGATGGATAGGTATGCAGGTAAGCAGACAGGTAGGTAGGTAGTGATGTAGGTAAGCAGGTAGGTAGGTAGGTAGGTAGGTAGGTAGGTAGGCGGGGATGTAGGTAGGTAGGCAGGCAGGTATTATTAAGGAAGATAGGTAGGTAGGTATGCATGTAGGTAGGTATGTTGGTAGGTAGGTAGGTAGTTAGGTAGGTAGGTAGATAGATAAGCAGCCAAAGTTTAAATAAGACCACCTTGATTCTTGTTTTGCATGCTGCTTTCGTGGTGTAATGGTTATCCCGCCTGCCTCATGGTCAGACAGTGGTGTTTGGTCCCCGTTTCTCGGTTCTCGAGCTATATGGGATAAGAGTTTCTAATAGATTTAATAACCTTTTACCAGACTATCAAGGGTCCATACAGCCACGTATTAGTTAAGCTAGTTGCACAGCCTCTGCGGGGCGTTGCAATCAACCCCAGTGTATGGCTGTTTGTGATTTTCTAATCAAGTTTACGTTCAGTAGTTTGCCTTGGCCGGCGCCTGTGGCTAAGCGTAGGGAGAGCGTTTCATAATCTCGAATGTCCGGTTCGAAATCCTGTGTATATTTCCAATAGATTTGGAAGCAGGCCGCCTTGTGTTGATTTTTAACGATGGTCTGAGTATCTGTGGTTCAGAAAACCATGACAAACTACTCAACGTAAAATTGCCAAGAAAATCACAAACAACCAAAATATTATGGGGATGATGGCCGCGTCCTATAAAGGACACGCAATTAACTTTTCTAGTTGCCATTTCTTTCTAACGGCCGACGATCATACGAATTCAGAAGATAAACATAAAGCTATCTGCTCTTAAAACGTCTGTGTCTTACTTCGAACCCGGTATGTCGGAATTGTGAAACTGTGTTCACCATTCTTAAATCACAGGCTACGACCACATAATGTATAGCAATAGTTTTCACTAGACGAACAAAATCACCATTGTTCTTTAAGAAATTGTAAAGGCGTCCATTATTGTCACCGCGCAGCCACGTGTTAGTTTTCACCACACTGTCCAGGGGTATGCCAGCTCCGTGGCGAAGAGGTTACGACGAAGTTCGTAATCCAGCATACCTGCGTTTGAAACACAGCTGTTGGCGATTTGGCAGCAGACCGCATTGCGCTGGGTTTTAACGAGTTGGTATGGGAGCCGGTCGTTCAGAAAGCAATGGCAAACTACTGAATGTAACCTTGCCAAGAGATCGCAATAACAAAAAACTGCTGGTGTTGACTGCGACGTCCTAAAAACGATATGCAACTAACTAGTTTAACTGTCCTGGGGTATGTAGGTTTTATGATATTTCCAGTGGGATCATAGTTTTCATCTGACTGCCAAGAAAATTATAGGTGTCACGAGACTTTCAATATACAAGTATTGTATCCAGTTTTCATCTCTCTATAAAGAAATGTATACTTTTCGTCTCTCTACCAAGGAATTACAGTTAACATCTCTCTACAAAGGAATGTATAGTTTCCATCTCTCTATCAAGTAATGTTTAGTTTTCATCTGTTCACCCAGGAATGTAAATTATTAATGTCTATATCAAGTTATGTAAAGTTTTCATCTATCTACCAAAGAATATATAATTTTCACAAGATTTTCAATATATTCATAGTTATCACCTTTCTACCAAAGTGTATACAATTTTCACCAGAATGTCACCGGGCCCATAATTTTTACAACATTGCCATGAATATATAGGTTTCACCAGATTCTCAATGGGTCCATATTAATCACCACACTGGGTCGTCAGTGGTCTGATTTTCACATGATTGTCGAGAGATTTTCAGTTTTCACCACATTGTCAATCAGTCAATAGTTTCTAACCAGACCGTCTAGGACTGCATAGTTTTCCAAAATAAAATAGCCACAGATTTTATAGATTTTAACAAGAGCTAAAGGTCTATAGTTTTAACAAGAACTAAAGTGTACATAGTTTTAACAAGAACTAAAGTGTATATAGTATTTACAATAACTAAAGTGTACATTGTTTTAACTGTCTATAATTTTAACAACAGTTAAAGCATCCGTAGTTTCAATGAGAGCCATAATAGGTTCAGATGGATGTATAGTTGTTAACAGGAGCTGATGGATGTGTAGTTTTTGGCAATACCTAATGTGATCCACAGTTTTTACTTAGACGTTAATGGATCCACAGTCAGTCAGTTATTCAGTCAGTTAGTTAATTTCTTTAGTTAGTTAATCAGTCAGTCAGTCAGTTCGTTACTGTCTTTAGTTTGTTAGTTAGTTAGTTAGTTAGTTAGTTAGTTAGTTGGTTGGTTGGTTCGTTGGTTGGTTGGTTGGTTGGTTGGTTGGTTGGTTGGTTGGTTGGTTAGATTTAGTCAGTCAGTCGGTCGGTCGGTCGGTCGGCTGTCGGTCGGTCGGTGGATCGGTCGGTCGGTCGGTCGATCGGTTGGCTGGTTGAAGGTTGGTTGGTCTGTTAGTTCATTGGGTTGTTGGTTGATTCGTTTGTTCGTTCGTCTGTGTCTCCAGTCAGGCTATAGCCTTAGTTCCTGCCATGACCTCCATAGTCAGGCTACTTGTCACGGCGAAAAGTCCATGTGCTACTGGCAGTGACGTCTGGACGGGCAATAGTTTTTTACATTGTGCTTCAAATAAAATGTGCATAATAATCTCTCCATGCCACAAAGGCTGGGCAGAATTGTGTGATCCCTCTGTCGGCCTGTCTAGTTTACACCAGAGGAAAGATAACACCAATATATCTGGAACAAGACAAGCTACGGAAGCTGTCGGATTAGCAAAGCAATGCTCAAACTGTCTGCCTGTCGGAGCGTCCATCATAGACCAGTTGCTGACCAAGGCTTAGGGCCTGTTTTGCCCTGCCATGACATTTAATCTTTAGGTTGCATTTCCTCTCACTAAGAGAGGGCTTGTCGCTCCCATTTGCGCTCTGCACCCGAAACCTTTGGAACATTGTGGGGCATTGGGTTTCGTGAGCGCTGTCCAACAATCCGCGCTAACAGAAAGCAAGTATCGCCGTCTAAGGGCCAACATTCTTCATACATAAATACAATCCACTAATAGATCAGTCCACGGAGTTCTGCATACCTCACAACAGGATCACGAAAAAAACACACACAGTTTTAGAACCGCTGTTACAAAGTCTTAGTAAAGCAAACTTTCTGTAGGGTCGGTTCTAAAAGGTTTTTTTAATGACGTCAGAGTTAATTTTTGGATATCAAATATTTATGTCTGGAAGCCAAAAATACTCGGATTAGAATTCGACGGTGATAAAATCTGTGTACACCGTCTGGCAGGCCTACTTGGGAAAGGATTCATAACAAATGATCTTGATAGAATATTTTCTCATTGGCCAGGGAATGGGCATTGCGAAACATGAAACTTGGTGATCTCCAAATTGTGGGTTACGGGCATGTTGATGATGATGTGAAGGGGCGAGAGTCAAATCTGCGGTGTTCTTATAAACTGCTTTTATGTGTTGTCTAGTGCGTTCTCCGCGCATTCAGACACTATGCTACCATTCAATAAAATCGTTCTATCCTTTGTTAATAAACGCCTGGATTCATTTCACACGCCGATCAATTAGTATTTAACGTTGACTTCTCGTTCACAACTCAATGGCAAGCTAATGAACGTAACAATGCCTGTTAGATCACAAACAGTCAATAGGGGCCGAGAATAATTGCAGGGCGCTGCATAGGACATGTTTTGTTTTGTTTTTATCTTTGAGGCTGGTGACAACAAATAACAACATAAGAAATACATTCACAGGCTACCCCAGAAGTCAGAGTGGGATCGCCTGATGGCGAGGGACACTGGTAATCATCATCACCATCATGTACTATGCCGAAAGGCGTTAGTGGTCATGGTTCGCCATTTTACACGGTCACCAGAGTCTCGAATCAGGTCTATGTTCTTGTCCCGACCTTGCCAAGCTGCTAAACTATCAAGATATTTAACCCTTTGTCTTCCTCTTGCTCTCTTCTCATCAAGCGTGCCAGTTGTCACCAAATTTTCAAGTCAATTTCTCCTCATAACATGTACGAAACATCTTGACTGCCTGCATATAATTTCTCCAATCAATCCCCTTTGTTCATTTGTCTCTTGATGGACTGTCTCTTTTGGTTTTCTGACCATCCATTGTCCTCTTTGCATTTTTCTGAAAAACCGCATTTCCACCGTCATTATATGTTTATCAGCTTGTCTGTTAATTATACATGTTTCACACGCATACAACTATATGTGTTCTATACAGCACTTCAACACTCTTTTTCTCACTGCAATTGACAAATTCTTGTTGGTAAGTATGTTTTCCATTTTGCAGAAGGCCACCTTTACCATGGCAATTCTTTATCTAATCTCCGCAAGGCATCTTCCATCAGATGTTACGACTGGTAATAGGAAGAGCTAATCCACATGCAAAAATCAGTCCAGTGCACTTGACGTGCACTCAGTGAGTATGCTTAGGAAAATAGAGACAGAGCATGCGTGTGGACTAAGTTTGAATTCAAAGCAAAAACAAACCAACAATGCATAGGTATTGATTGGCGTTAACAGAATAAATTGTAAAGAATTGGAAATCTAATAACACCTGCAGATGCCAATGACGATTCACTGTGCGGAAAGGGGGAGGGGGTGAGGGTGGGAGGAGAGTGTTAAACGGATACTTCGTCCGTCTCATATTCGTGTAGATCTGACAAATATCGTGGTCCAGCCTCTAGTGTTATAAAATAATTTAGTTGCATGTCCTTTACAGGACGTCGCATTCAACCCCACTATTTATTGGTTGGTGGTCTTTTTTTAGGCAATTTCACATTCAGTATGTTGCTATTTATAACCTGTATTGCTGTATGGCCGGCTTCCTGGCCTTGAGGTTAGCGACTTTTCTCAGTAATCGCGTAAGTAACGTGACGACGGTGAGAATCAGCAATGGTTCAAATCGCGAAGGTAACTTACGGGGTATGTGAGCCGGCCGCTCAAAAAGCAATGGCAAACTACTGAGCGTAATCTTGCCAAGAAATCAACAATCAGCTGAAAGATGCTGATGATGACAGCGATGTCCTGTAAAGGATATGCAAACATTTTATGTATTTATTGTTGTATGGCAGTGAATCTTGGAATGTAAATGAACAAATTAGGAAGAACTTGGAAGCAACAGAGATGTGGTTCCTGGGACGAATGTTGCGAATTCCTTGGACTGCCTGAGTAACTAACAACGATTGCTGGAAAGAGACTAACGGGACTAGAACATTATATTCACCAATAAGAATGAGACAAACAGCTTTCTTTGGTCATGTGATGAAAAAAGAGGCATTGGAGAACATCGTGACGACTGGAAAGATGAAGGGGAATAGAGGAGGCAGATGCCGACCAAGAGAAATGATGCTGGATTGATTGAGATGGTTGCATGGAGGAATATCACCAGCAGAGTTGATCCAGAGCACAAAAGACTGAGATCTGTATAGAGAAATAAACGCCTACGGAAGCTGGCAAGGCACTTGATGATGATATGATGATGATAATGATGATGATGATGATGATGATGATGATGATGATGATGATGATGATGATGATGATGATGATGATGATGATGATGATGATGATGATGATGATGATGATGACTACGATGATTTTGCTATAGCTTTCTGAAAGGCCTACGCTCATACTATTGTAAAATTTAAAAAAGCCAACGCAAAGAGATCTGCTATCGAAATTACATGTGGGTGGTTTCAAACCTGAGAAGTCTGAATTTTGAAATACGCGTCGATCTGTTCTGACGCACAATAAAGCCAGAGAAATATGATACACTCACCCCCCCCCCTCCCCCCCCCTCCCTTTCCCCCGAACCTTGGGTAGTGGATATAACGTATAGCCTTTACGGACTATGGCAGAAAACTGGAAAAGCTTTGTACACGTACGCTCGTTAAAAATCCCTTGGCAGTTGCAGTTTGAAAAGAGCAGGCCGAGAGTGCCCGTACTCACTAAAGTGAAAAGCTCCCGCAATTTGTGATTCTTTGGGAGTCACGGTGGCGTAGTGGCTAGACGCCGGCTTGTTGCTGATGGGGTCGAACCATGTCAAAGTGGATTTTTAAAATTGGTCTGCGCGACTAGGCTAAAATTGGTACCATAAAATATCTAGGGAAAAGAAGGTGGCCGGCGTGATGTTAACCACATAATATCTTGAGTGCCGTGGTCTATACACATATGAGTCTCTCACTATATACCCAGTGGTAGGTCAGCATGGCCGAATGGATAAGAACAAGCGTTCTTTAACATCCTGTGTGCTGATGCCGAGGTAAGCGGTTCAACCCCTAAACCAGACAACTAGACTAAAATGTTGACCTGTCGTCCTCGACTTGGAGATGTAAATTACAAGTACCTCTGAAGTCGGAGCGGGTTCGCCTGATGGCGATGGACACTGTTAATAAAGAAAGCTAATCCACGCGCAAAATTCAGTCCACCACTACA
This sequence comes from Cepaea hortensis, assembly GCA_963921405.1. Taxonomy (NCBI): domain Eukaryota; kingdom Metazoa; phylum Mollusca; class Gastropoda; order Stylommatophora; family Helicidae; genus Cepaea; species Cepaea hortensis. Next base: position 299,926,507 of record OY992876.1, read on the forward strand.
AGAAGTAATGTGTATGATCTACGCTTAAGTTCAAAGCGAGCGAGAGCCTTAAGAGGTGCAAAAGGGTCGTTTGCTTTGTACTTAGTGTGATCCTGGTATATTTACACACATGTGGATTCTCGCCGGCGAGTTCGTGCACTGCACGGAGATTTCCCTAGTGGCATCTGTGGCAGGAGACGGTGACACTTATGGAGATGTTTGTTGGGAATAAAAGTAAGTATGTGACGACAATCAAAAACAAACCAGTCAGTTTATTTCTCATGCAAGAAAGAAGACGACATCTTCCACCAATGTTTAATCCTTGTAGTAGTTTCACAGAAAAAGAGTAAAGAAAAATTACAACAACGGAAATGAGAGTACAGAGAAGAGTGCTGTAGTTCACACACACACACACACACACACACACACGCACGCACGCACGCACGCACGCACACACAGACACACACACGCACGCACGCACACACGCACGCACGCACGCACGCACACAGACAGAGAGAGGGACACAGAGAGAGAGAGAGAAAGAGAGAGAGAGAGAGATTACAGAAAAGTTACAACAACGGAAATGAGATTCCTGAGAAGAATACTCAATGTATCAAGAAGAGGGTAAATCAGAAATGAAGAAATCAGGACTAAAGTTGGGATTATAGCAGCGCTAGATTTCGTTAGAAAACAACAAGTTATATGGTTCGGCCATATAACTAGGCTACCAACTAACAGTATACCACAAAAATCAATCATGCACAGACCATATGGAATCAGAAGTAGGGGCCGACCATGGAAACGACTGACAGAGGTAATAACAGAGTCCGTGGGACTCTCGATATATGAAGTTCATAAACATGCACTCTCCCGATATGTATGTTTTACCTCAACACCGTAAGGTACAAGCGGGACAAAATGAGATGAACATTTTACACTTCTCCGTGGTCTGTTTCCCATAATATTAAACAGAAAATGGAACAATACGCATCCGTGCCTGATTGCTCTCAACATTTATATAGTTCCCGAGAGATTCCCGTCCGCACCTACTGTCCTAATATGTTACCATTGTGATTCTTGACATTTTTCATATCCTTTCCATAACCACTTATTTCATCTAGACATGGTATAAAATATTCACGTCGAACTTTGTTCACGAAGCATGCATGAGTAACTTCTTGAAGTGCGATGCATTTATAACGTGTGTTTTTTTCTCTAGATGCTTTGTACGTGGAGAGTTTCCTCAGCGCAGCTGTTAGCATGTTTGTCTGTCCGTCAGATGGCCATGTGTTCCAATACCGACCAATTCCGATTTGTTCAAATTAATATAACCACCCATGTCAATGCAGCCTAAAATGTGTGCCGGGAAATTATTTTTCCCCTCCCTTTATACCGCAGCGTACTCCATATACGTGCTATTGCTTCTAGTACAAATCAGTCAGAAAGGCACCAAACCCTACTCAAAATGATTACCACGTTATGGACAGACCAGAACAGATCATTATTCTGCGCCTCAGAACAGGACACAATAGATTACGCAACCACATGTATACAAAATTCAAGACTGGTGAATCAGCCATGTGCACATGTGGATTGGCGTCGCAGACAGCAGGGCTTATACTCCAAGACTGCCCAGAATATAACATATCTAGGCAAACCTTCTGGTATAGAGAGGCGACAGTGGAAGATAAATTCTATGGACCGCTGTGTGAACTAAAAAATACAGTTAAATTCATACAAGAGACAACATTGCAGTTACAGACATATTTCAAGCGAACGAAAGAAGAAGAAGAACTATTAGCAGTGTCCATCGCCATCAGACGAACCCATTGCGTCATCAAAAGTACTTGCAATTTACGTCAACAAGTCAAGAACTAGAAGTCAACATTTTAGTCCAACTGACCGGTGTAAGGGTTTAACCCGCTACCTAGCCACCAGCAAATCGGATGTTTAAGAACGGGCGCTCTTATCCCTTCGGCCACGCTGATCTCCAGTACCAGGAAATGACGTGGGAATTAAAGGTACCGGCGTGAGACTGACTACATCACCCAGCAAGCGTTGATTGGGCTATAAACATTTGCTGCTGGCTCCACATGCCCGCTGGTGAGGTGTGAGACTGACCACATCACCCAGCAAGAGCTGACTGGGCTATAAACACATAATGTAAGTTGTGATAGAGAAGAGACTAGTACGGCCGCTTGTCGATCAGATGGTCGTGCGTTCGAATACTCACTGATACAGACTTGTTAATGGACATCGACTCCTGAGACACCCAGCCTAGCATCAGTACAAGTGAAGATTCCCTTACACACCTAAAGTGCTTTGGGTATGTGGGGGATTGACCCACATTTTGATAAACCACATGACATTTAAGTGAGTGATGTGCTCGGTATCTCGTCGGCCGCCTCTACTCCCAGGACATTTCCTCATCCCCATGTTAGGCTGGGTAGATCAGACCGGCTCCGTAGTGAAGGTGTTACGGACGCAGTTGGTAATCCCGCATACCGCGTTCGAAACATAACTGTGGGCCATTTTGCATCAGACAAACTTGCGTTGGTTTCAGAATGCAATGGCAAACTACTGAACGTAAACTTGCCAAGAGATCACAAACAGCTAAAGAAATGCTGGAGTTGACTGTTACGTCCTGCAAAGGATTATGCAACTAACTAAGAGTGAAACAGAATTCATTGCATGCATTGACGGCCAGACAAAGTAACGTCAGATGCCCGAATTTGATTAAAACGATGTATAGGCCCGAAGACATTATCACAGCGGTCATTGTTGAATTCACCAAAGAAATCTAACAGATCGGAAATTCACATGTTATCTGTTTCACACCACACGTGTCCCCCATAAAACATTTATACGGGCATTCTCGATCTGTCTTCCACACTTGACTGGTTCTGTGGGTGCTAATTCACAGAAATGGCAGCGGCGACAAGTCAATGAAGCGTGGAATTGTTCAACGCCGGTGACTGAATCTCTCGGAAAACACTACTGGACTGGCTTTAAGGATATTAGGCTTAAGTCCAGGAGACCTGGTACTCTTAAGTACAGATATCAACACAGACTGCGTGGGCGATGTTTAATCCAGGAAATATTCTCCCAGGCTGTTGATTCACGTCTCTTAATATTTATGTTCGATTTTTTTTTTTAACTAGGCGTGCAAAAGTTGGGGATTAAGCGCGTGGCTTAGTTCTGATATAAGTTAGACGTGGGTCTCCTTGGCCAAGTGGTTACACCTCCTGCCTGCCGCTAGGAAGGTCAAGGGTTTGATTCCTGAGCACGTCGTTCTGTTCACGAGTGAAGTGTGTTTTTTGTTTTGTTTTTTTTTGGAGATCCTCTGGGAGACGCTGGGACTATGGAATTCCTGCTCTGTACACCGTTCTGTCTCTGTTAAAAGAGATCAAGACATATCGGATAGAACCTGGTGCAATGATAAAGTCGATTATCTTGACTTTAAGTCGTGTTAACATTATTACCATCAACAACAAAAAACAAAGAAAATTGCAATATTTTGGTCACTTGAAACGTCATGAAAGTTTGGAGGAAACAATAATGGAGGGGTATATGCCTGGGAAGAGAGGAAGGGGGAGGCCAAAGAGAAGATGGGTGCAGGATGTGGTGGATGATCTCCAGATGGGTGTGTCGAACGCGGGACATCTTGCTTATGATCAAGAGGTTTTCTGGAAGGTTGTTATGGGAGGGAGGTTCTGCAAAGGACATGCTACTGAATGTATGAATAAATGAATGAATGAACGAATGAATGAATGAATCAATCAATCAATCAATCAATCAATCAATGACTGAATGACTAAATGTCTGATGAATTAATTAATTAATTAATTAATTAATTAATTAAACATCAACATCAGCCGGCGCTGTGACGAAGTGGTTGTGAAAGCAATTCGCAATAATCCCGCATGTCGCAAATGAAACACAGAATTGGTGATTTGGAAGCAAAACGCCTACCGTTGGTTTTCATACAATAGTATGAGTGCCGGAGGTTCGGAAAGCAATGGCAAACTCCTGAACGTAAATTTTTATAAATATCACAAACAGTTCAGAACAATGTGGGGTTGACTGCGACGTGCTATAAAGGATGTTCAACTAAAATGTTTAACTAACCATCAACAACATAAGTGGGAAGTAGGCAAAACTAATGAACGAACGAACGAACGAACGAACGAACGAACGAACGAACGAACGAACGAACGAACGAACGAACGAACGAACGAACGAACGAACGAACGAATTGACTTTATTTTCAAAGGGTAACAAATTGGGCAAAATGAAGTCAATGCTAGAGTAAACTGAACAATGAAATTTATGTCTCACAGCAAGTAATAACAACCAATCACACAAATGCGCTTCATTCGTCGATTGAAATGTGTCTATAACTGCAAATGTTGTCTCTTGTATGAATTTGCCTGTCTTTTTTAGTTCACCCGGTGAAATGTGTCTATATCTGAAATTGTGTCTCTTGTATGAATGTCATTGTCTGTTTAAGTTCACCCAGTGTCTGTATCTGAAATTGTGTCTCTTGTATGAATGTCATTGTCTGTTTAAGTTCACCCAGTGTCTGTATCTGAAATTGTGTTTATTGTATGAATATCATTGTCTGTTTAAGTTCACCCAGTGGTCCAGAGTGTTTATTTTCCATTCTTGTTGACGTAGGCGACAGGGTTTGCCTAGATATGTTGTATTTTGGGCAGTCTTGCAGTATGTTATCTGCTCTAGTTTAGCTTAGTTTAGTTTAGTCGATGGATCAACATCACGGCACACGGGTGTAACCCATAAGTGCTCCGTTTTCTTCCTAAATCAAACCTGAGTCTGGAGAAACTCAGCTCAATGCACGAACTCCATAGCACCGGCGTGGATCCTGAAATATTTTGGGTAGATTTTTAACTCGAAATTTTGCCCGGGCAGCGCCGTTAGGCTTCACTTTTTCGATTTTCAAATGTCAAGGGATTTTTTACGTGCGCAACAATACACACGGGCGTCCGATATCACTACCCAGAGACCAGAGGAAATTTTATTACTAGAAGTCCACGTGAAATAAATCCCGGTCCTCACCGGGGCTTGAACCCGGGACCTCCAGCACTCGAGGCGGACACCATAACTCGAGACCACGCAGTCCCCAAATCTGCTTTCTGCAGCGCCAATCCACATGTGTACATGGCTGATTAGCCAATAGTTAATTGTGTATACATGTGGGTGTGTAATCTGAAGCGCAGAATAATGATTTGTTCTGGTCTGTCCACAAGGTGATAGTCGTCTTGGGCACGTGTTCGTGGCTTTCCAGCTGATTTGATCGTTCTTATCTTTTGGTGGTATGTAACGGGCACTTCAGGCTGTTCTTCTTTTGTTCCTTCCTTAGCCAATCGATCAGCTCTGTCGTTTCCGGGTACTCCACAGTGGGATGGTATCAACTGTAAGGTGACCTTATGCTGGCTGCCAAGTTTAGAGAGTAGTGTCCGTAGTATTGGCAATTTCTCAGACACAAACGCCTCAAATACTGATTTTGTATCTGTCAACAGCACCACAGGTTGTATAAAATGGCTAATATTTAGTAATTTATCTGTTGCTATCTTGATTGCCTGGATTTCTGCATTATAGTAATAGTAGTACTTTCCTGTTGGCACTGGCCATGTTTCTAGTATTATTTGGGTATTCTATGTACACTCCCGCCCCTCCATTTCGAACAGCATTTTGCGCTGACCCATCTGTATAGATTGTTGCACACAGTTAACAACTTGAGTTAGAATTACATTTTAAGAAGACACAGATTTTGATTGTCACTAAGAAGAAGGAGATACCACAATGTAATATACAAGTAAATGGGAATATTCTTTAAAAAATGAATCGGTACAATTATCTCGGAACAGTCATAACATCTGCTGGGAGATGCCTTGAAGAGATTAGAACAAGAATCGCCATGACGAAGGCAGCCTTTTATAAGATGAAAAACACACTGACCAATAACAAGATGTCATTTACTACGAGACAAAGAGTGTTGAGGTGCAACACAGAACCTGTACTTTTGTGTGGATGTGAAGCGTGGACAGTGAGCAGTCAAGCTGAAAAAAGTCTGATTGCTGTGAAAATGTGGTTTCTGGGGCGATTTCAACGAATACCAAGGACAGGCTGGAAAAAAAACATGACCAAATCATATAAGAAACAAATGAAAACCGTAATTAATGTGATTAGAGAAATTAGACGTAGACAGTCACAATTTTTGGTCACGTTATGAGAAGGAATAAATTGGAGAACTTGGTGACAACTGGCAATATCGAGGGAAAGAGACCGGGGTGGGGGGGGGGGGGCAAAGAAGTAAATATCTGGATGGCTTGACCACGTTGTATGGTTGAGACAAGAACACTGAGCTGATCAACGACTCTAATGATCGTGTGATAAGGCAAAACATGACAGCCTACCGACATGGTACATGATGATGATGAACTGTCTAGACACGAATCCAGAGGTCCTGTGGGTATTCGTCATCAAGGAAACTCAGAGTGGGTGTTCTGTGTTTACACTGTTCTGTACTTCCTTGTCGAATATATGCAACTAACGTTTTATTTAACTAGCCATAACGATGACAAATGGGAAGTAGATACAACTAATAAAGTCTGTGCAAGAGTAGAGTGAACAATAAATCTTATCTCTCAGTGTGAACAATAAATCTTATCTCTCAGTGTGAACAATAAATCTTATCTCTCAGCGTGAACAATAAATCTTATCTCTCAGTGTGAGCAATAAACCTTATCTCTCAGTGTGAACAATAAATATTATCTCTCAGTGTGAACAATAAATCTTATCTCTCAGTGTGAACAATAAATCTTACCTCTCAGTGTGAACAATACATTTTATCTCTCAGTGTGAACAATAAATCATATATCTCTGTGTGAACAATAAATCTTATCTCTCTGTGTGAACAATAAATCATATCTCTCAGTGAACAATAAATCTTATCTCTCAGTGTGAACAATAAACCTTATCTCTCAGTGTGAACAATACATTGTATATCTCAGTGTGAACAATAAATCTTATCTCTCAGTGTGAACAATAAATCCTATCTCTCAGTGAACAATAAATCTTATCTCTCAGTGTAAACAATACATCTTTTCTTTTGGTGTGAGCAATACATCTTATCTCTCAGAGTGAACAATAAATCTTATCTCTCGGTGCAACAAATCACAAATTATAACAATCGATTACACAAATATGTTAACAGATATATATTTTTTACCATCATCATTTTCCACTTTTGCCGTCAAGCGGTGTGGGGAGGAATGGCTGACCTTCAACACCCGATAGGTGGCACTGGATAGTGACCTCCTTGTAATTGTACAATGTTTTTGATGTCGTCAATCTGATGTTCTCGGCTCTCGTTTCAGATCTTCTTTCATGTAGGGCCAGTGCTGGTAGCTGATGGTGTTGCTTTCTAACGAGATGGCCGAACCATTTGATCCACCGCCTTTCAATATATGTGATCTGTCTGATAACATAATTTCTGACTCGGTCTCGGATATGTAACATTGGCAGCTCTCCTTAAACATATCATCTTGCAGGTGTTGATTTATATTTTTATAGACATCTATTTCGGAATGTGATCAGTTTTCGATACCCAACGGGGAATAAAGAGCAGAAGAGAAGCGGGAAATAGAGATTCGCAGACGGTCGGCGATGTGAATTTTGTTTTAATTTTTTTCTAATGTTTGCTTGCTTTGAACTCAAACGTATCCCATACACTCACGGGGCTGATTTTTTGTGTGGATTGTTTTTTGCTTTTTTTTTTAATGTTGCATATCCTTTATGCAACTGGTAAGATCGAGGGGAACAGACCAAGGGGAAGACCTAGAAGCAAGTACCTGGATGGCTTGGCCTAGTGGCATGGTCGAGACAGAAACACGGAGCTGATCCACGACTCTGGTGATCGAGTGAGATGGCAGAACATGACCGCCCACGCTTACCGGCATGGCACATGATGGATGGATATCCTTTACAGGATGTTGCAGTCACCATCAGCATTTCTCAGCTGCTGTTGATGTTCTTGGCAAGATTACGCTCAGTAGTTTGCCATTGCTTTCTGAGTGATCGGCTCACATACCCAGTAAGTAACCAACGCGACGCGATCCGTTGCCGAATCTCATGTATATGGAATTACGGAGAAAGACGTTAATCCGTCGCCAGGGAGACCGGAGATACTGTTAAAGTTAATTGCATATCCTTTACATGGCGTCGCAGTCAATTTCAGCTTTTTTTTCTTTTTTTTTTGCTTTTTATAATTTCTTGGACAGTTATGATCGACCGCCACAAATTTTTTGGTAAACCAGCGCAGTGCCAAATCACCCTCAGCTGAGATTCGAATGCTGTATGCAGAACTACGAATTGCGTCCGTAATCCCTTCCCCCACAGAGCCAGTCTATGTATGTGCTTAAATAAAAATAAAGGACATTTGTACACACCTTAAGGAGCACTGGGCTATGGTTCTATACCCATATTTGTATAGACCAATCTCGGTTCGTGTTGAGGTCAGTATCTCTCTGGCCGCCTTTACTTGTTAAGACATTTCTAGGTACCAATTCTAGGCTGGGTAGCCCTTAGAGACCAGGACAATTTTTTAAATATACCTCTGTGGATTCGAAACCATTATAACAGGACCGGTAGACAAGCGTCTAATTACTACGCTACCACAGTCGCCATGCACGTTCGCATTATTGTCTAACCTGGTGACGTGGGCCGAATAAACAAAATCCTCCGACCGCATGACGTTCGCCAGCCTTGGCTGAAAGCCCGTTTGTTAATTTCTGGCCAGTAATAAAAATTCCAAGCAAAATTGTATTTTTCTGCTACACTGCACAAACAACGCATTCGACTGGCCTGTTTGTTTATTTTCCATTGTGAGCGTCCGTGCTTAGTCACAACTACACATTACCTGTCACTACCAGCAGCATCATCAATCTAGCGGCCAAACTTAACCATTAACTACGTTCTATAAACTTCCAACGCTGGATTGCGACTCTAAAAAATACATACGCAGTTTATTAAAATTGGCCAAATATGGCCAGTGTGGCAAGTGGCATTACGTAAGAGCATTAATTTTATTTGATATTTTTTACAACCTTTTAAAACCACGGAAAGGCAGTTCCGAGTATTATTGCGGGTCGAGTTTGTGTTTTTTCTTTGATGTTTGATTGACAACTTCGTGGCAGATGAAGCATGGATCTTACAAACTCGCCAAGTGACTCCATTTACCGCTAAGATCATTTGGCTTTTAGCTGATAGAATGACATCAGCCACATAAAAAAATATTAAATACGCTGCCGTAATAAATCATGTAACATTCTAATGACAGGCTTGGGCAAAGTTTTATGGAGTGTGACAAATTACTAAACCGGTCATGGCTCCTAATCTCTTTCTTCAAAACACGACGAAGATTAGCTATGTTGAGTTGGTTGGTTTGTTGGTTAGTTCATACATCATGAATTGTTAGGTTAGACTGGTTGGTTGGTTGGTTGGTTGGTTGATTGGTTGGTTGGTTGGTTGATTACTTGGTTGGTTTATTCGTTCGCTCGTTGGTTGGTTGGTTGGTTGGTTGGTTGGTTCATTCGTTCACTCGTTGGTTGGTTGGCTGGTTGGTTGGTTGGCTGGTTGGTTGGTTGGTTGGTTGGTTGGTTGGTTGTTTGTTTGGTTGGTCGGCTGGTCGGTTGGTTGGCTGTATGGTTGGTTGATTGGTGGGTGACTGGCTGGTTGGTTGGTTGGTTTAGTTTGTTTTCTGGCTGGTTGGTTGGTTGGTTGGTTGGTTGATTGGTTGGTTGATTGGTTGGTTTGTTGGTTGGTTGGTTGGTTGTTAGGTTGTATGTTTGATTGGTTGGTTAATTGATTGGTTGTTTAGTTTTTGTTTTCGTTGATTAGTTGGTTGGTTGATTAGTGGGCTGGTTGTTAGGTTGTATGTTTGGTTGGTTGGTTGGTCGGTTGCTTAATTGCTTGGTTGGTTAGCTGGTTCTGATGTGTCTGGTAAGTTGTCTTTGTGACTGAGCCTGTTTCAAAACATCTAGATTTCTCATTCTGGCTGCCCAACGAGTTTATAAGCTGTCTTCTGTGTCGAAAGGGTTGAGCAATTCGTAATCCCGCATACCGCGTTAGAAACACAGCTACGGGCAATTTGGAAGCAGACAAATCTTCCGTTGGTTCCTGTGCAAAGGTATGAGTGCCGGTCGTTCAGAAATCAATGGCAAATTACTGAATGTACACTTCCCTATAGATCACTAATAGCCAAACACACACACACAAAATATGCTGGAATTGACTGCCACGTCCCGTAAAGGATGTGCAACTAACTTTTAACTTCTGTAAAATCACATTTCTGACGTCTCACTAGATTGTTTACTTGTTTACTAGTTGTCCAGGATGCACAGCCGTATGTTATAAGCGGGTGTGTAACATGCATGTATTCTTTTTCTTCTTCATATATGTATATATATATCATCATCATCATCATCATCATCATCATCATCATCATCATCATCATCAAATGCCTTGCCGACTGGAGTGGGCGATGCGATTATGCCTCTCCACACATTACGATCTCCAACGGC
>OY992876.1:299942089-299947089 GCA_963921405.1 Cepaea hortensis
CCAGACGGACACATAATCAGACCGCTACTGGTACCATTAGTATTGGGACACTTCCCTGGCTGCACTGGAGCAAGTGTGGGAATCTCCTTCTCTGGAGCAAGTGTGGGAATCTCCTTCTCTGGAGCAAGTGTGGGAATCTCCTTCTCTGGAGCAAGTGTGAGAATCTCCTAAATGATGTGATGTCGGTTCTTGACTCAGCTCAACTCAGCTAAGCTATGTTTAGCCTCTTCACCTTCTTCCCCCCGCCCTAGTCACTGCCAGGAAGAAAATGAATGGTTAACTATCTTTCTTTTTTTTTAAGATGCCTAGTTTATCATGATTCGTCAGATCACAGAACGTCACGAGAAAAGGACAGCAATTCTGAAATTAGCATCATGGAATGTTCCTACTTTAAGCGACGACAGAAAATTGGATAACATCACGCAAGAAATTGGAAGAGAGAATATTAATATATTAGAATTGTGTGAGACGAGATGAGATCGAAAGGAACAGAGATTAAGACAGGTGAGGATTTAAAAATAATATATTCTGGGGGAGAAGAAAGACAAAGAGGTGTAGCAATAATCTTGGATCAGCAAACATCAAAATCTGTTAAAGGATATTAGGCAGTGTCAGACAAGGTTCTATTGGTAAAATTAATAGGCAGACCTTTAAACATAAACGTCATTCGAATATTTGCCCCGGCGAGAGAAAGCAGTGAATATAGTATAGGGGAATTGTACCATGACTTGGAGAATGCCTTAAAGAAATGTAACAATTCAATGTAACTTGTAACAAAGTTATTTCCCTTGTCATATCTCAATTAAGAAATTATATTGATTATTTTTTAAAGTCTTGTTGTTTTCATTGAATACATTAATTTATTTTACCGCCGAGACGTTATCAATAATTTAGATGATACACACTGTGTGTTTGCTTGGGTTGGTTAGTTGGTTTATTTGTTTGTTTGTTTGTTTGAATGTTTTTTGCCATTAATTATTTACACTTCGGCTATAGAAAAAAAGCCGGCTCTCTGGCGAAGGGTGTTACGAAAGCTATTCGTAATCACGCATACTGCTTTCGTAAAACAACTGCGAGCGGTTGCCACCTTGCGTTGGTTTCCATACAATGGTATGAGTGCCGGTCGTTCAGAAAGGACTGGCAAACCGGTCGTTCAGAAAGGACTGGCAAACTACTGAAATTCAAAACATCCACCCACCCACTCACTCACTCACACACTCACTCACTCACTCACCCACCCACCCACCCACCCACCCACTCACTCACTCACTCACTCACTCTCACAAAGAACATAATATAAATAAATGTCCACTTCTCGCACCAAGAAGCATATTAACTATATGTTGCTAAACCCTATACTTGCATACTGATCGCGGTGGAATAGGTACTGTAGTTCAATATCACTCGACCGCATGTACTTTCAAGAAACCTGCCTGGTACCCTTTTAAGGCTATGCTGATCTAAGTTGCTGGGGAAAAAATTCCATCTGGAAGGGCATTCGAACACAGGACTACCGGACCGTTAGGCAAGCGTGGGTCTTTGTATGAAATAGCTGGTTTTGTATATTTAGTTAAACAACAGGGTGCATTTTTAATGACCGTGCAGTGTTTGAAAATATTGCCGGTCCAAGTTTTGTATTTACCTATTATGTTGCATGAACTTTTCAGATGGTGAATACAAAACTTGGACGGGAAATATTTTCAAACACTGCACAGTCGTTAAAAATACACCCTATAGTTGCATGTCCTTTACAGGACTTAGCAGTCAACTCCAGCATTTTTTTTGCTGTTGGTGATTGCTGGGCAAGTTTACTTTCAGTAGTTTGAATAACGAAGACACAAACAATAGATTGCACGATTTATTGCCTGGCATATTTCGCTGCATCTCGTCAGGTACATACTGTAGAAATCACACAACTTACGTGAATTAATTAAATACATTGTTTTGAATTTCTGAAACGTCGCCTTCCATTACCAGCTGTGAAGCGATTGGATGGACTACTCCAGCTGAAGTGTAAAATGTATATTTCAGTTTGAAGGATTGAGTGGGTGGGTGGGTGGGTGGGTGAGTGAGTGAGTGAGTGAGTGAGCGAGCGAGCTATCGAGGAATGGAGTGTGTAAGTGAGTGAGTGAATGAGTGAGTGGATGAGTGAGTAAGTGAGTGAGTGAGTGAGTGAGTGAGTGAGTGCGTGCTTGCGTGCGTGAGTAAGTGCGTGAATGCGTGAGTGCGTGAGTGAATATGTAAGTGAGTGAGTGAGTGAGTGAGTGAGTGAGCGAGCTAGCGAGGAATGGAGTGTGTAAGTGAGTGAGTGAATGAGTGAGTGGATGAGTGAGTAAGTGAGTGAGTGAGTGAGTGAGTGAGTGAGTGAGTGCGTGCTTGCGTGCGTGAGTAAGTGCGTGAATGCGTGAGTGCGTGAATGAATATGTAAGTGAGTGAGTGAGTGAGTGAGTGAGTGAGTGAGCGAGCTAGCGAGGAAGGGAGTGGGTAAGTGAGTGAGTGAATGAGTGAATGAGTGAGTGGATGTGTGAGTGAGTGAGTCAGTCAGTCAGTCAGTCAGTCAATCAGTCAGTCAGTCAGTCAGTCAGTCGTGTGTGAGTGAGTAAGTGGGTAAGTGAGTGAGTGAGTGGGTGAGTGACTGAGTGACTGAGTGACTGATTGACTGAGTGACTGAGTGACTGGGTGAAGGAGAATTGAGCCAGTGATGAAGGAAGGAGCAAGTGAGTGCGTGCGTGCTCAAGTAAATGAGTGATCGAGTGGGCGGCAAGATGGATTGAGTGATTAAGTGAGTGAGTGAGTGAGTGAGTGATTGTGAGTGAGTGAGTGACTGAGTGAGTGAGTGTGAGTGAGTGAGTGACTGAGTGAGTGAGTGTGAGTGAGTGAGTGACTGAGTGAGTGAGTGTGAGTGAGTGAGTGACTGAGTGAGTGAGTGTGAGTGAGTGAGTGACTGAGTGAGTGAGTGAGTGAGTTGTTGTTGTTGTTGTTGTTGTTGGTGGTGGTGGTGTTGGTGGTGGTGGTGGTGGTTGTACGCTGCATGTGTGTGTTCAGTGATCAATAGCAATGTAACTAATGTTAAAGCATTGCTTAGTTAATCACACACACACACACACACACCTAATTATTGCTGGGGTTGATTGCAACCACCTGTAATGGGATACGGAACTAACTTTTTAACACCACCCCCCCCCCCCCCCAAAAGAGAAATACGTTGGTATGCCTTCAATATCTCAAGAAATGTGTAATGATTCACATGTGGTTATGATAATAGTTTAGTATTGTTTTAATATTATTGTCACTAAAATGTTGACTTCTTGTCCCTGACTGGAGGACGTAGATTACAAGTACCTCATAGGTCCGAGTTGTTTCGCCTGATAGCGAGGGACATTAGTCATAGGGAAAGCTAACTCACACATAATCATCAGTCCAGTGCACCCCCCCCCCGCCCCCTTTCCCAGTAGTGGCAACTACTCGAAGTAGTAGCACGTGTATGGACTACGTCTGAGTTCAAAGCGAGCAAACGAACATAAAATAAAGTGTTAGTAACGGGTGTATTTTAAATGATTGTGCAGTGTTTGACAATTTTGCCGGTCCAAGCATTGTATTTACCTATTATGTTGCATGAACTTATCAGAGGGTGAATACAAAACTTGGACCGGCAATATTTTCAAACACTGCACGGTCATAAAAAATACACCCTATATTATTAACAAGTGAATCTCTAGCATATACTGTTGTTACCATGTGAAGAGTTAGGTCTTCACGTGTTCTAGACTATAACATATGAAGTAGGGTGACCAGTGACCTTCATCTCGCCTTTCCTTCCCAGGCAATTACTAGGCAGTTCTGAGAATTGTCAGATTCCGTGGCACAATAGTAATCAAGTCTCTGTTGGCAGTTGAAGCGGACCACTGTTTTGGAAGGCAAGCATAATAACCAATCGTTGAAATGCTTGTTGTTATTTATTTATTTATTTATTTATTTATTTATTTATTTATTTATTTATTATTACTAATATTATTATTATTATTATTATTATTATTATTATTGGCAGCATCAGCAGCAACTGTAGTAGTAGAAGCAGCAGCGGCAGCAGTAGTAGTAGTATTATTATTAGTAGTAGTAGTAGTAGTAGTAGTAGTAGTAGTAGTAGTAGTAGTAGTAGTAGTAGTAGTAGTAGTAGTAGTAGTAGTAGTAGTAGTTGTTGTTGTTGTTGTTGTTGTTGTTGTTGTTGTTTTTGTTGTAACACGGCATGCGGCGTAATTTAACCTCTAATCAATAATTAGATTTCCTGGAAATAATCTCGAGCAACCGGAGGTGGCATGTCACCATGTTTTAATGGCCGCCCGCTAAGAAAATCTCCACCGGAAAAGTTCTCGGCCATGAAACTGCTCAAACATTCGCAACGCTAACCGAAAACGGAGAAATATGGCGGCCATTTTTACCGGAAGAAGCTGTGGCACTATCTGGTCATGACTTCCGGTTTTAATTTGCAAGCATCTTGTCCCTCCAGGATAGATGTCATCACGTGTGCGTCTTTCGACCAATGAGATTATTGTAACTGATCCGGCCTGTGTCGAGTATGCATCATCTTAGCTGTGGGCCCCAAGGGGATAGGGAATATCCGATGGTTCTGTGTGGCGCACTGGCCAACAGGAAATTAAATGCAGAATAAAACCTGCTTAGTTTCCTCCAAGTAAGTTAAGACGCGCTTCAAACGGCATGTCTCTCTTCTTTTTCTTATGATTTGTCTTTTTATTTGCCATCGATGTGATTTCCGCTGTTTATTTGTAGCTTCCTGAGGTTGTTCTTAAATCCAGACATCTTCATTATCATGTGTCCTGCCAGCTTGCTTAGACGTTCATGCCTTTCGACAAATATCGGTTTTGGCGTTCCCCATCAATTATGTTATTGATATGCTTCCATGTTACCGTACCAAATCATCCAGTATAATTTATCTCTGTCTGCCGCTTTTCCCATTGATAGTCCCTGTCGCTGCGATGTTT
>OY992876.1:299952089-299994589 GCA_963921405.1 Cepaea hortensis
GGTTATGTGGCCTATGTTATGTGATCTATGTTATGTGGCTTAGGCTATGTGGCCTATATTATGTGGTCTAGGTTATGTGGCCTAGGTTATGTGGTCTATGTTATGTGACCCATGTTGTGTGGTCTATGCTATGTGGTCTATGTTATGTGACCCATGTTATGTGACCCATGTTGTGTGGTCTATGTTATGTGGTCTATGTTATGTGGCCTAGGTTATGTGATCTATGTTATGTGGCTTAGGCTATGTGGCCTATATTATGTGGTCTAGGTTATGTGGCCTAGGTTATGTGGCCCATGTTATGTGGCCTATGTTATGTGGCCTATGTTATGTGGTCTATGTTATGTGTTCTGTGTTATGTGGCCTATGTTGTGTGGTCTATGTTATGTGGTCTATGTTATGTGGCCTATGTTATGTGACCCATGTTATGTGGCCCATGTTATGTGGCCTATGTTATGTGGCCTATGCTATGTGGCCTATGTTATGTGGTCTATGTTATGTGACCTATGTTATGTGACCTATGTTATGTGACCCATGTTATGTGACCTATGTTATGTGGCCCATGTTATGTGGCCTATGTTATGTGGCCTATGTTATGTGGTCTATGTTATGTGGTCTATGTTATGTGGTCTATGTTATGTGACCCATGTTATGTGGCCCATGTTATGTGGCCCATGTTATGTGGCCTATGTTATGTGGTCTATTTTATGTGGCCCATGTTATGTGGTCTATGTTATGTGCCTGTTGAGTGGCCCATGTTATGTGGTCTATGTTATGTGGCCCATGTTATGTGGTCTATGTTATGTGGCCTATGTTATATGGCCTATGTTATGTGGCCCATGTTATGTGGCCCATGTTATGTGGCCTATGTTATGTGGCCCATGTTATGTGGCCTATGTTGTGTGGTCTATGTTGTGTGGTCTATGTTATGTGGTCTATGTTATGTGGCCTATGTTGTGTGGCCCATGTTATGTGGCCCATGTTATGTGGCCTATGTTATGTGGCCCATGTTATGTGGCCTATGTTGTGTGGTCTATGTTGTGTGGTCTATGTTATGTGGTCTATGTTATGTGGCCTATATTGTGTGGCCCATGTTATGTGGCCCATGTTATGTGGCCTATGTTATGTGGCCCATGTTATGTGGCCTATGTTGTGTGGTCTATGTTATGAGGTCTATGTTATGTGGCCTATGTTGTGTGGCCCATGTTATGTGGTCTATGTTGTGTGGCCCATGTTATGTGGCCTATGTTATATGGCCTATGTTATGTGGCCCATGTTGTGTGGCCCATGTTATGTGGCCTATGTTATGTGGCCCATGTTATGTGGCCTATGTTGTGTGGTCTATGTTATGTGGTCTATGTTATGTGGTCTATGTTATGTGGCCTATGTTATGTGGCCTATGTTATGTGGCCTATGCTATGTGGCCTATGTTATGTGGCCTATGTTATGTGGTCTATGTTATGTGGTCTATGTTATGTGGCCTATGTTATGTGGCCTATGCTATGTGGCCTATGTTATGTGGTCTATGTTATGTGACCCATGTTATGTGGCCCATGTTATGTGGCCTATGTTATGTTGCCTATGTTATGTGGTCTATGTTATGTGGCCTATGTTGTGTGGTCTATGTTATGTGGTCTATGGTATGTGATCTATGTTATGTGGCTTAGGCTATGTGGCCTATATTATGTGGTCTAGGTTATGTGGCCTAGATTATGTGGCCTAGGTTATGTGACCCATGTTATGTCGCCTTTGTTATGTGGCCCATGTTATGTGGTCTATGTTATATGGCCCATGTTATGTGACCCATGTTATGCGGTCTATGTTATGTGGCCTAGGTTATGTGGTCTATGTTATATGGTCTATGTTATGTGGCTTAGGCTATGTGGTCTATGATATGTGGTCTATGTTATATGGCAGGTTATGTGGCCTATGTTATGTGCCCTAGGTTGGTGGGGATATGGCCTAGGCTAGTACAGGTGTGGCTTAGGCTGTTAGGTGTATGGCTTAGGTTGGTAATATTTCCTGTACCTTTTTAATGCCAATGTCATTGTTGATGGGTTGTAATTGTGGTTGATGGGTTATATTTATGGTTGAATGGTTGGATTTATGGTTGTAGGTTATATTTATGGTTGATGGGCTGTATTAATGGTTGAATGGTTGGATTCATGGTTGAATGGTTGGATTTATGGTTGATGGGTTGTATTTATGATAGAATGGTTGTATGTATAGTTGATGGGTTGTATTTATGGTTGATGTTTTAGGATTTATAGTTTAATGGGTGTATTTATGGTTGATGGGTTGGATTTATGGTTGGTGGGTTGGATTTATGGTTGATGGGTTGTATTTATAGTTGATGGGTTTATTTATAGTTGATGGGTTGTATTTATGGTTGATGGGTTTATTTATGGTGAATGGGTTGTATTTATGGTTGATGTTTTTTGGATTTATGGTTGAATGGTTGTATATATGGTTGATGGGTTGTATTTATCGTTGATGGGTTGTATTTATGGTTGATGGGTTGTAATTGTCGTTGAGGGGTTGTATTTGTGAATGATGTTTTGGATTTATGGTTGAATTTATGGATTTATGGTTGAATGGTTGTATTTATGGTTGATGAGTTGTATTTATGGTTGATGGGTTGTATTTGTCGTTGAGCGGTTGTGTTTGTGGTTGATGTTTTGGATTTATGGTTGAATGTTTGGATTTATGGTTGAATATTTGGATTTATCGTTGAATGGTTGTATTTATTGTTGAATTTTTTTATTTATCGTTGATGGGTTCTATTTATGGTTGATGGGTTGTATTTGTCGTTGAGGGGTTGTATTTGTGAATGATGTTTTGGATTTATTGTTGAATGTTTGGATGTATGGTTGAATTGTTGTATATGGTTGATGGGTTGTATTTATGGTTGATGGGTTGTATTTGTCGTTGAGCGTTTGTATTTGTGGTTGATGTTTTGGATTTATGGTTGAATGTTTGGATTTATGGTTGAATGTTAGTATTTATGGTTTCTGGGTTGTATTTATGGTTGATGGGTTGTATTTATGGTTGAATTGTTGTATTTATTGTTGATGGGTTGTATTTATGGTTGATGGGTTGGATTTATGGTTGAATGGTTGGATTTATGGTTGAATGTTTGGATTTATGGTTGAATGGTTGTATTTATGTTGATGGGTTGTATTTATGGTTGATGGGTTGTATTTATGGTTGATGGGTTGGATTTATGGTTGAATGGTTGGATTTATCTTTGAATGTTTGGATTTATGGTTGAATGGTTGTATTTATGGTTGATGGGTTGTATTTATGGTTGATGAGTTGGATTTATGGTTGAATGTTTGGATTTATGGTTGAATTGTTGTATTTATGGTTGCTGGGTTGTATTTATGGTTGATGGGTTGTATTTATGGTTGAATTGTTGGATTTATTGTTGATGGGCTGTATTTATGGTTGATGGGTTGGATTTATGGTTGAATGGTTGGATTTATGTTTGAATGTTTGGATTTATGGTTGAATGGTTGTATTTATGTTGATGGGTTGTATTTATGGTTGATGGGTTGTATTTATGGTTGATGGGTTGTATTTATGGTTGATGGGTTGTATTTATGGTTGATGGGTTGGATTTATGGTTGAATGGTTGGATTTATCTTTGAATGTTTGGATTTATGGTTGAATGGTTGTATTTATGGTTGATGGGTTGTATTTATGGTTGATGAGTTGGATTTATGGTTGAATGGTTGGATTTATGGTTGAATGTTTGGATTTATGGTTGAATGGTTGTATTTATGGTTGATGGGTTGTATTTATGGTTTATGGGTTTTATTTATGGTTGAATTGTTGGATTTATGGTTGATGGGTTGGATTTATGGTTGATTGGTTGGATTTATGGTTAATAGGTTGTATTTGTGTTTAATTAGTTGAATGTATGGTTGATGTATTTGGATTTTTGGGTGAATTGTTAGATTTATGATTGTTGGGTTGTATTTATGGTTGATGGGTTGTATTTATGGTTGAATTGTTTATTTATGGTTGATGGGTTATATTTATGGTTAATGGGTTGTATTCATGGTTGATGGGTTGTATTTATGATTGAATGGTTGTATTTATGGTTGATGGGTTGTATTTATGGTTGGTGGGTTGTATTTATGGTTGAATGATTGGATTTATGGTTGATGGGTTGTATTTATGGTTGATGGGTTTCATTTATGGTTGAATGGTTGGATTTATGGTTGATGGGTTATATTTATTGTTGATGGGTTGTATTTGCGGTTCATGGTTTGTATTTATGGTTGAATGGTTGGATTTATGGTTGATGGGTTGTATTTATGGTTGATGTTTTTGGATTTATGGTTGAATGCTTGGATCTATGATTGATGGGTTGTATTTATGGTTGATGGAATGGATTAATGTTTGAATGGTTGTATATATGGTTGATGGGTTGTATTTATCGTTGATGGGTTGTATTTATGGTTTATGGGTTGTATTTATGGGTAAGAGGTTCTATTTATGATGTATCGGTTGTATTTATAGTTAGTGGATTGTAGTTATGGTTGATGGATTGTATTTATGGTTGATCGGTTGTATTTATGGTTGATGGGTTGTATTTGTGGTTGAGGGGTTGAATGTATTGAATTTATGTTTGAATGATTGGATTTATGGTTGATGGGTTGTATTTATGGTTAATGGTTGTATTTATGGTTGAATGGTTGGATTTATGGTTGATGGGTTGCATTTATGGTTGATGGGGTTGATTTATGGTTGAATGGTTGGATTTATGGGTGATAGGTTATATTTATGGTTGATGGGTTGTATTTATGGTTTATGGTTTGTATTTATGGTTGAATGGTTTGATTTATGGTTGAATGATTGTATTTATGGTTGAATGTTTGTATTTATGGTTGATGGGTTGTATTTATGGTTGATGTTTTTGGATTTATGTTTGAATGTTGGATTTATGGTTGATGGGTTGTATTTATTGTTGATGGGTTACATTTATGGTCGAATGGTTGTATATATGGTTGATGGGTTGTATTTAACGTTGATGAGTTGTAGTTATGGTTGATAGGTTGTATTTATGGTTGATGGGTTGAATATATATTTGATGGGTTTGATTCATGGTCCAATGGTTCGATTTGTGGTCCATTGGTTGGATCAATCATACCTGGGCTGAATTCATGATGATTAAATGTTGGATTCGTTGTGCTTGGGTTGGGTTCATGTTCAAATGTTGGATTCATTATTCATGGGTTGGATTTATTGTCTTGCTTTTAGATTTATAATCGATGCTTTGAAAGTGTGGTTTATGAATTCTAGTTATCAACTAACTCAGTCTTAATCATCAACGTAACTCGTGTGTGTCAGCAGATGTTATTGTGAAAAAGTGGCCCAGACACAGCATGTTAAGCACCCCTGAGCTTGATCTTCGGCAAATCCTATATTACCATTTAAAGAGAGTGCAGGCACGTGGGATAGTTCCCACCATTACTCCTGTGATCATTTTCTTTTTAATTACTGACCACAGTTTCGGTCCCTTAAGAGAATATTAGCCCGTATTATAGGGACAAATTACTCGCCACTCCAACATTATTTCTTGGCAATATGATTGGTGCTAAGCGACCGGATTTGGTTCAACGTGTCACTCACGCATGCGTAGACATTGCCTGAATTCACGGAAGTTCCCGCGTGGAGTTTTGACAAGTGGAAACGCTAAATCATGAAGGAGACCCTGATATCTGAATTTTTTTTTTTTTTCTCCTGCTTATTTTGTGTCAGTGATTAACAATATCAATAAATATTCTAATTGTATTATAGCGAGTAATGGCTTGGGAATATTAATGTATTTAATATTTTATCATCTGAAAATTGAAGCAGAAGAATTGAGGGATTTAATAATCGTTCCGAATAAATGTGATATGGAAAGAAAAGAATACAACGCCTGAACGATGCTTGTCATTTGAAGGCCGTTGTAGTCATTGTCAGCTCCTGATGAATATTTGTGACGTTCCAGGCAATTTTATTTTCAGTAGTTTGCCATTGCTTTCTGAACGAGAAATCAACATTTAAGTCAAAATGACCGGCGCGTGGAGCAAACCCACAACCCCACGATCACTAAATAAAGTTTAGGCGCTGGCGTGTTAAACATTTCGGCCACGTCGACCTCTATAAAACGTTCAGCTAATTGTAAATATTGTTTTTGCGTTCGTTCGCTTTTAGTTTAATCATAGTTCGTACACTTGCGACTACCGGGTGTTTGTTAAGTGTCACTACACTTTGTATGTAGAACAAATTTGAAAAATGAAGTACATGGTGTCATAAAAAACGTGCTCGACTGTCCATCGAGAAGCAATATGCAGCGAATGGCTGTCGTCTTCTGGGGTAATTCTTTGCACGCCAAACAGAATAGTGTTATCAATGGAAGAAAGAATTTTTCAAATTTCTTCTACATACAAAGTGTAGTGAGACTTTACAAACACCCGGTGCTTCTAATGCACTGGACCAGGGGTGTCAAACCAAATCGTTCGGGTAGCCAAAATTCGCATCACAATATAAAGTTGCTGGCCAAAGAGGATAAACATTCAATAAACCGAAAATTAAACTTTTTTTTTTTTTTACTTTAATATAAATTAAAACAGAAAAAAAAAATTAATATTAAAAAGCCATTGGTATACTCTTTTTCACTCTTATGCCAGTTTGTCAGAGCACGATGTTTGGCATCTTTTCTTGGCTACAAGTTCGATTATGTTGGGAGTAATGTTCTGTATCTTTGAAATTCTCATGATGGACTGCAAGTGTTCACCCGTGAGACGACTCCTGTGTGATGTTTTGTTAATCTTCATCACAGAAAACAGTTGCTCACACAGAAATGTGCTACCAAACATGCTCAAGTTTCGAGCCACATGTAGACGAAGCCGGGGCATCTCTTCGGGAATGAAACGAGTGAAATGTGCAGGCCCCTCAGTGTCGTACTTTACATTTAGTGTCCCATTACACTGCAGCTCTATTAACTCCATCTGCAAATTTACAGGTGCAGTTTTCACATCTATGGCAAATGGATTATGAAACAGCTCGAAATTAATTTTCTGTGCTTCAGAGTCACTAAAGCGCCGTAACTAGTGCGAACTCGGCGCGAAGTAAGCTAAGTTTTTCAGCAGAGTGTGTGCATTGGGAACACCATAGCGTTGACTTGGTTTAACATTGCTTGGCAACAAGAAAAATGAGACAGGTTGCATTGGTGCATTTGTATCTCCCATAAGCGCAGCTTCACTTGAAATGCCTTCACTGCATCATGCATATCAGTGATAAAGTGATCCCGTCCCTGGATCTGCAGGTTCAAGTCGTTGAGATGAGTGGTTATATTAGACAGAAACGCTAACTCACATTTCCACTTTTTAACCCGAACAACTGTGGAATCTTTTCCTTTACTGTCCAAGAATTGACAGATTTCCTCGATCAGCTGGACAAATCTACTGAGAACTTTTCCCAGACTTAGCCACCGCACATCTGTGTGATAAGGCATGTCGCCGAACGCCGACTCTATTTCCTATTTAAAAAAGACTGAAATTGGCGGTGATTTAAACCTTTGGCACTGATAAATTTGACGGTTGATGTTACAGTGCTCATTACATCTTCCATGTTGAGGGCTTTACTATACAACAATCATTGGTATATGATGCAGTGATGTGCTATCAATTCACCAGTATAGTTCTTCTGCATCTTTAACGGCATCCTTCAACTAATCCACTTTTTTCACCACACATCGCAGAGCGTTCTGTCTGTTGAGTTCAA
This sequence comes from Cepaea hortensis, assembly GCA_963921405.1. Taxonomy (NCBI): domain Eukaryota; kingdom Metazoa; phylum Mollusca; class Gastropoda; order Stylommatophora; family Helicidae; genus Cepaea; species Cepaea hortensis. The sequence continues at coordinate 299,959,869 of OY992876.1, forward strand.
GGAGTTTGTCCCAAGGTAGGTTCGTTTTGATTAAACTTTGACATACGTTGTCAAAAATGTCTTTTCCTGTCGTTGTCCAATGCATGGATTTCATGTCCAGTATTTATTCAGTACCATTCAAACTGGAGTCCACTCCACGGATGAAGGTGGCGAGCTGTGAAGTGTCATTACCTTCATCGACAGCAAGGGAGAATGCAATAAAGTCTTTGCCTTTTTCAGTGACCATCTCATAAACCCGATCAACAACCGAATTTCTGTTACGGCTTACCTTTGCAAACATCTGCTTTTTGTCTGAACACAAGACGTCTCACACTTTAATCACGCAGCGCTTCAGAAACTCTCCTTCTGTAAATTGTCGGTCTGATTTTGCGATCTCCTCCGCCACAATAAAACGTGCTTTCACATCAGCTTCATTTTGTGATTTTGCTTTGGTGAAAATCATCTGCTGTGATGTTAGATGCCTCTCCAATTCTTCTACCTTCTGTAGCTTCTGCTTTGCATTCAGGCTGTTTAACTTGTCTTGATGGTCTCGTAGTGCCGTCTCAGATTATATTCTTTGATCACAGCCACATTATCTTCACAAATTAGACACACAGGTTTACCGCCAATATCAGTAAACATATATTTAGCCTCCCAGCAGATTTCAAAGGCTATGTTTTTAGAAACAACTTTTCTCTTGGTCGTTTTAAAGGCTAGCTTTGATTTAACAAAGATTGTGCATCTACCGACAGACGCTTGATTGATATGTGGTTAGCCGTGCCGGGAAAAGGTGATGTAATATCCGGGCATTACATTACTTTCATTTCTTATGCGCAAATCCAAAACGAGCAACTGAACGTTGCTACGTCACTATAACGACGAGCAGCCACTCACTACACAACTATTATTTTCGTTTTTCTGATCGAAGCGAGAGCGCTCTCGGGTAGCGAGGTTGCTAATGTAGCGAAACGCCAGTCGTCCATGTCCTTATGCATTCTTTTATTTTGGGTAGACAGGGGGGAACGGCTTTCGGAAGCTCTCAGTTCTCTTGTTCTCTCAAATCTCCATGAAAGATGGTTCTTTGGGTTATCTTCCTATCACAATCTTTACATGGAGCAAGTAGCCAATGTCTTTCACATCGGGTAAACCCGATGGAGCGCCCTGCGCCAAATGTGCGCTGGTGCGGCTGCTAAGCAATTCATGGCCGTGTACACACCTACCGTTGGATAGTGGCATCTTGTCAAGTCGATTTGAAGATTGGGACAGAGATGCAACATCCTACTGAAGTGGTGAAGAAAGGTAGGGCTTGGGTTGTGGGTACTCCAGCCAAACATGGAGTTATAAATATACAATGTGTTGAAGGGGAAGATGAATTGGCGAAAGGCCAATCATAACCAATGACGAGTTGGGTGACCGTTAGCCGATCTGGCTGCGCGTCTTGTCCTTGGCATAGCCGGAGAAGTGAATCTGAACCATATATCTCCCAAGAGGATTTCATTGGTTCTTGGCGTCAGATGAGCTGTTGCTATCTTTCTGTCTACGGCTTGAATTGGACAGATTGTCATCTTTCTGTTGTATATACTCAGTGGATGGCTATGGTATTCTTGGGGATGGGGTACACCAATCTCTGATCTATCTTCTTGAGCCAGAAGAGGCCATTCACAGGACTATCTCTTTCATCTGTTACTAGATGGGATGATGTGGGGAAGATAATGGACTTCTTTATCTCATTTAGAGAACCTGCATTCCGCTAAATCTATGTGTTCTGTGGGGCACTGCTGGTACATTGCGGCGACAGCTCAAACAAGAGCAGAGCCGGGAGGGGGTAGTATCTTCTTTCCTATTCTTGCAGGGAGTGGGGAACTACACTGCGTGCCATACAACCCCATTACTATACTATTAGGTAATGAGATGTAGCACACAGATTACTGGGCGCACCACACCACAAGATCTTGCGGGTGAGAAAGGCATGGTTTGCAAGTGAGAGGGAAGCATGGGAATGAATGTGCCCAATCATAATAAAGGCTTGGTATGAGTGTGGAGGGTGTGTCTTGTGGCCAAAAAGACAACCAGACTTCGTCCAGCTGGAGGTCTACTCAAACCCGGACGTGGCCAATCCAGGGGCTACCTGACAGGTCAGGCCTAGTCAATCAGGTATTAAATATAGTGTATTTGTGTGATACATGAGTCAGCCCAGTCGCTCAGGTTTTGTTTATCATTTCCAGGGTCCTCTTCTATGGGAAGTGACTATGTCTTCTAAGGGACATTATCACCAGTGCTTCTAGGCTAACGCCAATATGTCCAACGAGGCCAACTCAAGGTTTGGTGTGCTTAACTCTGAGACAGAGGCAAGGTGCAGGTCTTGAGGCAAGGACAGTTTGTATGACTGGTGCATTGCCGGTTTTGTTTTAACAACATACGCCTGAGAGCAGTTGTTGTCTGGAGGGAGCCTGAGAGTGATTTTCGGGCCTACCCATTTTATACCGGACATTAAAAGGACCCATCCATTATCCTTCACAAACACCTCACCTTATCGGCAACACTAAAGCCTTTCATGGGTCAGTGAAGACCTAGTGCCGAACTAATTCAGATGACAATGAACCGAAGTCCTCAACACACCAGTCGCTTGGATTCTACAAAAGCCGGTTGAACCTACACCCAGTTGCTGGAGAAGGAAGGAGATTCGGACATCTTTGGTGAGAAGTGTGTGGACAGATCAGACAGTATCTGAAGCTGGATCTGTGACTGTGGCGACTTGAGGCTCTGTGTTGGAACTTTACCAGTGTAGTGTCTGTGTAGATCTATCTGTTTATCTGCCTTTATGTGTTCCTGTGCTGTTCTTGATTAGGTTAATAAAATTACTTCCAAGTTGTTCTGACGACTGCCATGTTATTTATGCGTCAGCCAGAAGAACACTGCAGGAAATAGGTCCCTAGGTCGAAAGGAAGCGTGACAGTGTGTCCAGGGAAAACGGGAGGAGGGTTGGCAGGTAAAGACCTATCCCAGCCAGGGCTATAGAAGATATTTGAAATATTGTGACCGGGCTATTTGGGACCCTCCACATAGCTTGTTACAGCTAATTAGGGAATTTGATTTGCACTTTACATCGTGACCATTAAAAACTATTTTTGCCTAAAATTCTCCCTCAGGCCGAATATATTTGTACGTCGATTGGGACCTCTCGGGCCTGATATGATTGTACGCTGGGCCTGATGTGGCCCGCGGGCCTTGAGTTTAACACATGTGCACTGGACTGATTTTTGCGTGTGGATTAGCTTTCTCAAATCAGTGTTCCTCGCCATCAGGCGAACCAACTCCGACTTCTGAGGTATTTGTCATTTACGTCCCTAAGTCATGGACGAGAAATCAATATTTCAGTCCAACTGAGCGGTGTAGGGGTTGGGGCCGGTACTTCGGTATCAACATACTTGAAGTTTAAGAACGAGGATTCTTTAATAAAAAATTTAAAGAATAAAAGATTTAAGAATTGGGCACACACATGTCGGTCTAATATTGTGACCTTTTTAATATCTCTACTTCCATGCGTTATTTTGTTCATGCACTACTTATAAGGTTGAACTTCAACAATAATAACATTAAGATGCGCATTACAAACTCGTGGGAAACGCTCACAGTTAAAGACTAAGTAATCTTCTTTTTATAGTCCACATCGTGTGGTGTTGGTGATCACGCCTGTCCAAAACCCTTTGTCTCGAGTGCTGACAATAATTTCTGGTAGTGTTCCGCCATGCCATAATGTCAAACTGCCCAGCATCTTCTCTCTTGGTTCTGTTCCACCCCACCCCACCCCCGTGCCTCTCGTCTCATCCAGTCTTCCCGTTGTGGCGACATACCCTAGCTTTTCCCCTCCCAAGACATGCCCAAAGAATGATGGACGGTCCTCTTCTGATGTGAGTAACGAATTCTTGTTGTGAGTTAACATTTATCAAGATATTTTCATTTCTCTTTCTCTCCGTACACGGTGTTCTCATCATTCTTCTATAAAACCACATCTCCACATGTTCCACATAATTCGTCACTTGCTTTCTAATTGGCAATGATTCGCCACCGAACAACAAGATTGGCTCAATATAGCTCTTAACTGATTAAATGCCATGGGATGATTAATCGATCGTCTTAAGCGACTTCCGTATCTGCCATGGGCTTATATATCGTCGAAATGTTGTCATTGCAAAATGCTGTCTCAATTAAAATATCAATACAGTAGTTTTCCCTAAGCAGACTGATTTAATTTAATATATAATACAAAATGTCTGCTACAACATTAACAACTTTAGGTCATAACTGTGATAACCAACCCCCCCCCCCCCCCCTTTTTTTTTCCCTACTTCCCATTTACCGCCTTCCAATTTTGTTCGGTCCAAACCTACTTTTTTGGTTGGCACTGGATAACTTAAGAACTATTTTCTTAATCTTGACTAATTAATACTAACTATTATTGTAATAGCCGGTCTCTCTGGCCGAGGGGTTACAACACTTTCTTCGTAATCCCGTTTATCACGCAGAGTCTCGTAGCGGGCGAGAACTGGAAGCGGTTCTACCCCCGCTGGTGACTTGCGGGATAACTGAGCCGGCCGCTCAGAAAGCAATGACAAACTACTGAGCGTAATAATCTTGCCAAGAAATCAACAGACAGCTGAGAGATGCTGCTGTTGACAGCGATGTCCTGTAAAGGATATGCGAATTTTTAAAAAAAAACAATTATTGTAATAAATGCACCATATACCCAAAGCTCCTCAATTCGTGAACAGGGTTCCTTAAAACCATGTGCCGTTGCAGGACCCTGTCGTGGGCAGGCCAGTTGTTACCACCATCACGTTTCTGTGAAGCAACTTCTATGCTTTATATTAGTTTCTTATTTATCCAGTTATTATTTATAATTGCTAAAAACTACTTCTTTGTATAAATTTACACTGTTCATAAAAATGGCGGCCGGCGGGTCACTGAACTAACTGGGTTGTCTTATGCAGTAATGTGTGGTTGTTGGTTTTCTAGTGACTGCCGCTTCCATCGACGATGAACTATTTTTCGTGGCATACATTTCTTCTTCTTCTTCGTTCATCCGGAGTTTTTTTTTTCGGATGTGATTGCGTTGTGCCTGTTTACAGCAGAGCTGCGTTCTTGCGCCGTTAGGCCGACACATCCGACTTCTGCGGGCATTTGTTGACCGTGTTAACCTTCCCGGGGGTTTCTTAGGACGTTTGACTCTCACTGTTGTGGTGTTATCCCCAATCCCAGCTGGTCCATATAGAACAGCCAAAGATCCTGGTCAGCCCTCAAGGGAAGGCAGGGGCAGACCATGGGCATTCCCCGCCATCCAAGGAGGCTTCCATACTTGCAGAGCCGATACATAGCGCTCTGGTACTGGGCTCACCCAAGGAATCGTCACGTCCTGCACATGGCTGCTTAGCCTCACTTCCGTATATTGGGCCTTCCGTTCACCATAGGCTGTTCTTCCGGAAACCAGAAGTATGCAGTCTGCAGATGACATCCACACAGTGAGCTTTCGATTCGGACTTTCCATGTAATGGATTTGCTATCCAAGCAATATTCCATTTCGTGCCACTAGGACACTTTTCCACCTTTTATGAAGTCCACACAGTGGGCTTTAGATTCGGACTTTCCACGTAATGGATTTGCTATCCAAGCAATATTCCATTTCATGCCAATAGGACACTTTTCCACCTTTTATGAAGCCCACACAATGGGCTTTTGATTCGGACTTTCCACATAATGAATTTGCTATCCAAGCAATATTCCATTTCGTGCCACTAGGACACTTCCACCTTTTATGAAGCCCACACAGCGAGCTTTCGATTTGGACTTTCCACATAATGGATTTGCTATCCAAGCAATATTCCATTTCATGCCTCTGGGTCTTCATGCACCTTTAAATGTCAACCTGTATGTAGTTAAAGTAAGCTGCGGTCAACTTGAGTTTGTTGATATCTCCATAGAGCTTGTCCTCAAATGAAGCAGGTGTGGGCCAAAATATCTTTCTCTGTTCTGCATACGTTGGGCAATCCTGCAGCAAATGTTTTGCTGCCATTTTTCCAGTTCTACAATTACATTCATCGGTATCTCCTATCTTTAGTTTATTGAACAAGTGGTATTTCAGCCTGTTATGTCCTGTGCGGAGTCTGAAGATTGCTACTTGTTCTCTTCGGTCGAGTTTGTAATATGCATCATCCTTCTGATGGCCTGGATGCTCTGATTCCCATTTGGTTCTATAAGTGCTTTTTATCAACCTCTTTGCCTCATTATAGGTTATGTCTATGTCAGGCTGTGGTAGTCGTCCGCCCTCTTTTGCCAGTCTGTCAGCCTCTTCGTTTCCAGGTATACTGCAATGTGATGGGATCCACTGTATTACAACTTTTTTGGATTTCTGGCATAGACCATGGAGTGCTGCTCTTAGGTCAGTTAGTTCTGTGCTGTTATTGCTCTTCAGTATTGAGACAGCTGACTTTGCATCTGTGAAGATAGCTATTTGCTTCTCTTTATTTTCCTCCATCAGGAGCATTTCTGCTGCAGTTTTCAAAGCCTCTACCTCCGCTTTGAAGTTACTTGAATATTTTCCAGTTGCCATTGAATGTGTTTTTTTCACTCCATTTTTTAAATTTAGGAGAATTCCTCCTCCTCCATTCTCTATTGAATTTTTGGCTGATCCATCTGTATATGCATGGGTCCAATTCCTGCTTGGGTAATGTTCTTTTATGTAGTTTAGGGTTATTTCTCTTCTTTCGGTTTCATGCTGAGTGTTCTTTTTCTCAATACCAGGAATGTTTTCTATCATCTCAGGCAGTTGCTGCTGTCTCCAAGCTGGGAACTTGTGTGCATTGTGTATGGGCTTGACTGTTGATATGTTAAGTATAGGATCTGCCCTAATCCTTCGTTTTGCAGTTTCTACAAAGTTGCTACGCTTCAGTCTTCCCTTTCCAAAACCATTAAATCTGTTGTACATAGGGTGGTCTGTCAATCTTCTAAATTTTTCTGCTTGTTGCTGGGCTCTGCTATCTCTTCTATCCTGCATTGGTTGTAAACAAGTGATCTTTTCTAGTTCATTAATAGGCGTTGTCTTCAGGCTTCCAGTTATGATTCGCATTCCTTGATTTTGGACTCTACTTATTTTGTTAAAGTTTGACTTAGCTGCTGTTGCCCAAGCTGCAATGCCATATTCCAGTACTGGCCTCACCCGTCCAGTATATAACTTCTTGAGAACTTTCTCATCTGCTCTCCACATTGTACCAGCAAGCTTTTTCATGATTGCCATTCTCTGCCTTGCTCTTGTTCAATTTTTCTCAACCTGTGTCTTCCATGTCAGGCGACGATCAAAGGTGACTCCTAGATAGTTTGGATTTTCTTCATGGCGCAATATTTTTCCATTCAATACCAGCTTAGGTTGCTGAGTTTTAGTTGAGAGGGAGAACACTGTGCATGTTGTTTTCTCCTCACTTATCTTCACTAGCCATGATTTTGACCAGTCCTCTAGCGCTAATAAGGCTTGCTGTATTCTGCTGTTAGCTGTACTAATATATTCTTCAGATGTCCATATGGCTAGATCATCTGCAAAGGAGGATGTGTGTACTCTGGCTGGAAAATTTTCTGTGATGTCATTTATATATGCTAGGAATAATGTTGGTGAAAGAACTCCTCCTTGGGGGACACCTTGCTCTAGCAGCATCATTTTGCTTGTTTGTCCTTGTACTTTTGTCCTGGCAGTTCTGTTCTCAAGGTAGTGGCTGATCCATTTATACATTTTTCCACAAACATGCATGTTTTGCAGTTCTACTTTCAGTCCTTCCTTCCATACTTTATCAAATGCTTTTTCTAAATCTATCCAGACTGCTAGTGTGTGCTTTTTCTCTTGGAAGGCATCCTCTATTTCCTGAGCTATATAGGTTATTTGATCTTCAGTGGATCTGTATTTTCTGAATCCTGCTTGGTGTGGTGTTAAGAGTTTGTTTTCTTCCAGATGCCATGTTAGCCTGCCATTGATAATGCGTTCCATTAATTTTCCTACACAGCTAAGTAGACTGATAGGTCGATAGCCATTTGGTTCTTCCAGGTATTTTCCTTTCTTTGGGACTGGTATTAGTATAGCTTCCTTCCATGCCTGTGGGACTATTCCTCTCTTCCAGCTGTTATTTAGGACTGCTAGTAGTTTCTTCTTTGCCTTGGTGCCTAGTTCTATTAGCATTTCATTTGTGATTCCATCCTTTCCTGGTGATTTCTTCTTTTTTAGGGTATTCATTGCCTGTTCCATTTCTTCCATTGTTAGATTTGCCATCATATATTCTGCTGCTGTCTCTGTATTTCTATGATGTATCTGTTTGTCTTTGATTGCTTTCTTCTGTTCGGTTGTAATATCAATGTGGTTTGCATTTGCATAGTGTTCCATTAGTGCATTTGCAGCCTTTTTTCCTGTAAGCAAGGCATTTCCTTGTTTAATTGTTATTTGTTTGTTTCTAAGTCCTTCATTGTTCATGGCTTTCACTAGTTTCCATAGTTTGTTTCCATCCCTGTCAAAATTCAGGTTTTCTGTTTTTTCCCTCCAACAATCTCTTGTTGTTTGATTTACTGTTCTTTTATATTTTGCTGAGATGGCTTTGAGAGAGATGTTTGCTTCAATTGTTTGTTCTCTCTCTGCTGTCTTCCTGGCATCTTCAACTTTGTCCTCCAAACTTTGTAGTTCTTCAGTCCAGTATGGTTTGTAATTTTTCCTCGCTCCTCTTGGAATGGACTCAGTGGCTGCCTGTATTATCGCTCTGTTTAGACTTTCCACCATTTGCTTTATGTTGCCATATCGTGTATTTATGTTTTCACAATATTTGTCTGTTAGTATGGCAAATCTGTCCCAATCTGCTCGTTTGTAATTCCAGCGGGGCAAGGGCTTTTGCTCCTGTGGAACATACTCCATATTCATTTCAAGCTTGATTGGTCTGTGGTCACTACCTGCTAATTGGTCCAGCACATGGCGATCGATTTTGTGGAGGATGTCTCCTGTGCAGAAAGCTAAGTCTGGAGTAGAAGTGGTAAGCCATCTTCTGGAGTAGAAGCTCGGTGTGTCATCCGCTTTGTTGAGTAGATGGAGATTTGAGTCTATTTCCCAGTCCTCCAATTCATCTCCTCTTTTGTCAGTATCTGGGTATCCCCATCTTTCTGAACGGCTATTAAAGTCTCCGACAATAATGGAGTTTGTGTCAGTTATTTTCATGTTTGAGAGTGGAAGGTCCTTATCTGCTGGGCTATACAGATTGTAGATTCTTATTTTCACGTCCTTTATCATTATATCAACACCTATAATTTCCGTTTGGTTGTCAGAGATCACAGATACTTCGCTGCAAGGTATTGTATTTCGTGTAAGTATTAGAACTCCTCCTTTGTGTCCTTCGCGGTCAAAACGTGTGGCCTGATATCCTCTGACTGAGAATTTGTGATTGGCGTTGAGATGTGTCTCTTGAATGCATGCCACATCTATTCTATCTTTATGAAGACGCTGTGTTAGGGAGTCTTTCTTCTTGTAAACTCCTTCGGCATTCCACTGTAGTATGTTGAGTGTCCGGGGTATTTGGTCAATAGCTCTTAACCTACTCCTCTGTGCCTTGACTCCACAGCACAGGGGAAGGTGACCACCAGTAGTCATGGGTGGACCCCCTCGAGGCAGGGGGCCCGGCACTATCACCGCCTGATGGGACTTCACGGGATTAGCACCATATCGATTAATTTTGATTTGTGACATCATGAATTAAGTTACGTTGCACTTCTTTGTCAAGCCTGTGGCTCAGTACATCCGATTTCGACAAGCATTTTTCGGGATGCTTTCCCTAGCCTTTGACTGTCCCCAGTCTACCTACAAGGCAGCAGGTTTGTGCGTCACTTCGTCTGGTCCCTCTCCCTTGACCTGTCCGACATGGGTGACCCTACCAGTAGCTGTGCTACCGTCGGCATAGCTCTTGGGGTCATTGGAACGCTCAAGCTCCTCTACCTCGTCAAGGTGGACGCACGGCAGAGGGGTGGCATACATTTGTGTTGACATTATGCCAACAGTTCCCAGTGTTGATTGTTATAGTGACCACAGATTACTCACAGGAACATTGAGGATAAAGTTGAAGAAAGTCAAGTATATAACAGGAAACACTAAATATGATTTGTGTACATTGAGTAATGACAAGGAAATGCAAAACAAATTCAACATAGAAGTACAGAACAGATTTGAAATTTTGTCTGATCTAGAGATCCTATTCCAGGATGTGGATGATCAATGGGAAACGTTGAAGAATTCAATCAATGTGGCTGCAGAAACAACTATTCCAAAATTAAAGAAGGTGGGTCGTAAGAAATGGATGACTGAAGAAATTTTACACCTCATGGAAACAAGAAGACTCAACAAAAATAATTATATCAAATATGAAGAAATTCACAGACAAGTCAGAATATTATGTAAGGAGGCATAAGAAGCATGGCTTGAGGAAAAGTGCTTAGAAATTGAAAACCAACACAACAGTCAAAATACCAAATTAGTGCACACAAGAATTCAGGAACTTACTAATAAAAGAACAAGTATATCAACAGGGTGTCTAAAAACTGAAGATGGCAAAATCATAACAGAAAATGACCAGATTCTACATGAATGGACAGATTATGTGAAACACCTTTATGATGATAACAGAGACGAACAGTATGATATTAGATTTAATAATGAAGGACCGCCAATTTTGGAGATGGAGGTTCGAAATGTTCTTAAGCATAAGAAAGCTGGCAAGGCCCCCGGTGTAGATAACATCACAACAGAAATGATTAAAGCTTTAGAAGAATTTGGACTAGAGCAAGTCATCAGACTGATGAACACATTATATGATACTGGAGATATACCTCCTGAATTATGTAACTCTGTATTTATTGCAATCCCAAAGAAATCAGGAACCTTGGAATGTGATCAACACAGAACAATTAGTATAATGAGTCACATCACAAAGATTTTGCTAAGAATTATCATGCAAAGAGTGAGGAAGAAGATACAACCTGAAATAGGGGAAGAACAATGTGGGTTTGTAGAAGGAAAGGGTACAGTAAATGCTGTGTATATGCTGCGAACAGTTATTGAACGTGCTGTAGAAGTAAACAAGGATATACATCTTTGCTTTATTGACTATACAAAGGCTTTTGATAGAGTTAGACATGTCAACATGGTGGATATGCTTGCAGATCTACAAATTGATGGGAAAGACATTAGACTTATAAAAAACATATATTGGAAACAACAAGCTGTAATAAGGATTGATAATGAAGTGGGACAGTATCAGCCAATTAAGAGAGGTGTTAGGCAGGGATGTGTGATGTCTCCAGATCTTTTTTCCCTATACAGTGAAAATATTTTCAGAAATGTAGAGGATATAAATGGAATCAGCATTGGAGGACGAAACATCAATAACATTAGATATGCAGATGATACAGTATTAATTGCAGACAATGCGCAGGACCTGCAACAATTAGTAGATACGGTTGTTGTACACAGTGAGCAACTGGGGTTAGAATTAAATTGTAAAAAGACTCAGGTTATGGTCGTCACTAGGAAGGAAGAAGTGCCACAATGTAATATACAAGTAAATGGAAATATTCTTCAACAAGTGAATTGGTACAATTATCTTGGAACAGTCATAACATCTGATGGGAGATGCCTTGAAGAGATTAGAACAAGAATCGCCATGGCAAAAGTAGCCTTTAGCAAGATGAAAAACATTCTGACCAATAAAAAGATGTCAATTGAAACGAGAAAAAGAGTGTTGAGGGGATACATAGAGCCTGTTCTTTTGTATGGATGTGAAACTTGGACAATGAGCAGTCATGCTGAAAAGCATCTGATGGCTGCAGAAATGTGGTTTCTGAGGAAAATGCAAAGAATACCATGGACAGACAGAAAAACCAATGACCAAGTACTACAGGAGACAAATGAACATCGTAAACTGATTAGAGAAATTAGACGTAGACAGTCAAAATTTTTTGGACATGTTATGAGAATGGATGGAGAGTCATCAACCTGGCAGAAGCCAAAGGACTGCAGATTAGCAGTACCAGACTACAAAGAAAGGATATACACAAACAAACTTGGAAATCATGTGACAAGAGAACCTATAATCAAATAGATCACATTTTAATTAACAACAGAAATGCATCAAACATACAGCAAGTCAGAAGTTATAGAGGAGCTGAGTGCCACAGTGACCACTTCCTCGTTGGAGCAAAATTTAAAATAAAACTTAAGAGAGCTTTCTATACTAAATTACAAAGATTACACCCAACATATAACAGAGAAAAACTGCAAGACATTACAGTCAAAGAGAAATTTACAGATGAAATAAAATGTAAACTTGAAACTCTGCAAAACCCTTTGGAGGAAAGCATTGACCAAACTTGGTTGAACATCAAGAATACAATTCAGTCTACCGCAGATGAATGTCTCGGTGTGTTAACCACGCATAGAAAGAACAGATGGTTCAATCAAAAATGTGAAGAAGCAGTCATTAGGAAGAAGAATGCCAGACATGTATGGTTAAATGACATCAATAACATCCAAAAGGAAGAGCATTATAGAAATGAATGTAAAGAGGCTACAAAAATAGTCAGACAGCAGAAGCGAGAATATATGAGTAATATAATCAAAGATATGGAAACTAATCACCAGAAAAATGAATCCAGAAAATTTTTTAAAGAACTGAAGTCAATGAAACGAGGGCACCAACAAAACACATATGGTTTAAAAGACAAAAATGGGAATATGATAAATACCAATGAGGAAATGTGCAACACATGGAAAAAATATTTTATTGAATTACTAAATTGTGAAGCTGCAAGTAACATTTTCTCACAGGAAGAGGTTCTAACATGCGAACCACAAATTGAAGAACCTACATTTGAAGAAATCCTATATGTAATCACACGACTTAAAAACAATAAGGCAACTGGGACTGATGGAATTGCTGCTGAATTTATAAAGGCAGGTGGCCATGCATTACATCTAAAGCTATACGAACTAATAATAAAAATCTGGAGGACAGAAGAATTACCCCATGACTGGAAATAGTCATTATTGATACCTATCTTTAAGAAAGGAGACAAGTTCCAATGTGGAAATTATAGAGGAATATCACTACTGTCCACAAGCTATAAGATACTATCCGCAGTATTACTAAATAGACTAAAACCATATTCAGAAAACATATTAGGTGACTACCAGGCGGGTTTTAGACAAAACAGATCAACAATAGATCAGATATTTATCTTACGACAAATAGCCGAGAAACATTGGGAATATAAAAGAGATCTCCATAACAATTTTGTGAATTTTAAAAAGGCTTATGATAGTGTCCATAGGAATAGTCTACGGAATGCTATGCAGGAATTTGAAATACCAAGGAAGTTAATCAACATGACCAGACTATGCATGGAAGATACTTATAATATAGTAACATATAAAGGCAGGAAATCAGACCCCTTCCAAATAACATCTGGCTTGAAACAGGGTGATGCACTATAGCCGCTACTCTTCAATCTGGCTCTAGAGAAAGTTGTAAGGAAGGTAAAGGAGGAATGTGATATTGGAGGAACATCCAAGCTGCTTGGTTATGCAGATGATATAGATATTATAGGACAAAGTGAACAAAAGACATTGGAAATATTGACTCACTTAAAGGAAAAAGCCCAACAGATGGGGCTGGTTATCAACCAAGATAAGACAGAATATATGGTAATTTCAAGAGACGGAATGGCTAGAAACTCTGGCCACATACAAATAGATAATATGACAATTAAAAGAACGGAAACATACATATACCTGGGTACGATCTTCAACTGCTCCAACATCATAAGGGAAGAAATACAAACTAGAATCAACTCTGGAAATAAGATATCCTATGCACTACAACATCTACTAAAATCAAAGGCGCTATCTCGTAACACCAAAATCACAATATACAAAACACTGATCAGACCAGTTGTGCTGTATGGCTCTGAAACCTGGAGTACAACGAAAGGAGACGAAGCCTTGTTACAAACCTTTGAGAACAAAATTTTAAGACGCATCTTTGGACCCATTAGGGATACACAAAGTGGAGAGTGGAAAAGAAGAAGTAACAAAGACATTTATGATCTGTTTAAGTCCCCGCTAATCACTGGTATCATGAAGGCTAATAGACTACAATGGCTGGGGCATATAGAAATAATGGAAGATAATAGGGAAACAAAACTCGCTTACACTCCGGAAATAAATGACCGTAGACCCCGAGGTAGACCAAGAAGGCGGTGGAGAGATAATACATGTACAGACCTACAAGCACTTGGAATCAACGACTGGCGGGAGAGGGTCCACCAGAGAGACGAATGGAGACGGATTGTATTTGCAGCAAAGAACCTCAATGGCTCGGAACGCTGAAGAAGAGGAAGAAGAAGTTATGAGAAGAAATGGATTGGAGAACTTAGTGACAACTGGCAAGATCGAAGGGAACAGACCAAGAGGAAGACCGAGAGGAAAATACCTGGACGGCTTGGCCACATGGCATGGACGAGACAGGAACACTGAGCTGATCCACGACACTGGTGATCGAGTGAAATGGCGAGTCATGACCGCCCACGCTTTCCGGCATGGCACATGATTGATTGATTGATTGATTCTGCCAGCGGCATCATGCATCTGTGTGGGTTGTTGGTTTGTCGAGATTCCTGTCTGTTCCACTTTTCACACGGTGCCGTGAGGCGTATTTTGTATGATATTCACTGGCACTGGAACGGAACATAATGGGGCGACCCTTTACCTTGAAGTTGGAATCGCGACTAACTAACATAAATTCACACACAGTTTAAGTACCTTGTGTATTATATCTCGGCAACCGCGGTTGTGCAGGGGCTAGCAAGCTAGCCTGCAAGCCCTGTGGTTCTAGATTCGGACCCGCATCGTGGATAATTATTTGCATATCATTTACAGGGCGTGGCAGTCAACCCTAGCATTTTTGGACTGTTTTGTGATTTCTGGGCAAGTTTACGTTCAGTAATTTGCCATTGCTTTCTGGACGACCGGCATTCATACCATTGTATGAAAATACAACGCAAAGCGGTCTGCTGCTAAATGACCCGCAGCTGTGTGTCGAACGCGGTATGCGGGATTACGAATTGCGTCTGGAACCTCTTCGCCACAGAGCATCGTGGTAGATATATTAAATGTGTCTGGGCTCCCAGGTCCACCCAGCTTCAAGTGGGCAACAGGAAACGTGGTCGAGGGTAAACGCGGCCGGCGTGATATTGACCACACGACCAACCCAGTGCCGATTGGTCTATACAATCCTGGGTTTAGCACCATATGCGAAATGGGTCTTAAGACGTGTAAATGGGTCATTAGCTTGTTTAGTTTACCACCATATACCTAATGTGTGTAAATGGGTCCTTAGCTTGTTTAGTTTACTATCATATACCTAGGACATGTAAATGGGTCCTTAGCTTGTTTAGTTTACTACCGTATAGCTTGTTATCATATACCTAATGTTCGTAAATGGGCCATTAGCTTGTTGAGTTTACTATCATATACCTAATGTGTGTAAATGGGTCCTTAGCTTGTTTAGTTTACAACCATATACATAGTGCGTGTAAATTGGCCCTTAGCTTGTTTAGTTTACTATCATATACCTGTTACGTGTAAATTGACCCTTAGCTTGTTTAGTGTACTACCATATATCTAGTGTGTGTAAATTGACCCTTAGCCTGTTTAGTTTACTATCATAAACATAATGTGTGTAAATGGATCTTTAGCTTGTTTAGTTTACTATCATATACCTAATGTGTGTAAATGGGTCCTGAACTTGTTTAGTTTACTATCATATACCTAATGTGTGTAAATGGGTCCTTAACTTGTTTAGTTTACTATCATATACCTAATGTGTGTAAATGGGCCCTTAACTTGTTTAGTTTACTATCATATACCTAATGTGTGTAAATGGGTTCTTAACTTGTTTAGTTTACTACCATATATCTAATGTGTGTAAATGGGCCCTTAACTTGTTTAGTTTACTATCATATACGTAATTTGTGTTAATGGGCCCTTAGCTTGTTTAGTTTACTATCATATACGTAATGCGTGTAAAGGCTTGTTCAAGGGTCTAATAAGCAGAAACCTACTGTGACTATGTCCCTCTAGCAGGGTCCCTCTGGCAGGAACCAACTTTGAGTAGACAATGTGTCTAGCCCATCAGTTTTTAAATCTGAGTGTACAGAGACAGGACAAATGAAACATAATGAATTTGGCAGAGAGAAGGACTCCTAAGACATAATGAAAAGGACAGAGCGACTTTAAGTCTGTGGCCAGTCTTTCCCTTCCATAGCGAACGACGAGTGCTGACATCGAACTCTCTTTTGACTTTGCTCATGCCATTGTTAACATAACTAACTTCCTGTTTCACCAACGCACCCACTGAAAGTGTCCTTGAGCATAAGTGAGAATCGACGTGGTTGAATCTATCAGATAAGAGAAGCAATGTCTGCAGCAGGATATAACAATGGGAAATAAAAACAGTTATCTATGAGTGACGCCTGCGAAAAAGTGACAGATAATAAATACTGACACAGGGTACACATTTTACAACGAACGCAAATCCGGCAAACGGAAACCGCAGTGTAAAAATAACAATGATAATAATATCGGAAACATAAGACACACCACAACATATCGAATCGACATTTCGATCTTAGAGATCTTGATCAGGAAAATAC
Source organism: Cepaea hortensis (assembly GCA_963921405.1). Classification (NCBI taxonomy): domain Eukaryota; kingdom Metazoa; phylum Mollusca; class Gastropoda; order Stylommatophora; family Helicidae; genus Cepaea; species Cepaea hortensis. The sequence goes on from OY992876.1 coordinate 299,976,621, forward strand.
AACTGTATGTTATTATTTAGCACCTTTCACAACTGGACTTCTGCGCAGCCTTAATAGAAACGGAGCATGCGCAATCGCCTAACAACGTTTGATACCAAAACTTTTTCTGTTTACGTTTTAATTTTTTATTGATTAAGTGTCGCCAGATATGACCTCCCATTTTGACAGAAGGACGATATATCGCCATACTGTGGTATAATAAAACGTCCTTACCCTTTCCTATTTATGGACTCCCTTAAAAATAAACAAACCCTTACAATTACTGTTTAAGTAACTTACTTAATGTAGGAGATAATAAAACAGCGATAGACTGACCGTGGCACAGCTAAATTTATTTTGGCTTGTTGTCTCTCCCTTATCTGGCCAATCCTGGCGAGGGGGAAAACAAAGACTGAAGCGGCCATTTCTAGTCAAGAGAACACACAAGAAAGTCGACCTTTCCCTTCGGGGAGAAGGTAGTTTGCCTTAAAATCATGATTCTATTCAAGCTATTGGTATGTTATCTACATTATTAAGATATATTTATGTATTACATAGACCAGTATGTTTAATTAAGAATTAGTTACAATTCTCTTAAACCAGGCTGGATGATGTTTACTAAGGAAACACAGGTGGGCGCCACGCTGTAATTTTTCCTATGTCTTCAAATCCCTATGTTAATATCTTTTATAGGCATTATGAACTTATATCTAACTAAATAGTGTTTATAACCTATGAATAGTATGTGTACTGTAGTACACACAGAGTATCAACTCTCATGTCAGAAACTCTTTTCAATTTAGGAAAGACTCCTGATTCATACTTCAGAGAAGAAAACTCGTTTCTGCCAATTTCATAGTCCTATGAAAAATAACTTCTATGCAGTGGAACTATATATCCCTATCAATGCTTAGAAATCTGCAAATAATCTATGTACTGTAGAGATTGGACTTTAAAGAAACATTTTCTCAATGTAGTAGCAGACTCTTGATTCATACTTCATAGTAAAGAACTAGTGTCTGTCAATTTCATATTCATATGAATAAAAACTTCTATGCATTGTGAAATATATCTCAATATCTATGCTTAGAAATCTGCTAATAATCTATGGACTATAGAAAGGAAATTTTATCCATGCGGGGACATACAAATGATTACGCGTATTCCTGACTCTTAGTCAGGGGATAAAATGCTTCGCCACATCATAATCTGTAACTTGGAACTATAGTGTTAAATTTTAGTACTATCCTTTTGTTAACAGATTAGTAACCACTCCATATGAGGGTGAACATATAATCATTTCATAAAATAGTGTTAGGGACAGGCCATGTTTGAATATAAATTCATGAAGAATTAAAGTAAACGCGTGATGTAAATGCATGTTCGGATAGGATTCACTCCGCATCGCCTCACCGTAGTAGAAACAGAAGCGAAGATTGATGTGAATAAATTGCTTGCAATATTCAGAAGACTGGACCATGCGGCATAAGTTATTCTTATAAATACCCTCCGAATAATAGCAGTCATTGGCAAAACATATCACAGCGATTACTATCCTCATGTGCTGTACGCAGTGGGGGAAAACAATGGATGTTTTAGTTCATGAAGATAATTCAAAAACCTAGGCTCCCTGCATCATCATTATGATTATTATGTATGATTATCATGTACTTAATATCAGAGAAATGTACATGTATGTTTTTTTTTGGTATGAGAATTTTCTTTGTTCTGATTGTTACTTTTTACTGTGGGAATATACATTTTAATGTTGCACCTTGGGATTAGAGGATGTTGATGTAAGAATACATATGTATGTCAGTACTTAAGAAGCCAATGGTGAATAGTCTTGACCTAGTGATGATCATAGTGCCGAAATGAAGACGCGGCATTAGAAACCACAGGGATTCTGTATAGGCTATTCTCTTCAAGTAATGAGAGAGACAATATCAACATGTTGGATGGACAGAATGACTTCACCCATCCAATAGTCCCAGTAACAACAGAACAAAATATAAGTGAGAAAATACCTTACTCACTAGGAAGGGTCAGAATGGCTCTACTCAGCAATGAGGGACAGTGGAACATGGACACCCACTCCTTTCCCCTTCTCCCCTTGTTGTTTTGTATTTGTGTTTGTAATTGTGTTGTAAACATTTTATCATAACACAGTAGGTTAATGCTAGTGTTGTATTCTTTGTCATCCCTTTTCTGTAGAAGAGAAGCAGGTGGTGGTTGAATTTGGTGGGACTATATCACTAACACTGGATCCTGGGTCAACAGCCATAAAGTGAATGTCCAAACCATAGTCTGGATCTAGCAATACCTCCATGTTTACTGCGGCGCTCAATAGCTCCATAGCGAGCAACAGATAAATTAGAAGACAACTGATTGGGTGAGTGATTAAGTCCTAGGTTAGTAGGAAGATCCAGGATGGACTTCAAGATCTAATAATCTACAAAGATGAAGATCAACAAAGTAACTGACAACAGTGACTCGTCAGTTATACGTTTGAGAAGTATCATCTATGGCCTCATCATTCAACAAAATCAGTGAAACTATGGGACAATCCTTCTACAAGTTATTAAAACTAACAACAGTGAGTAATCTTCAACTGGTGGTTGGATTACCAAGTTAATATCCACAACGGATAAGTCTTCGAAAGAACATCTCACAGCTGCAAAAGTCAAACATAAGGTTCCAGCCATGCAACACCAAGTTCTAGCTATGAACACCAACTCAAACAAATGGGAAGAAGACATTGAACCAATACAACCAAGGTGCCAACTGAAAACCATACCTACACCAGATTACCTCAAGGTTCCCAAACCTGAACACACACACACACAAAAAAAGACCATATGAAAGCAGCTAGCGGAGTAAATGCCTCTACGCCTGCAACCACAGGAATCACCTGATGGCTTGCAACCCTGGATATGTGGTGGAATCAATATTCTTCAGTTCCATGCCTGCAGCAGAATCCTGGAATTAATTCCAGATGAACCAAATGAATAACAAGCAGAATTGTATGTCTACACTGAAAGTAAATAATGAATCAGAACTCTGTGCTGGTCCCATGTCAGCTTAAATGCCAATAACGGTGGAATAGGTTATAGACTGATGACTAGGTGGGTGAAAAATCTGTGGGAACAAAATTGAGATTCGGATATTATAAGCCGAGACGCTGAAAGTTAGGCATCCTTTTCATCAGATATGGTGATATAGGGAAGAACCTTAGTCCAAGACCAAAGATGCATCTCCTGAAGGTATGACCAACCCAGGCCTCAATTTCACACTGACACCGAGCCGTTCGCAAAGAAGATTCTTGAATTCAGCTCCACGGAGGAGATATGTGGTGAATTTATTTCCTAAGGATTATAAGTAGTTCCGCAACCAACTTCAGTGGACATTAAACATGACTGTGAGTATTTATTGCTGTCACGGGTAAATATGGACATTAACTGCTGTGCACTGGAGAAGAATACCCATCCGCAATGCCTAAATGAACACTATAATTAATTAATTTAATTATTAGTATCAACTGTTTTCATGTGTGTGGTTTTTTCTTCTATGACATATAAAGAGTGTTAGTGTGTAATGAGGTATAACCAATGATGGTTAAGGTAAATAGTATTTTGACATCAACTCATTATTTTTAAATATGATAATTGTACATGGTGTCAGAAACAAAAATATATATGTTGGGTTTCTGCACCTAGACCAATGTGATTTTATCTAGGTACAATGAGTCGAGTAAGCAGAACCAATTTGTGGTTGTTGTGTTGTTTGTAATAACCTGGTTTTTTTCTGGGGTCATTGGGTACTATGGTGTAATATGCATATCATTCCCATGCCTGTCTGAAAATGCATAGTGTTTATTACACATCTATATATGTAATTGCAGATCTTGAGTTAATACCTGAACTGTTTGTCCAAAAGTGTCGTGTACATCAAGTAAATGTGGTGTCCAATAAGTGGTTGTTTATATGTTGTGAGCAATCAATCTCCTTCTAGCATCTATAGTTAATTGAAAGGGTGATGAAGTGGGAAGGGAAACCTACACACAGATGCCATTGTTTCAAGGATTGAACTCTTTTCTCCTGAGATTTGTGGTAAATATCCCTGATCACCCTGCATTCTGACCAGTGACCAGAGAATCAATAATACCCCCTAGACATTTTAACGAATCATTCTCAGGAATTAAAATCCACATCCCACATGTGTGGGCATCGTCCGTGAATTAAAACTCATGGTAAACATCACAATTGGTGTATTATTGTGAGTATATGAATTCAGGGAAAACCTCTCGCAGGTAAACCAAGTCACTTCAGAATGTTATAGTGTTAGTAACAGACCTAATCACTCATTAGTATGAGCTGAGTCAAGTGTTATATGAACCCATAATGGCTCAGATAAAGATAGTTTTTTTTTGGTACAAAACTGTTCACAGGTAATATCTTGATTCTGGTAGATGCATCATGTAGTTGGTTGTTGGGTATGAGATTTTTTTTTAAAAACTCATATTTTATATCTTATTGATGGGAATGAACCTCCAGTAGTAAGGTCTCTGGGATGGTAAACTCACATAAGATAGGTAATTCAGTGAATGTTTAGAATTCATAGTCAGTCCCATTTGATGTTTGAGGTATGGTTCTGCTACTCTGGTATTCTCTTTAAATGGTTTAAAAGTGGTGTACTCATGAACACACTACTATATTATGTTTCCATCAGGTTTATGTTCCTACATATGAATCATGTGTTAATTAACTAGTTTGTCATTGATTATCATTGTATTTTCATGCTTGATCTGCTGGTATAATTCATGTAATATTGAAAAGTTACCAAGGCAGCAGAGAGTGATAGACAATTTTATAGATAATTAGGACAGATAAGTTAAAAATCCAAAAAAAAAATTTTAAGGGAAAAATTTAATCAACAAATAATTCAGTAGTACAGTAAATAATACCTGAGAGATGAATTAAACCAGGGGAAAATAGCAGTAACTAAAGTAAATGAACTAATGGTAAGGCCAAAACCACCACTTGCAAAAATGTAGACATAGTTAATGGAAGGGAAGGAATATTGTAAGAATTTGCATTATTTAGGGACACCCTAATTTAATCCTTTTTTTTCATATAACATAACATGTTCTACAACACCGGTAGTAAAGTAAAGTGAATAAATGATGGATACTTAGGAAGAAAAGCCATACCGACACTTATTCTACTCCACCGGTGATATGAGTAGTATTATTAACTAACTCAGATGGCCCATATGTTAATAAATAGGGTCAACCAAAATATTCACCTGGTGATGTAAGTGAAACTGATCAACTCACTTACTGACCCAACAGAATATAAGGTATTTCTCTAAATTATCCACCCCGATTCCATTATTGATGGTAGCGGAAACAGACCGTATAGGTATGTAAAAGGTATAATTAAAGAATTAACATAAGAAATTGGAATTTCAAATAAACTTCAGGAGATACCGGAAAAAAATCTGTGCCAGTCTCAAGTCAGAGACTGAACATTTCAGATATTGGCTCCTTAACTTTGAAATTTACAGTTTAACATCATTAAGTGAAATGTTCACTATGAGTAGTCCTCATCAAAAAGAGGAGTGAAACAGCTTTTAGTTAGCGATTAGCTTACGTAAAGTTATTTCAATAATTGCCTAACTAACATTAATATTCTCATAAGGGAAGAATTAAGAAGGGCAAAAATAAGTGGTACAATAGAGGCGCGCGACTCAATTGTATTTTCTTTAAAACTAACCGAGTAACTATATTCTAGATAATGCTCGAAGCCTACTAAAAGGTAGATTAATCAGAAATCAGTCACAAGACGAAACAGATTTCTACATCTCAGTTCTGACTAGGATTATATGCCAGCATTAAATATGTGAAAGCAGATCCAGACTAACAGAGATTAGCTTAAATAACTGATACGAATCAGTAAAAGCAACAATTAAATAAACAACTCTTAAAATAGATGCTGTTTATAGATAGGACGAACCCTTTGACGTAAAGACAGAGGAAACGCCTAAAACTTATACAGTGAACCCATGCTAGAAAAATGGAATATAGCTGTGTAAAAACCAAGCAAATTGGAGCAGATAGCTGAAGAATTGCTTGATATTTACTAGAGTAGGAATTTCAATCAGGAATCCAGCTAGTAAATTATATAACAGTTCAAAGATAGACCTTAGTCAATCTAAATAAATCCAGAGCTTCCACGTATTAAACGGAGGAAAACAAAACTGGAGAGAAACATTAAGAGTACCTTACCTGTTATCCTGAGGACACAACTCAGGAGACGCCAGTATGAGAGGGATATACAGATGTAACAGTAATTTTACTAAGACTAGTAACCCACATCCATAACTGGAAAGTGAACCAGCAACTTGATTGTCTGGAAGACTATCAAAGGAATCACAAAAAGGGGCTTTTAACTTCTCACTGAACTGATTATATATGGTAGGAGACAATACGTCTGAACCTACATAACAATGTATGTTGCTAAGTTGAAAATAGTCTAAAACCTGGAGGGAGGCAGACGACGATCAATGTACGCCAAGCGACGCACAATTGCTCGTAATTCAACACCAAAGCAACAAATACAGAGTGAAACTCAAACACATCAAGTTAGAATTACTAATAAGGATTCTAGAGTAAAATAGATCTAGGTTAGAAGGAAAAGCAGAGAGAGAGAGTAAGCTAAGAATTACTTCGTTTCTGATAGATTCATGTTCCCCGGAATAGTCGGTTCAGAACGGAAATCTAGAAAAGTTGGACCTTGTTTACATGTTAGACGAGATTCTCGGGAAAAACCCGCAAGAGAAAGGGACACCACTCTAATCAGTAGTTATCAAAACTGATCGGAAAATCCCATAACTCGACTAATAACCCAAACACATGATGTGTTGGATGAAAATGTATTCAACAGGAATCATATTTAGCTTCCTTTAAATATCAGATCTATAGTTAAAACAAACGTCTAACTTACAGGGAGACGGGCGAGTTTAATATGCTATCAGTAGACGCAGAATTAACCGTCGGTTTTAACATAATCTCAAGATTGATAATCTAATGAGAGAGAAATCAAGCTTAATGATGATATTTCAATTGCTTCAAAAAGTCGGTTTGATGCAGACAAACCAGTACTGGAAAGTAACAAATTATTAGATAAACACTCATATTTCAAACAATAGCTGACAACAGTGGAGAGGGTGCTACACTCTTTCACTAAAAGAGAAATAATCCATTAGGGTTATGCCAGTTGTCGTGACTAGAAGAAAATGGGCGTGGCTCTGGTAGATTTTAATATAGGAAAGAAATGTAGTAAAGTAATAAGGGATGGATACTAGGGGAGTCAATGTAAAGACGGAAATTGTAGAGTACTACTCGACCATTTAATTTCTGAAAGAAATAAATGTCTTAAATTGGGGAGGCGTGTGGTATAATAAAACGTCCTTACCCTTTCCTATTTATGGACTCCCTTAAAAATAAACAAACCCTTACAATTACTGTTTAAGTAACTTACTTAATGTAGGAGATAATAAAACAGCGATAGACTGACCTTGGCACAGCTAAATTTATTTTGGCTTGTTGTCTCTCCCTTATCTGGCCAATCCTGGCGAGGGGGAAAACAAAGACTGAAGCGGCCATTTCTAGTCAAGAGAACACACAAGAAAGTCGACCTTTCCCTTCGGGGAGAAGGTAGTTTGCCTTAAAAACATGATTCTATTCAAGCTATTGGTATGTTATCTACATTATTAAGATATATTTATGTATTACATAGACCAGTATGTTTAAATAAGAATTAGTTACAATTCTCTTAAACCAGGCTGGATGATGTTTACTAAGGAAACACAGGTGGGCGCCACGCTGTAATTTTTCCTATGTCTTCAAATCCCTATGTTAATATCTTTTATAGGCATTATGAACTTATATCTAACTAAATAGTGTTTATAACCTATGAATAGTATGTGTACTGTAGTACACACAGAGTATCAACTCTCATGTCAGAAACTCTTTTCAATTTAGGAAAGACTCCTGATTCATACTTCAGAGAAGAAAACTCGTTTCTGCCAATTTCATAGTCCTATGAAAAATAACTTCTATGCAGTGGAACTATATATCCCTATCAATGCTTAGAAATCTGCAAATAATCTATGTACTGTAGAGATTGGACTTTAAAGAAACATTTTCTCAATGTAGTAGCAGACTCTTGATTCATACTTCATAGTAAAGAACTAGTGTCTGTCAATTTCATATTCATATGAATAAAAACTTCTATGCATTGTGAAATATATCTCAATATCTATGCTTAGAAATCTGCTAATAATCTATGGACTATAGAAAGGAAATTTTATCCATGCGGGGACATACAAATGATTACGCGTATTCCTGACTCTTAGTCAGGGGATAAAATGCTTCGCCACATCATAATCTGTAACTTGGAACTATAGTGTTAAATTTCAGTACTATCCTTTTGTTAACAGATTAGTAACCACTCCATATGAGGGTGAACATATAATCATTTCATAAAATAGTGTTAGGGACAGGCCATGTTTGAATATAAATTCATGAAGAATTAAAGTAAACGCGTGATGTAAATGCATGTTCGGATAGGATTCACTCCGCATCGCCTCACCGTAGTAGAAACAGAAGCGAAGATTGATGTGAATAAATTGCTTGCAATATTCAGAAGACTGGACCATGCGGCATAAGTTATTCTTATAAATACCCTCCGAATAATAGCAGTCATTGGCAAAACATATCACAGCGATTACTATCCTCATGTGCTGTACGCAGTGGGGGAAAACAATGGATGTTTTAGTTCATGAAGATAATTCAAAAACCTAGGCTCCCTGCATCATCATTATGATTATTATGTATGATTATCATGTACTTAATATCAGAGAAATGTACATGTATGTTTTTTTTTGGTATGAGAATTTTCTTTGTTCTGATTGTTACTTTTTACTGTGGGAATATACATTTTAATGTTGCACCTTGGGATTAGAGGATGTTGATGTAAGAATACATATGTATGTCAGTACTTAAGAAGCCAATGGTGAATAGTCTTGACCTAGTGATGATCATAGTGCCGAAATGAAGACGCGGCATTAGAAACCACAGGGATTCTGTATAGGCTATTCTCTTCAAGTAATGAGAGAGACAATATCAACATGTTGGATGGACAGAATGACTTCACCCATCCAATAGTCCCAGTAACAACAGAACAAAATATAAGTGAGAAAATACCTTACTCACTAGGAAGGGTCAGAATGGCTCTACTCAGCAATGAGGGACAGTGGAACATGGACACCCACTCCTTTCCCCTTCTCCCCTTGTTGTTTTGTATTTGTGTTTGTAATTGTGTTGTAAACATTTTATCATAACACAGTAGGTTAATGCTAGTGTTGTATTCTTTGTCATCCCTTTTCTGTAGAAGAGAAGCAGGTGGTGGTTGAATTTGGTGGGACTATATCACTAACACTGGATCCTGGGTCAACAGCCATAAAGTGAATGTCCAAACCATAGTCTGGATCTAGCAATATCTCCATGTTTACTGCGGCGCTCAATAGCTCCATAGCGAGCAACAGATAAATTAGAAGACAACTGATTGGGTGAGTGATTAAGTCCTAGGTTAGTAGGAAGATCCAGGATGGACTTCAAGATCTAATAATCTACAAAGATGAAGATCAACAAAGTAACTGACAACAGTGACTCGTCAGTTATACGTTTGAGAAGTATCATCTATGGCCTCATCATTCAACAAAATCAGTGAAACTATGGGACAATCCTTCTACAAGTTATTAAAACTAACAACAGTGAGTAATCTTCAACTGGTGGTTGGATTACCAAGTTAATATCCACAACGGATAAGTCTTCGAAAGAACATCTCACAGCTGCAAAAGTCAAACATATGGTTCCAGCCATGCAACACCAAGTTCTAGCTATGAACACCAACTCAAACAAATGGGAAGAAGACATTGAACCAATACAACCAAGGTGCCAACTGAAAACCATACCTACACCAGATTACCTCAAGGTTCCCAAACCTGAACACACACAAAAAAAAAAAAGACCATATGAAAGCAGCTAGCGGAGTAAATGCCTCTACGCCTGCAACCACAGGAATCACCTGATGGCTTGCAACCCTGGATATGTGGTGGAATCAATATTCTTCAGTTCCATGCCTGCAGCAGAATCCTGGAATTAATTCCAGATGAACCAAATGAATAACAAGCAGAATTGTATGTCTACACTGAAAGTAAATAATGAATCAGAACTCTGTGCTGGTCCGATGTCAGCCTAAATGCCAATAACGGTGGAATAGGTTATAGACTGATGACTAGGTGGGTGAAAAATCTGTGGGAACAAAATTGAGATTCGGATATTATAAGCCGAGACGCTGAAAGGTAGGCATCCTTTTCATCAGATATGGTGATATAGGGAAGAACCTTAGTCCAAGACCAAAGATGCATCTCCTGAAGGTATGACCAACCCAGGCCTCAATTTCACACTGACACCGAGCCGTTCGCAAAGAAGATTCTTGAATTCAGCTCCACGGAGGAGATATGTGGTGAATTTATTTCCTAAGGATTATAAGTAGTTCCGCAACCAACTTCAGTGGACATTAAACATGACTGTGAGTATTTATTGCTGTCACGGGTAAATATGGACATTAACTGCTGTGCACTGGAGAAGAATACCCATCCGCAATGCCTAAATGAACACTATAATTAATTAATTTAATTATTAGTATCAACTGTTTTCATGTGTGTGGTTTTTTCTTCTATGACATATAAAGAGTGTTAGTGTGTAATGAGGTATAACCAATGATGGTTAAGGTAAATAGTATTTTGACATCAACTCATTATTTTTAAATATGATAATTGTACATGGTGTCAGAAACAAAAATATATATGTTGGGTTTCTGCACCTAGACCAATGTGATTTTATCTAGGTACAATGAGTCGAGTAAGCAGAACCAATTTGTGGTTGTTGTGTTGTTTGTAATAACCTGGTTTTTTTCTGGGGTCATTGGGTACTATGTTGTAATATGCATATCATTCCCATGCCTGTCTGAAAATGCATAGTGTTTATTACACATCTATATATGTAATTGCAGATCTTGAGTTAATACCTGAACTGTTTGTCCAAAAGTGTCGTGTACATCAAGTAAATGTGGTGTCCAATAAGTGGTTGTTTATATGTTGTGAGCAATCAATCTCCTTCTAGCATCTATAGTTAATTGAAAGGGTGATGAAGTGGGAAGGGAAACCTACACACAGATGCCATTGTTTCAAGGATTGAACTCTTTTCTCCTGAGATTTGTGGTAAATATCCCTGATCACCCTGCATTCTGACCAGTGACCAGAGAATCAATAATACCCCCTAGACATTTTAACGAATCATTCTCAGGAATTAAAATCCACATCCCACATGTGTGGGCATCGTCCGTGAATTAAAACTCATGGTAAACATCACAATTGGTGTATTATTGTGAGTATATGAATTCAGGGAAAACCTCTCGCAGGTAAACCAAGTCACTTCAGAATGTTATAGTGTTAGTAACAGACCTAATCACTCATTAGTATGAGCTGAGTCAAGTGTTATATGAACCCATAATGGCTCAGATAAAGATAGTTTTTTTTTGGTACAAAACTGTTCACAGGTAATATCTTGATTCTGGTAGATGCATCATGTAGTTGGTTGTTGGGTATGAGATTTTTTTTTAAAAACTCATATTTTATATCTTATTGATGTTCAGTGAATAGAAATGTGCATTACAATACTTGTTCATGTGTGTACCATGTTTGGTCCAAACTTTTTTTTTAGCATGAATCAGTTAATTAAATGTTCTAATTCCATGTTCTTCTTTATATCTGTTTGTATTGGTCCTAGTGAATATCACTAAGATCGAAGCGTCAATGTTGTCTTGTCTCTTATTTTTAATCTAATTTTTTAACGGTATTTTTACCCTTTGATGTGAGTTTATGATGATAACAGAGAAGAACAGTACGGTGTTCGAAACAATAATGAAAGACCATCAATTTTGAAGATGGAGGTTCGGAATGTTCCTAACCATATGAAAATTGGCAAGTCAGTTCCCCGGTTCAGACAACATCACAACAGACGTGTTTAATGCTTTAGAAGATTATGGAATAGATCTAGTCCCCAGACTGCTGAACACATTATATGATACTGGAGATATACTTCCTGAATTATGTAATTCTGTATTTATTACAATCCCAAATAAATCAGGAGCCTTGGAATGTGATCAACATAGTTAGTTTCATATCCTTTACGGACGTAACAATCAACCCCAGCATTTTTGGCTGCTCTTGATTCCTGGGAAAGTTTACGTTCAGTAGTTTGCCATTGTTCTCTGAATGACCGGCACCCATACCATTTCATAAAAATAAACGCAGCTGTGTTTCGGACGCGGTTTGCTGGAATACGAACTGCGTCATTAAATCCCTCGCCACGGAGAGGATGATAAGCATCGTACAATTACTCAATTAGTATAATGAGTCACATCACGAAGATTTTGCTAAGAATTATCATGCAAATAGTTAAGAAGAAAATACAACCTGACATAAGAGAAGAACAATGTGGGTATGTAGAAGGCGAGGGTACAGTAAATGTTGTGTATATACTGAGAACAGTAATTGAAAGTTCTACAGAAGTAAACAAAGGCTTTCAATAAAGTAAGACATGTCAACATGATAAAGATGTTTGCAGATCTACAAATTTATGGGAAAGACCTTAAACTTGTAAAAATAATATATATATATATATATATATATATATATATATATATATATATATATATATATATATATATATATATATATATATATATATATATATATATATATTGGAAACAATAAGAATCGGGAGTCTCTGTAGCGAAGTGGTCAAGCCGTTTGACTCGTGCTCCGAAGGTTGTGGGTTAGATTCCGGGCCGCACCCTTCGGTTTACGAGTTAAATGTTTCGGAGACTCCTGTGGGTCGTCGCTAAAAGCTACGGAGTTCGTGCTTTGTGCGACGCTTTCCGTGCTGCGGAAAGAGACCGAGCCATATGGGATAAAACCCGGTGCAATGAAGTCGACCCTGTCGACTTTTAAGCGACTTTTTAAAATAAGAATTGACAATGAAGTAGGTCAATATCGGCCTATTAAGAGAGGTGAGATACATGGATGTGTAATGTCTCCAGATCTTTATTCCCTGTATAGTGAAAATATTTTCAGAAATATAGACGATATGAAAGGAATAATCATTGGGGGACGAAACATCAATAATATTAGATATGCAGATGGTACAGTATTGATTGCAGACAATGAGCAGGATCTGCAACAATTAGTAGACGCGGTTGTTGTACACAGTGAGCAGCTGGGGTTGGAATTAAATTGTAAGAAGACACAGATTATGGTCCTCACTATGACGAAGGAAATACCACAATGTAATATACAAGTAAATGGGCATATTCTTAAATAAGTGAATCGGTACAGTTATCTCGGAATAGTCATAACATCTGATGGGAGATGCTTTGAAGAGATTAGAACAAGAATCGCCATGGCGAAGGTAGCCGTTTGCAAGATGACAAACATACTGACCAATAAAAGGATGTCAACTGTTATAAGAAAAATAGTGTTGAGGTGCTACATAGATCCTGTACTTTTGCATGGATGTGAAGCGTAGATAATGAGCAGTAAAGCTGAAAAACATCTGATGGCTGTGGAAATGTGGTTTCTGAGGAAAATGCACAGAATACCATGTACAAACAGAAAAACCAATGAGCAAGTCCTTCAAGAAACAAATGAAGATCGTAAATTGATAAGAGAAATTAGACGCAGACAGTCACAATTTTTGAAGCATGTTATAAGAAGAAATAAATTGGAGAACTTGGTGACAACTGGCAAGATCGAGGGGAATAGAATAAGGGAAAGACAGATAAGTAAATATCTAGATTGCTTGGCCTCGTGGCATGGTCGAGATAAGAACATTGAGCTGATCCACGACTCTGGTGATCGAGTGAAATGGCCCACGCTTATCGACATGGAACATGATGGATGGATGGATGGATGGATGGATATGAGTTTGCCGTTTTATGTACACTGTATCTGTGTTTATTATTTCTCATTTTTTCCCAGAAGTCACACATTCTGTTTTCATTTTACATCGAAAGGATAAGAGTGCTCGCTCAATGGCAAACCATTTAAACCATTTAACGTACACCCGCCTAGAATATCAACCTGGGGTTGATCGCTGCGTCCTGTTAAGAACATGTTTAAGCTTCAGCTATAAATACATTTCTCGTGTTCCACCAACCAGGCATCAGACGATAACGAAGCACATACAAGGTGTTGTGGGCTGCAGTCTTGAAAACAATTGAAACCTGCACACCACGAGCATTCAACCGGAACGGTACTACGCAATGATAAATATCGTTATTCTTCGTGTTCTCTGCATTTTTAATACGCCCGACGTGAGCATGCGGATGCACGCGGATGAACACAAAACTCTTTAACTTTGGAGCCAGCTCTGTGCTGTTTTTAAAATGCCTAGCTGTAGGGACTAGGGTACTGCCGACTCTGCCTGGTTGTTGCTTCGTGTCGGGGATAACTAGGAAATAGGAATTGATTAACGAATTAATTAGTCTGATGTGGCGTGTCGACCAGAAAGTGCTGAAATATTTAGTGAACTGGGCAAAGGGGAGAGGGGAGAAAGTGGGCCTGATGTGTTGTGGGAACAAATACGTGGTTTTGTCTTCTTGTTGGGGATGTGTTGTGTTGGACAGCTCGTATCTTCTGCCATCTGAATGGTTGATTACGTCAAGTTTTTCTAACCTGAGTTTGTGTTAGGTACAGATGAGGAGTATTTTATGCAATATATCTTTGTCAGTTGAGATGAGATAGGGGTGACAGTCGAGAGAGACAGGCAGTATAGAGAGATAGTAGAGAGAGAGATCGTAAAGAAAGACAGTAGATAGAGAGAGAGACAGTAGAGAGAGACATTAAAGAAAGACAGTAGAGACAGCAGAGAGAGACAGTAGAGAGAGAGAGACGGTAGAGAGAGAGATAGTAGAAAGAGACACACACACACACAGACATACACACAGGAGAGAGAGAGAGAGAGAGAGAGAGAGAGAGAGAGAGAGAGAGAGAGAGAGAGAGAGAGAGAGAGAGAGAGTGAAGCAAGAAATGTTAGGTCTTCTCTTCACGCCATGACGCTATTATGCATATAGGGCTTTCCCCGTTTTAGAGCAACCAGCACTCGATGTGAGAATGTGATCAATGTCACGCTCACCATTTTCACATCCAGACAATTTCCTGGTGACTATTTTTGTCTGAGTTGACTTGGAAGCCCAGGTTAATGGGACAAATGTCCCCTGGAGAGGAAGTCCAGACATGCATAGGAACAAACGAACGAAGGAACAAACTTTATTTTGAAAGGGTCACAAATTGGACATGCGGGCCCGTCTGACGTTATGAAAGGACGAAATTACATGTTATGAAAGGATGAAATTACACGTTATGAAAGGCTGAAATTACATTTTAAGAAAGGATGAAATTGCACGTTATGAAAGGATGAAATTACACGTTATTAGAAGATGAAATTACACATTATGAAAGAATGAAATTACACGTTATGATAGAATGAAATTACACGTTATGAAAGGATGAAATTACCGTCAACAGGCAGGCAGGTAGGCAGGCAGACAGGCGGGTAAAAAGAGAAATCAAAGAAAGTGTGAAAAAGAGACAGAAAGAGGGCGATGTTTTGTACTTGTTAACATACTTTAGAGAACGTGGCAGTAAACGTACCTGCTTGTGATTTACTAGACAAATAGCAGAGTCTATGCCTTCAGAATTTGCCATTGAAAGAGAAAGTCAGAACAAAGGACGTAGTCTAAATAACAGAAAAACGGAAGTAACAGTGTTTACATAGAAAAATGGTATTCCCAAACGTAACATCAAAGTGAGTGGAACGAGTCTGAGACAAGTCAATGTATTTAAATATCTGAGTACTTTAATAACAACAGATGGGAGACGTATTATGGAGGCTAAATGCAGAATATCCCAAGCAAAGGGAGCATTACACAAAATGACGAATATTCTCTGTAAGAATGTAAATCACATCAGAGGAAGACAGTTCACATTTTCTGGGCATATCATGAGCAGGGGAACATGTCGTCACAGCTGGAATGTTGTAGGGGAGGAGAAGCACGGGTAGACCAAAGGGGAAGACGCTGGGAAGTTTGACAACATGGTATGGAAAAGCATCAGTACCGGATATGATTGGCAGCACAAGAGACAGCAGGTGCGGACAGACATGATCACCAACGCCACAAGGCAAGGAATTGTCATTGCTTTCTGAGTCATAAATCCCTCATAACATCGACATCAAATAAAACAGAAACGAGTTTGTGGGGAAAAAACAGACAGGGCAAGATAGAAAGAGAGAACAAAATAACTTTATTTTTAAAGTGTGAAGATTTGGCGCGCAGACCCGTTTGATATTCTGTCCTATTATCTCTCGGCTCTTATACATTACTGCATTCATACATCACGTATGAAGCTAATCACAGACAGCGACGACAACCACCTAAACAATATGCATTATAAACGCGTGAAAAATGTGCAATAATCAATAATACATGACTCACTACAACTAATTTTTGACTTGGCAATTATAATTAACTACGGTACTACAGCTAGGAAAATGTTTATTATACTAATTGTTCTTTGAGATCAGTATTATTTTATTTTATGTTTATTATTTTAAGGGAAAGAAGAAGAAAGAGAGGCCGAAAAATAACAATACGGAGGGACTCTATCGAGGGCCGTAATTGGAATGAGAACACATTGTAAAGGGTAGGCGACCAATGGATGTGACATGGTGGTAGTAGAAAATATACAAGGTTAAGTAGGTAAGGTCTAGCAAACCGGTAGGGAATTTACTTGATCCTAAACTTCTGCTCGAGATTCATGGAGGAAATTGGAGGAAAGGTGCTAGTCCCAGGCGCCGGAACTTCAATTACTCTTCCCCATGGCGCCTAACGGCACAAGCGGAAGAAAAAACAAACAAACAAACATACTGGGCACCCAAGCCCGTCTTACATTCGGCCCTTCCAATCACTCATCTTTCCTACATTATCTATTGTGCATGTTACATTCACAAAGAAATAACATTGTCAAATGAATGTTGTGAACATAAACAATGCATATTACCATGTTATGAGACAGGCAGGCGTGTAGACAAACACACGCACACACGCGCGCGCGCACACACACACACACACACATGCATAAATACATACATACATACCTATATACACACATCCATATATACATACATCATTTACACAAACTCTCACAGTTACGCACCCACGCAATAACACACAAATACACACTCCCTCGCATACACATTTACTCACAATCAGAAACACACTAAAAAACATTTACTCATACATACATACACTACCCCCCCCCCCCCAATATTTCTCTCTCTCTCTCTCTCTCTCTCTCTCTCTCTCTCTCTCTCTCTCTCTCTCTCTCTCACGCCCATATATGTTCAGTCATACACAAAACTACACACAGACATACACACTCCTTCACACAATCATCCACACTAATACACATACGCTCGAAGAAGACAACTAAGATAGAGAGAGCAACAGGGGAGTAAGTTATCGATTCTATTTTGTAGACAAACAAAAACAATGGTTAATACTTAATGAAATAAGATGTAATAAGGAGAGATTAGACCCAAGGATTTCTGTGGGGAAATGTTACAATATCTAGATCCATGTCGTTATTGGCCGCGTTCAGAAAAGTTCAGAACGCAACTTTTAAATTCCCAGATGGAGTGGCCTTATTATAAGAAGAGGAACATTTCAGTATTTAGTCGCAACTGGAAAGATTTATGGGGAAAAGATGTGGTGGTAGACAAAGAAGGAAGATTATTCACA